>OX388343.1:36692088-36727088 GCA_947579665.1 Sympetrum striolatum | reverse complement strand
AATTGCTATTTGTTTAGAAGGCCTGCATTTTTTATACCGTACACTTTCTGTTACTGTATAAGTCTCCGTTTGATTGATATTGAATTGACTGAATTGTGTAAATGTAAATAAAAACCTATCACTTACTTGCCATGCTTTAGAATATTTGATATCACTTTCTAATTATCTTTTAATGTATTTTATGTTCACTTCTATCTGCAGCCTTTATCAAGAAAATAGATCTGTAGTAGTGGATGGCTCTTTCTGACTTCTTGGTACTTGTTCATCAAGCAAGTGCTACTTATATCACTCACACTCCTTCCTCATTCTATTTTTTGCTCTCTCCATCACCTTATTAACTTCAGCTCCTGCCTCAAATCTTATTTTACAAGGACAACCCCAATGGCATCTCTTAATTCTGGTAAAATTTGTCTCATGTCTTATTGTGTATTTGGCTCCTTTTGAATTGAAACTTTGAATGTATGTTATTTTTTTATTTAGGTTTGATGGTTCTGTTTAATCTTATGATCCACAATCAGAATCAGACTTGTGCATCCATAATTAGTTTAGCTGTTACATATTCATAGTGGAATCAGTAATTTCAGCTGTTTGAAATATTAATTTTCTAATTCTATATCCTAATATTTGAAATGTTTGTGTCAAGAAACCCTTAGAAATCTCAACTTTTGTTTCCATAAAATTTTAATTTGTCCTTGTCTATAAGATTGACAGAATTTTACCATATTTTACGTGTATCCATAAAACATTAGCTGTTAAAAATTTGTGGCATTGTAGCATTATTTATTTTTAGGTATTCATAAGTTAAATACTGTGATGAAAATTGATTCAACTCTGTTATCTTGGAAAAGAAGCCCTTTTAGCTCAATCTGTTATTCCAAAAAAGCTTAACAAGGCTCTTACTAATCTTCAGGTTGTATTTAATTGCAACATGCATGTGTTAGAGCTTAGATAATTGATCTTATAATAAAGTTTTAAATAACTCATATTTTATATTTTCAGATCAAACAAGGAACAGAGGAAGGTGAAAATTATGTCAAAAAAGCAATTGTGACCCAAAAATTAAATTTCGATCAAAAGTATATTATGGTACCACATGTTTTCATCATAATGAAGTTCAATTATTAAACCATTTTCATTTCTTTAAAATAAATTTGATGCATATTTATTCTTCACAAATTATATTAATTTCTTCATAAGTATTCTATACAAAAATTTAATATGTATTTCGATGTTTTTTTTAAAAAAAGATCAATAAGAACGCAAAGTTTTTTTTGTTTATATTATTGTTATGAATTGACTTAGCATTAGGAGTTGGAAGTTAGTTGGAGTTACCATCAAAGTTGTTTTAGCTGTGTGGTGATTTGATAATACCATACTATATTACCATTATTTTTATAATAAATTTTAAAAACTATTGTGCTTGTTTCATATTCCATTTTTGTGTAGCCTGAGTGATAACAAGGAAAGAAACTTGTATAATAGTTAAGCAGAGGCAAGAAGTTGACATAGCAGCTGAAATAAACAATTCTAGCATCTAAATCTTGTGGAGTAAATATTCCTTGAGCTATTGTATATTTATGGATACCATAGTTTGTCTTCCTATAAAATAGAGCTAGGGAGGAGGTTTTGCCTCATTTTTTGGGTCAACATATACGCTGAACATAGGCTAAAACCTGAAATTCACCTCAAAATGTTGACTGATACAGTACTTATTGAAGGTGATACCGCCCTACATAGGGGTTCCCAAGATACATGAGTTTTGTTTTTTGACCTTTGAGGATGGAGGCATTGCCTTTGAAAAGTACTTTTGGTATTCTAAATTTGAGGCATTAGTTTCTTGCTTTCTTCAGCCATCTTGAAATAAGAGAAGGAGTGCCAACAAAGATGGCTATTGGAGATATTTAACCTCTAATTCATTATCATCTGTGTTCCAAAATGTCTTTCTTTATATCTCCACTCATATTTATCTCCAATAGGAAGACATTTGGTTGTTTTGTAAATTTATTTATTGTACTCTTGAAAACTTTCTCGTCATTTAATGTTTGTTGTACAGATTGTGTTATACAATGAGATCTTATTTTGCATTCAAAAACATAAATTGTGAAAAAATTCATATTTTGTTTCTTATTTACATGCTATTTATTTAAAGATCCAGTAAGCCTTCACTGATGATTTGTATTGTGGTTTAAAGGAAAAGAAATTTTACTCTGATTGCCAATATAAAAGGTTTTTCCTACAATGTATTTTTGTAGATTAATGTACTTAAGCTTTCAAATATTGTTATTTTTTCTTATTAAGTATTTAAACAATGCACAGTTAAATTTTAAGTCCTAATGGTGATAAATACTGAGTAAAAATATTTTATGCATTTCTGCGTAGATTAAGGTAATCAAGCTTTTAAATGTTAACATCTTTCCTTATCATATATTTAAACAGTGAAATATTAAACTTTTCCAGCTATAAACCTGATAAAAACTTAGAAAAACTATCTAAAACGGTTCTTGACCATACTATAAAAAACGGTTCTTCTCGATGAGGGTCCCTCCGTACTTAAACCTTTCGAGACTGTTGTCGTCTATAGGCGACGGTGATTTTCCTACCCTAAAGAACTGATGTCCCCTATGGACGACAATGGTTTTCCAACGCAAACGAACTATCGTCATCTGGAGACTTTGGAAGTATTTATCGTGAGTGGATGCAGAGGATTGGGGTATAATAACCAAACCTTTCTGACCCTTTTCTAGGGTATTTCTGACCTGTCCTCATAAATGGCAGCAAGGAAACTCGGCCCTTAGGTTAATTCAATGACCCTTTGCAGCATGGGGCTGCGGTAAACTAAATGTTTTTAGGATATAAATATTTGTTGCTTTATAAGGAAAGGGTTAAGGTGACATTGTACATAAGGGCATGCACCCAGGAAATTCCCAAGGAAAAACAGACTTGAAAAAAGTCTGACAGGTTCCGGGAATCGAACCCCGGATCTTCCTCTAACCGGGAGGCTGCCTTAACCATCTAGGCTACCCGACCAGAACATTTTAACAAGCCGTTTTGAGGCAGCCTCTTGGTAAGAGGAAGATCCCGGGTTCGATTCCCGGCCCTGTCAGACTTTTTTCAAGTCTGTTTTTCCTTGGGAATTTTCCTGGGTGCACGCCCTTATATGCAAAGTCACCTTAACCCTTTCCTCACATCTCTTTGTGTTGCCGGTGCCTCAATGAGGCCATGGCCGTAGACAATGCCGCTCAGTCAGACAAAACTGCACTTGCCCTTGCGAACTAATTCCCCAAAACGGCTTTTAAATGTTCTGGTCGGGTAGCCTAGATGGTTAAGGCAGCCTCCCGGTTAGAGGAAGATCCGGGGTTCCAATCCCGGCCCTGTCAGACTTTTTTCAAGTCTGTTTTTCCTTGGGAATTTGTTGCTTTTACAAAAAGTATAAAATCAGAATTGAACTCATTGTCTTTTGTTGAGTGTTTGGGGTTTTTTAAGTGGGATTCTAGCATCAATAATAACCGATATCATATTTCATGGTAACTACCAATATTTTATGATGCATGCCCAATATATTTTGTAACAACATTTAGTCCCGTTATTTTTCGTCCTAAGTCCAGATGTAAAAGAGGGATGAAAAATATGTTTTGTTTTTAATACATGGAAACCATGTGGAAATATAGTAAATAAGTAAATATTAATGCTAGAACTTTGTTTAAAAGTTGTACATCTTTAGCGCAAGACATTGCTTTCATTTTTAATATCAACTTGACAAAATTCACAACAAATAATCATTTGCGAAAACATTCAGTTACAGACGATTCCTCGGACTTCCGGTCGCAGCCGGATGTTAGCCCCACATGGGGTTTATGACGATAAGGTCTGGAATCCTGTGGCTGAGGACTCAAAAAAAGGTTAAGTCTTATAACTGAGGGAAGCAATGCTCAAAAAGGTCTCTGTATTGCAGGAAAGAATTTCTGCTAGAGTCCTCCGACATACCGTTGATTCTTTCCGCTATGCTCGCCATCTCCAAAGGGTTGATTAATGAGTAAAACATTGGCTCAATATTTTTAAATATTATAACAAATTCACTCATGGCAATAACAATGGAAAAGTAAATAATTTAATTCTGCTTCTTCCTTTAATATGTCATAAATGCATATTTTTATTATTTTTTGCTTGATTTGCTAATGCTGCAGGTTAGATCATCATCTGTAATTTAATAACAGATTCTGTGTTTTATCATTCGGCTTTTTTGTTTTATGAGTAAATGAATTTGATATGGAAGAAAATCTTACGTATATAACATTTTATGAATCTTACTGAGATGTCAATGTTGTGGCCTCCTTTACACGACGTTGGCACTATCCAATGTGATTATACCGCATTAACAACATTTGCCACCAGAACGATACGTAGTGAATAGTGGCAAACACGTGGCATGTTTGCTTGGCCCTCACACACAGCAAAATGTGTCTTGAATACTTTCAAGGCGTTCAATTGGGAAATAATAACACATATTGCTTATTCTCAAGATTATCTGATTACCATCTGTTCACATTATTGTGACATGTACTTGTAGAACAACACATCGATTTCTATGAAACTGTACAAAAAAAGTTCGACCACTGGTTCGCTTCAAGGGAAGAATTGTGTTCTTGGCATGGCATTCATTACCTACTGGAGAGGTGGGAAAAATGTGTAAATTCCAATGGATTTTATTTTGAATAAAATATTTTTATATTTTCAAATACCAGTTATGTAATTATTATAAAAAATTCCAATCTCATACTTCTTCCCTTGTATTTCTTTCAGGTGCCATTACAACTACACACCTCTGCAAAAATATTAGGTAAGTGGCTTTTTTTTGGAATCACTGTAACTACAAAAATAAAATTGTGTTACAAAACAGAACAACAACGTAATTAAAAATTTATCATAATTATAATGGTAATTTTGAATAGAAACATCAAATGGCAACCTTGCTAAAAACAATATCTATTAACTCCCAACACTAAGTCAAATAACTGATTCTATAACAAAAATGAACCATGATGTGCTTATTGACCATTTTTTGGTAAAAGAATTTGTCAAAATATATATATTAAAATTTGTAACATTAAAATACAAGCAAGGAAATGAAATAATTTGCAAAGAATAAATGTGTCAAATTTAATTTTAAGATATGAAAGGGTTTATTGATTAATTATGTGCCAGCATATACTTTTATTGGGCTGGTGAGTGTCTGGAGGTTTGTTTACTTCAGACTAGTGTACTGCTATTAATTGATCCTTATAACCTTTGCTGGAATTTAAATGTATAATTTGACTACAGAAATGCAATCATTTTTTCTAAGAGAGCATGATCAGATTTAATATAAAAGACTTTTCAGAGCTTACCAATAATTTTTAATTTTTTTATTAAATTTTGAAACTGCTATATTCTAATATAGAGTGATACCCAAAAATAAGGGCTACTGCATTTCGCAAATGTTAATGAAACAATGTCTTAATATAGTGAAAAATGGATACTGAATAAGATAGATACTGAATTTTTAGAAAATTTAGTATTCCGCATAATTTTCATTCTTTCAAATTATTTTTTCAGTGGGGTTCTAAATTCCTTATTTGTATATATAGGTCTGAGAAAATCTCGTATGCAAAATTAAAAAAGAGAAAAAGAAACACTTAAGGACTTTATTTTTTCTTCAAATGCACTAATTCATGTTGTTTCTTTGATTGTTTTGTCTTGAATTTCTTTTCACAAACCTTACAAGCAAAGGGTTTTTCAGATGAGTGAGTAACCATATGTCGAGAATGCACTAATTCATGTTGTTTCTTTGATTGTTTTGTCTTGAATTTTTTTTCACAAACCTTACAAGCAAAGGGTTTTTCAGATGAAAGAGTAACCATATGTGGAAAATGCACTAATTCATGTTGTTTCTTTGATTGTTTTGTCTTGAATTTCTTTTCACAAACCTCACAAGCAAAGGGTTTTTCAGATGAATGAGTGACCATATGTGGAAAATGCACTAATTCATGTTGTTTCTTTGATTGTATTGTCTTCAATTTCTTTTTACAAACCTCACAAGCAAAGGATTTGTCAGATGAATGAGTAACCATATGTTTAGTGAGGTTTGTCTTAAGATTAAAAGATTTAAAACAATTTTGACATTCATAGGGCTTTTCCTTAGTATGAACTCTTGAGTGCCTCTTATGATCAGTAATACTGCCAAAACTCCTTCCACACTTGCTACATAAATATTTCATTTTATGTTGATCACAATGCATTTTTAACCCCCTCTTGGAACCAAAATTCTTCCCACAAGTACCACAACTGAACAGCTTTTTCATGCTTCCCTTTTCACCCTTTCCAACACTCATTTTATCTTTCATGTGTCTAAGTTCATGTTGATATCTCAGACTTTTCTGCTTAAAACGTTTGCCACAAACACCGCAAGGAAATAGCCTATTATTTAAATGTACCCTAGTATGATTATTCAAGTGACTTTTATATTGAAAACCCTTCTTACAAATATAACAAATAAACCTATTTTTCACATTAGAAAGAGGGGCTTCCAAATGAGATGGCCCTGGTTCTGTATCATGTAGAACACTTATCGGTTCCTCTCCAGATAGAGATTCCTTTGCTTGAATAACATCATCTCTTAAATCTTTCTGAGACGTCCATTTATTGGTGTGCCTGATTCTCACATTTTTCTCTGGAGCAGTGTTAATGGAACTGCTCTCTCCTAAGCACATACGGCCCGCAGTATCAACAGAATCGGAATTCGGAACTTCTGGTAATTGAGATAACTGAAATGAAAAGAAACATAATGATCACAATCAATGCAAAAAAGTTTAACTGAAGCAAAACAATGAAGAAACAGAGAAACTCTCAAGGCTGGTTGATTTCTATAATCTATGAATCATAGAGTAACAGATTACTTACATTTGTCAATTGCTCAGAAGAAATTCTTTCATTGTACACTCCCTCTTCTGATTCAGTTGCTTCTATTTTGACTAACTCCTTGACAGAAAAAATTAGATGTATTTTTACAATATTTGAAATATAGATTTACAAAAATTATTTCCAGCTCAATGTTACAATCAAGAAAAAATCTTCTTGAAAAAGTTATAAGAGATGAAGAGATTCTAAATAAATCATAAATTCGAAATGATATCAAAAGATTATACTCATAGGAATGAAAACTTTTCAGATAAAGACAGCAAGTAAATATTCTACATAATGACAAAAGATGATATAAATTCTGTCCCCTTTCCATGTAAGACTTACCATCTCATCATTAGCACTGTCTACATTCCTTGCGTCCTGAACTTCTGTCACTACATTCTGCAAAAATGAAGTTCATTTAATTATCATTTCAGGTGAAAGTAAACATTAAAGTTATAAATTATGATCAGACTAAACGCTCACCAATTCAGAAAACCTAACTTATATATAAGAGTTAAAAGTTTAACTGTCACCATAACAAACTGTTTTAAGATCAACTCTCATAATAAAAAAAAACTTATGCAAAAAGATACATTAAATTCTATATTACCTTAATATCCGTAGCTCTTACTTTTAAATCTTCAGGCCTCTGCCACCCCAGGATGTCTATTTCTTCTTTCATTGGAACCTAGTAAGAGCAACAATTTATTAACTTTTCTTAGAATATAATATCTTGAACATTGAAATAAAAAGGAAGTAAAATCGCATTAAAAATTCAACCTGACCTCATGGCGGTGAAACAGATCCACAACCTATTTGAATTTTACAGTATCATCCAAAATAAAACAATGAATATATAACTAATAGAGAAAATGTGATGTATTTTTGAGTGTACTTTTAAATCAGTTCCATAGAAGAATCAATACAGACCGCACAATAAAATTAAGAAAGAAAACCCAAGATTACTACTATTACTATTATTATGAACAAACAAATCTCACTAAATATGAATCAAGAATAATCTATATCAATTAATATAAGAGACTCACCTCTTGTAATGGCTGACTGAAGACTTGTTCATTGCATTTTTCTTCATATTCATCTTCAGGAAGTTCCACTGGCTCCTTCAAACAAAGTTTTCAATTGTGAAAATTAGTACAAAAATATCAACTTCATGGAATATGTAATTCGGAGCAACCAAAGTAATATGAAATCAATATTTACATAATAATGCAATTAAAACTCAATTGGTTATCTCCAAAGAATTTCTTTCTCAAATTTCAGCAATACATTTGTCTAAACACACCAATTCCTTCAAGAGACACAAAAAATTGTCTTTAGGAATATTAATTTTGAAATTTAAGATTATTAATGATATTATTATAATTTTAAGCGTTAGCTTTGAAATGCTGTCTTCAAATTCAGTAAACTCCTGTTTATAGAAAATGATAGGGATGGCAGCCGGTTTGGATAATGAAAATTTTGGATACACCAAAGTCCTGTGTGAAACAACCTGATTTGCATCAATACAGTGAAATATGATTGTAGAATGTGGGTACATAGAATCCTTTTGAAATGGTTGTGAATAAGCCAGCATGCTATTGACTGAAAATATTTGGTTGAAGTATTCGGTTGAACAAGGATTCAAAGTTTGATTGAACACTGTTAAAAGTTTTTAAATACTGAATAAAGAAGCTCATTTAATTTGGATAATACAGGAAAAATTAACCTTATTGCAGAGCAGGAAAAAACAGAAGTTTTAATTTTACTACCTACTCTTTTGAATGCAAAAGTAAACTACAAAATTAAGGGGCTGGGAAGGTGCATTTGAAAAGTTTGTGTGAATAAATGGGAGTTAAGTGTGTTTCCTATTCCCAATAACCAAGGAGGATGTAATGAAATAACTCATAGCACAAAGGAGTGTATTATAAAATATAATCACTCACCATATCATCTGATTCATTATCATTATTGTCATCTTTGTCGGCTTCTTGAAAATGCTGTAAGGCTTCAGGCACCTGTCGAATATAGAACATTCTATAACTAAGTAAATAAAAAGAGCATTAAAAAATACTACTTCATTATTATTGCACTCACCTTTATGACTGTATCTGCTGGCATCACCCATTCCACAATAGGAAATTCTTGTTTAATGGAGACCTACAAGAAATAACAACATTTTTATAAAAAAGATATGTTTCAACTTGATAAAATATTGTATAAAAGGTTGTAATATTCATCAAGTTGTGGATAATGAGAGGCTGGCTCTCTCAGGCAAAGAATCGCCTGTTAAAGAGTCAAATAAAGATAATTATACATGGATAAAAAATTTACAAATTATCTTGGATCAAATTGATTATAAAATTTATTTACCTCAGAGTTAACAGGTCTCTGTTCCATTGGAACTTCAACTTCACTAGGTTCATCCTGTAATAGGAACAGTTTATTGTAAAAACTGTATTGACATATTTCATACATTTGTTAGCAAAATGAAGACCATAAACCTATAGTAACTACATTAAATATATAAGTTTCTAAAATTTTCATAGTAATTTCCATAAGTATTTACCTCCATCTTTTATTGAACATGTCATGATTGTTTTTCACCATATGCATTTGTAATAATTTGAGTGTCTGATTTCAATATACACTTTTAATGATGACTTCCTATAATTTGAAAATTATTATTGATATATGTTATGCTAATTTACTTTCCCTTTGTGACGTTAATGATAATACATAATCTACTTGTTCTACTTGAACTAATATGAACTAACTTATTTACTCAAAATTGTATGCTTATGTCAAGGAATTTCTCCACATATTAAGAATAAATAAATAAATTCTAATGTATCTCCACTCCTACTCATAGATTTTAACATCATATCAGCGATAAAAGTTTTGCCATTAAAGTCACTTCCGCTATCAATGCTACATTATCGTTAAAACTTTTGTACATAGGCAAAAAACAGAATCGCAACATCAAATACGAAACTGTAGACCAGATAAATTACATAACACTACCATCATTATTCGCTCAAATCAACGCAATAAGATAGTTATAAAAAATCAGCTTACGGGTCTTGTTTGGCTCAGAAGTCTCATAATTTCAGCTTCGGCACAACGGACATTCTTCTTGCATGCGTAGAATTCTATCATTCTCCACATGCAAGGGGAGCAGATTTGAGACGGAAGACCATCATTCTCGAAGATCTAAAACATTTAAAGATAACGTATGATCACGGGTTATCATCAATGTAAACTATGTTTGAAATACCAAAGTATATTACATTAGAATCAGAAATCACTTTCAAACAGCGCGAATGCAACCGAAAAGTAATTTGCAACCATTCACAATAAATAGCTTATTTTCGTAGGTAAGACGTCAACAAAAATTCGCAATGGAATACATAACAAGGCTTAGAAGTAAACAATTGTCTTTAGTGTTTGCATTCCCAAAGAGAGATAGAACCTACATATCCAATCAACACACGTACCTTCATCTCGTATATACAATTAAGAATCTGATACAAAGGATCTCCAGCTACAGAACACTGCGAGAATATGCTTGTGAGTGAGAAACCTTCCTTCAAACACAGTCTACAACAATGACTCAACCTTATTTCACCCATTATACAAACTTCACTGAAATGGAGACAAAAAATATTCTTCAAGAAGCAAACAATAAGGGTAAAAAATGTACCATAGTGGTACATTTATAAGTACTATCTAAATGTAATATGTTATATATATAGTACTATATCAATCCAACGATTTCATACAGAAACATCGATAGCGTACTTACAGAGTGAGCTGATATTACAGAGAAAGCTGAAAGATGGAAGGTCCAACGTTATCTGGCGTAAACAGCAATATACTCCTAGATAGTACGGAAGGATACCGTAAGGTGCTCTGCCTCCGATGTTAGGGCATCGGGGTCTTACCTGCCGGGCAGAACTCTTTCCAGCGACAGTAGCATCATCTTTACCTGCGGCAGTCTATAATAACCTGTTTAAAATATAATTTTTGTAGCAAAATAATAATATTTTATTATTTTACAATGATTCCTCTGTCTGGTTGTAATTAATTTACAGAAAATGTTATTTTTCTAATTAACAGATATTTGTGAAGAGTTGACTATCTACCATGCGGAGGCGTCTTATGGATTTCGTTTGAATCATAGCGTAGAATCAACGGTTCTTCGAAATTACTTTTCCAAAGAAAGTAAATTCTTGTGGTAAATTTACCAATCTTGTTTTTGGAATGGTTCAAATTGCGCAATACTTGTGTTGTTAGAGTTTGTGAATCTAAAGGGTGTAAGTTTTTCAGGTTTCCACGAACAATCGCCAAGTAAGATTATGTAGACTACTTATGTTAAGTGTAGTAATTACGTATTATTCCTTAATGCCTTCCCTTTTCATGCAAGTTAGATATCGATTTGTTGAATTTTCGAGAATTTCACATGTGTATCTAAATAAGTTCGTCCTGAATTCTAGCAGATGACAATGACATTTTATTATGCTTTTTGTTTTACGCTGCTATCGGTTTCACAGTTTATGCCATGTGAACCTTATTACAATTGTTCTTACGTAATATGTGGAAAATTTTAGAGGGTTACGTAATGTGTAACTCTTTTTCAACAATTAACAGGCACTAATATAAGTTTAACTTAACGACTTTGAAACTATTGGCATTCACAACCAATTATAATGAACAAGACTCGATAAAAACGCTGGTAATAGAAGAAGAAATTGAGGGTAACTCAGGCTCAATCTTGAAGTTATCTAATTTTAGACATTAGGCATCAAATAGCATAATTCACTCGGATTTTTTCGCATTTTAATACAACATTTGTTTGATTCATTTCCTAGTGTAATAGAGACAATCTGTTAATCAGATGTAATAAAGTGATTGTTAATGAAAGCAAGAAAATATTATTTACTTTGCATTAGCAGGATTACATTGGCAATTTAATCTTGAATATTTTACTGGACCCTCGTATTCTCATTCATACCGGCGTGAATTTATGGAGGGAAGAGCACAACTTGAGCGAGTGATCAAAGTGTAGCAGATCGCTAACATCGCTACCTGTCCAAAAAGTTAAAGCAATTTTATGTTTTGTTATATGCAAAATACAAAAAGTGATTAATTTGTGGTAATTTGAATTGCTACGAGTCCATATATATTTATTATCTTATCGTTGGTGTTTAATTTTCGTTTCTGTTTTGGCATTGTGATGAGTTTCTGTTATTTGATGGTTTTCTGTTATGTTACACATTTTAGTATTTGGGTACAAGTCAGTTACACAATTCACTTACTTTCTGTGAAAAATATTCGTCGTTGCTTTTTAGAGGAATATATCATTTATTTCTCTGGAGCTGAGGAGGGTACTAAACCGCCGGTCAAACTTTTAATACATTAAGTTGGACCAGGTTGAGGCATCTACGGGTTAATATCTTGGTAAGCTGTTTCTCATCCCCTCCACCTTTTTTACTCTCCTTCCAACTTTTCCCCCAGCTCCTTGAAGTTATTTATGTCAACGCCGGGAGCGCTACGGGCGTAGTAGTTCACATTCATGCTGTAGAGGTGGCGCTACGAACGATTTTTATCTTTCCGATAGTACGGTTATTAATAAAAAAATATTACAATTATAATAATAGTTCCATTTCTGTAATTAATGATAATTTTAATTCGTTATTCGTAAAACTTAACACCACGATGGTTTCTTCAGGTACGTAGCAAACGCTGATAGTGGGATTTGGGTAGAAAAAAAATATACACATATTTTAAGTTATTGTACATTTATTACAAGTATATTTCCAATGCTTACAGTGAAATGTTATGACAATCACAAATGGATAGCACATCACACGGAAAGTATGTCTAAAAATTAATTTGAAATACAACATTTCTTTATTTCTTATTTAAGAGCAGTTTCTGTAAGAAAAATTCTTCAAAAAATATTTTTCTTAGATTTTCTGATTATTCAGCTACCACTCAGGAGGTTATCAGAAAGGTAGAATAAATAATGCTCTAAATTTATTCCTAGTAATATTGTTTTGTAATATTATTTTTATATATTGCTTTCCCATTCACAGAAAAAGTATGAAATAAAAGTAGTTAACCAGAGAAATCATTAAACAGTGAAATGTAACCACTTAAATTTTACATGTACAGTGGCGGAAAAAATTATCGCAACACTTTGCGAGCGCACCAGTGGCTTTCACAGAAACTATTTGGAATTCTGCTTTCTGTGACTGACTGGCAACACCGAGGAAAGCCTCGAAAAGCGGTAATATTTGAGTCGCAGCCTAGAACTTACACAAATTTCATCTCTTTCGAACTCTTATTAGAGCCTTCGCGCGATCTCTCCCCGAGTTCGTCATGCTAATTTCGGCGTTTCTCTTTCACAGATAGTAATCCTATTCATAGAACGAGAGGATGAATATATATTTATTCCAATTTCAATCTTAAATGCACTACAATACATGAAAAATAATTTAAATTTATTTCTAAATAATGTGAAGATTGGCAATTCGGTTTGAATAATGCTTAGCAATAAGGATTAAGTGAGATTAGATTGGGAATTCGCGATGTGGTGATTCTCATCTTTAGAAAACGAGATTTTTGCAGTCTAGAGGAAAAGAATGTTTTTCGAGATTATAGTGAGAACAGATTACCTATTTTGGTCTCTTTTTCTGGATAATTAGTGCGCTAATGAGGCAGTTATTTCTTTAGTAGTTCCGTTTCTCACACGAACATACGTCTTACGGCTGCCTGCTGGATATTAATGTAAACGCAATTCTTCATACGTCCTGTTCAAACATAAAATATTCATTATTTGTGATAAACATTCCGAGGGGGATTTTTGATTGCAAGTCTTATGGTTTTCATTCAGCAATTAGAATTCGAGAAGTCATTAGAGCGAATACTGAGTTACTATGACACGATGTAAAATTTGAATTTTGTCTACGGAATATAACTTTTCGCCTACTTAATCATGCAGACGAAGGAAATTCGTAATTATAAATTTATATACGCCATTCGTGTCCTAGAATACACGAAATCCTTATCCGTCCGGAATTAAGAGGAAAAATACCAATTCCAAAGTAAAAACAAACATGATTTTATAAAAATCGAATAATTTCTGCGCATATATCGGACTTGCCTTACATTTTTTAAGAGGGAGCTCGGTGACCTTGGTCATGAGTCAATTGTTGCCTTCGCGTGGAGAAATTCACGTAAAAATGCATTCAGGTTTCGATAATTCGGGAGGAAAGTCTTTAACCATATGTTGATCCTTTCAAGTATTGCAGGCGCTAAGTATATTTTTCACTTTCCTGCCTATATCAACAGGGTTCAGAACCCTCTCCTTTACAGCCTCCCAGTGGAAACTATCCTCTGGCTAATTCAAAGCTCCATACTCACCATGGTGCTAAGGAAATTAGATGTTATTGCACATATTCCCATATATATTATTAAATTAGTGTATTTAAGTAAACGAAGGCTTCCTAGCAAACAACCCAATTTTTTAGTACGGATACTTATTTTATGAACGTCTGACTTTATAAACTTGATTTAGATATAAAATTGGATATATACCCTGCAAGCCGCTGGAGACGTATGGCAGGGGGTGTAATATACCACCATTATTCATTCCTCCCTATTAGTATCTCTAATAGCCTGAGGAAAAAACGACCAAAAGTAAATATCCGTCCTTGCGATCACTTCCCTATAACGCTTCGTCGATGACTCTCGGAGATCGCGTTCGCTCCTTACTGGCACTAATATTTCACTTACTTCGTCTATAAATTCTGAACGAATGAACATTTCGAAAAGTTTCCGACGATATTCAGATCTTCTTATCTGTAGTGAATTCCAACCGAGGGACTCTATCATTGCCGTAACGCTGCTATCAAACCTGGAATCCCCGCAAACGAATCGGGCTGCTCTACGCTGGGCCATCTCTAAATCTGAGACTTAACCTACTTCAAGTAGGTCCCAAACTGCACAGCAGTATTCTAGACTCGGACGAATAAGAGAAAAATAATCATTAACCGAGATTATGCTGCCATAATAAAATTATTAATAAGCTGCTAAAATGGACTTCTCAGTTTGTTGAGAAATGTCATAAATATAACTAGTTGCTAATTAAGAGGTGATTTTGCAGCTGTTTGACACATGTTATTGGCATATGAAGGGCACGAGCTCGAATTCCGCTCAAATTAAATGAGTTTTTTAATCTTAAACTTCTCTTGTTCGAGAAATGAACGAATGTAAGATATGGTTTCCACATATATTTATACGCCCCAGTGATGAATATATATATATTCATCACCGATTCATCCAATTGTCGGTCAAGAACATGTTTCGCGTGTCAGTGGAAATTCCTCATCTACCAAGGATTCGAGGTCGTTCGCTGAAAGACAATTTTTCTCTCTTGGGGGTATTTGACAGGGCCTCCTGATTTTTTGAAGCACGATGAACCTTTCTCTCTAACAATCAGTGCAGCGGATTTTCGAAAGCCTATGCGTCACTCGCAACAACAAACCGGACCTAAGGCAAGGAGCTCAGGCTTATTGGTGACTATTTCTTCATTGAGGTATTCACGTCAATCGACGGACAACCAGCAGACTGCGCAAGCAAATCCTTTTCATTATTAGGCTGTAAACAAAAGCCTTGAGAACTATTGAACTATTCTTATGCATATAAGGAAAGGGTTAAGGTGACTTTGCACATAAGGGCGTGCACCCAGGAAAATTCCCAAGGAAAAACGGACTTGAAAAAAGTCTGACAGGGCCGGGAATCGAACCCAGGATCTTCCTCTAATCGGGAGGCTGCATTAACCATCTAGGCTACCCGACCAGAACATTTGCATTGCGCACAAAGTCCCCAAAACGGCTTGTTAAAATGTTCTGGTCGGGTAGCCTAGATGGTTAAGGCAGCCTCTTATTTAGAGGAAGATCCCGGATTCGATTCCCGGCCCTGTCATACTTTTTTCAAGTCCGTTTTTCCTTGGGAATTCTTATACATATTATTATTCATTAAGCGATACCGAATTAGGATTAATTTTGTGGTACTGATTAACTTGTAAAAAATCCATGGTAAACAAACTTTTACTAGACCACTAATTTATTATCCGAATAACACGACCCAGGTTTCGCAGCGTCGCTACATCAAAAGTAATTATATTTTTTGATAACTTCCCCGTAACGTTTAGTCGATGCATCTCGGAGATCGCGTTTGGTCTTTACTAACACTAAAATTTCTTTACTTTGTCTTTAAGTTATGGACCGATGAAGCTTTCTAAGAGCTTCCGTCAGTTATAAGATCCAAAGGCAAACATTGTGGGATATTTTCCGCCTGGGAAAACTACAACAGGCGCAAAAGGGTGGAAAAAGTAGATGGTTAGAAAAAACATTCCCAAATAATAAAAGTTCGTCTTTATTTATTGGATATATTTTAGTCTTAGATGACATTCTAACAAAAAAAAAACAAATTTTTAAAACGGATAAGTATTTTATTGATCTCTGACTATATAAAATGTATTTGCCGAGGTTTTGCTGACCTTATAAGGCCTGAATATATAAATCTCTGGCTATATAAAATGTATTTGCCGAGGTTTTACTGACCTTATTAGACCTGAATATCAGTTAATAATAAAAATCTATTAAAATCGAGTTTTCAGATTGTGGGAAAATGTCATAAAGGTAGCTAATTATAATGTAAGAATTGATTATGCAACTGCCTGACCTATATGATCGGCAAAAGAAGGGTTCCAGTTCCATTTCCGCTTGTTTTTTGCATAAAATGAGTTTTTATGTGAATTTTCTCTTATTACGGAAATGAGCGAATGTAATATGTAATTGCTGCATATATTTACGAGTAAAAGTTGCTTCCATACTGCAAGCATATATTTAAAGTACTGTATTTTGCAAAATTCTATTTGAATCTGAAAATTTAGGATATAGGAACCAAATGTCTGTATGTAAAGATCGATTCTGTATACAAGTGACCTGGTGTCGAACCCAGGACTTTTTTAAGATGAAATTACGTTAAACTATCTGTTTTGAGATAATCTGACCGTTTCTAAAAGTCCTAGTCGATTATTAGGAATATCTTCTAACGAAATTCCGTATTAATTCAATTCTAGAATGCAAATGGTGCCATGGCGTTGAACCAATGATCATAAGTTAAAAGATAAACTGTTTTCATGAAACATTCATAACTTCAGTTCAAATGCATGGTCATAGAATTTCTACCATCTACATAAATCAATCATACAAAATTTGAAATTCTCGCCATACATTTGAAATGTAAGAGCTGAGTGGTGTCCAAAGGAGAGCTTTTGGAAGATGTGAATAGATGTAACGCCCTGGTAGAATTAATGCTTATTCAATTCAAGTTTTGAAGTCGATATAATACCAAAAAGTTCCTAAAATAAGACTCCGTTATCCCCATTTGAAATGCATAGAGGAATGTAAATGGCTCTGTGGGATCGATCTCCAAGGACCATCAGAGAAACGTTAAACAGCGTGTATAAAATATATTTATGATTTCTATTCACATGCCGGGTTTTAACTTTCCATCTTATCGGGAAAGGGATTTTAAAAAATCTTAAAAATCTCCGCAACGGATTTTAAATAGGAAAACATTTACCCTAACCTAGTGTCGAACAAGGATAATCTTCGAAGATGTCTTTGTAGTTTTCGTTGAATATGCACGGCTTCCAGCGACCCCTTGAATTTCAACTCTCTAATATGCCGGGATTGGCCCAAAAAATTTCCAAAAATCCCCACAATGCATCCTAGGATTTTGGGGACTTCTGGAATCGAACCCATGGTCAGAATGATCGATTTCTCACTTTTCCTGGGGGTTTCACGTTAGGGTCTATACGCTGTAAAAATTTCAAGTCAATGATGCTTGTGGTTTAGCTTGTGAATTTGTATCCTATCTATATACCTATATATATATATATATATATATACGAGTAAAATGCTGCTTGCATACTGCAAGCAAATGGTTTATAGCATAACATAATTATACATACACATGCAAAGTGTCAACTATCTGTCTTCAAGGTAAAGACTCCGAAAGAATTATGAAAATTCAACCAATATGTTTACCAAATGGGAGATATGTTTACCGTCCGGCATCGAACCCGGGTCTTCCTTGTGATACTTTCTGTGCATCACAACAGAAGATCACCATCTCCAACTATGTGCGAAAACTCAAGCAGAAATATTGGCTGCAACTGCCTCAAACGACATCCTACTTTTCCCTTATATTCTTTATGTGAGAAATGTTTATGTGCTCTGGCATCGAACCCAGGAACAGGTCTTATCAAAATATTAGGTCTATACACTGTAAAAATTTGAAATCAATGACGATTGTGGTTTAGCGTGTGAATTAGTATCCTATCTATCTGGCTATCCGTATATATATATATATATATATATATATATATATATATATACGAATTAATTCGGTGAAGGTATTATATATAATAGATATACAACCATTTGATGAATGAATAGAATTATCAGAGGGATGAAATTCACTACGAAAATAATCATTTTACTTGAAGGGGATCCGATTCTCGCTATCGTTTGTCAAGAATGTTTTCCGCGCCTCAGCTAGAATACCTCCTCTTCCAAGGATTCGAGGCCCACTCCTTCAGTGGAAAGAAGTGGCTTTTGACTTTTTTCTTCACATGTATTTGACAGAGCCTTCTGATTTCTGGAAGCACGATGAGCCTTTCCCTTCCAGTGCAGCGGGTATTCGGAAACACATTCGCCATTCCTACGTCATTCACAAACCGGTTCTAACGAGTAGGAGCTTTTCTAGGGTTATTGGTAACCATTACTTCATTGAGGTTCACGTCGATAGGACTAACAGAGGATAGACAGCGCGTAAAAAATGAATTCTTGAAATGATTCCTTCTAGCATCTATTTCTCTTATCTTCCTCGCAGTATCAGAGCGGCCCACATCAACAGGGAGGTCGCATTATATTGATTACATCATTTGAGAATCTAATTTATCTGAACTTACTTAGTAAATTTATCCTTTGAATTAGTCTTTTATCCTCTAATGATTACCATCCCGCGTACTGCATCATCTGAGTAACACTCACCGTTTCTTCGTGGCAATTCTTTAAAAATCGTATCGTATACAATCAATCAAAGAAATATCGTATACAAATTGTAACATAAAAGTAATAATCAGTGTAATCGCGCAGCAGTATTTTCTCGTTTGGCTAGGTTGAATAAGAGAAAAATAAGCTTTTTTCTTTGACACTCAATGAGCATCCACTCAACAATCTACAAGATAATCTTTGCATTCTATTCACTTTTCCTATCGCACCTCCAATATGTTCGTTAAAAGATAAACAACAGCTAAACGTGACTCCTAGGCATTTTTTGTTTCGCACTAACTCTAAGGGATGTCGCGAAATTTGTTACAGAGCTGAAATAACGTTTTTGGATAATATCTAATATCCTTACGCTTTATATACGTCATTCATAAAAAAATCTAGGTGAGTCTCACAAGTTGCAAAGATTCGAAGTTAATGAAATTAACCTATTATAATATAGTCATTTTTAGGCTCCGGAGTGACGTTTAATTTTTTCCACGACACGGGAACAGTTCCCTCATTAATTGATTTCTTAAAGAATTCCTTAAGAAGGGGAGGAAGCTCATCGGATAACGTTTTTATGGCAAAAAGGGGAATACCTTCGGGTACCGGCGCCTTTTTCGTATCAATCTATTGTAGTGAATTTCCACTCCCATCAACTTATATCTTTATGGGAATCATCTCCGTATCAATGTGAGAGGTAAAATCGTTAACTCGACCATCATCTAATGAGAAAAATTTCTGGAAGTGTGGATTAAGTAAGTTAGTCATTTCTGCCGATTTGTTTAAGGTAATTTCCTCTTCGCTTATAAGGCTAGAAACAGAAAATTGAGCATTACGAGTCTCACGCATGTATTACCAAAATTCTTTCTAATCGCAAACTAGTGATTTTATCAGGGTTTGAGATCTATATTCCTGATATTCTTTTCGTGATCCTTCCTTAAATAGCTTTTTCAATTTACTGTAGTTTTGATCTTCAAACTCATGGTTCTCCCCGCACGCTTAAAGTTTTCTCAATCGCGAGTGAATGACTCCTATGCAACGCTTCAAACTTCTCCTTCGTCTCACGCACTGTTTAGACGGAACCTATTTAATTAAACCTACTTTGATTATTCGGAGAAACTCTACCGAGCTATCATTTACTGAATTTTCACCCGAAAAACATAAAAAATCATCCATGCATTCGTTGAAATAAAACCTTAAACTCAGAAAAAATTGCTTTGCGAATTACATATACTTACCTTGGGGGATTAATAGATTTAACCGTTACTACTTCATCCCTGCCATCATGACATCTTGATCTGAAATACCGCCAACTACATCGAGACTAGTTATTATTTGTGGGTAGGAAATGTTTAGTAAATCTAAACTGTTACCTTGAGACGCAAGAGTCGTTCGATTTTTCGTCATATTTATCTAATCTAAAGCCTGCAACGAAAAAGTATAAATTAATACTTGTGACATTTTTCTCTCTCTGCTAGAGTTGGATCATTTTAAATTCTTCCAATTAATATGCAGTAGGTAAAAAAAC
This sequence comes from Sympetrum striolatum, assembly GCA_947579665.1. Taxonomy (NCBI): domain Eukaryota; kingdom Metazoa; phylum Arthropoda; class Insecta; order Odonata; family Libellulidae; genus Sympetrum; species Sympetrum striolatum. Next base: position 36,706,484 of record OX388343.1, on the reverse strand, counting down.
TCCTCCTACGGCGATGATTGGATATTTGTTTTCTCACTAATTATCTGTAAGGCGTCGGATAAATCAAAAATACAATCTATTCCGCCATCGGGAGAATGATACAAAATAACAAAAATTAATCTTACTTCCGTTTACTTTTTGAATCGAGCACCAAATCATTTCGCTCCTGCTGTTTATTGTGATCATCATTTATTCATCACGCTGACTAATCAAATGATCCAATTTCGCTTTAAATACTCCAACGCTCAATCGACATAGTCATATTTTTGATAAATCACATAATCGGGAGGAAATGCAATATCTTTGCTTAAACAACTCTCTTCCTAGTATTATATCCGCGCAAGTGCTCATCGTAATGTTAAAGAATTCCACCTGTTTATTACGTAAGCACTAGCAATTCACGACTTTTACTATAAGATCTCTCAGTTCGCGAAATAAATCCGTTTTTTTTCGGAATAACCTTTAACTTTTTTTAGGTGAAAATTATTTTTCACCGTTGCAATTTTCTCCATTTTTTGGGGCTAACCTCACGCATACCCTTTTGCCTATTTACGTGGGTGTTAGTAACTCTTCCTACTGCTATTACAGAAGAACTTTGTCTGCTTTAATTTGCACTCATTGAAACCGCTAAAAATGTGGTAAACGAAACTAAAACTACGTGGTCTGTCCTCGTGGAGGGAAAGGGGGGCGAGAGTGTTCCGGGAAAGTCCGTAAAGTGCACACTAAGTTTAGTAAAAGTAGGGAAAAATAGTTGCGTATGGCGCCCAATATATGGATCAAGTAGCCTTGGGAAGTATTTAAGCGTAGAAGATGCGAGATCGATCAAATTGGAAGCAGAAAATTTTATTCATCGCTATGGAGATAGTAGAGTAGTGAATTCTGTCCTCTCGGAAACCTTTAACTTTGTCTTAAATTTTCTCATTGATAGTGTTTGATCTAGTTTTCACCTGTGGGTGTGTACGCTATGCCTAAAGGTTGGTTAACGAAAAGTCCAACCGTTATTAATTTCTTTCCACATTACTTGCTGTTGAAGTATTATGGAACCCAATTTCGATTGATTTCAAGCTCACTAATCAATTATATTACAAATCTGGATAAGTTATAATGAAATTGTCCGTGTTAGGGTTATAAACTCTTAGAACGGGAGGAGCGTATGAGTAGTGTGATGTATGTATGAAACATCCGTAGATATGTGATAATGTTGCAGTTTATTATTTTTTTCAGTCAGCACGGTTAACTCTAATTGATGTCTCATGAGAAACACCATTTGTTATTACACAAATTTTACTCTATATATCATATAGCCTGATGTAGCTGAAGATTTTTGATTACTGTTTCCGCCATTTAAAGGCTTATAATAGTGCTGCCAATTCCTGTCAAAACGTTAATTGTCTAAAACCACTCAGATAAGTAAATTTCCTCAACACATGGACTAGATTGGATTTACCCAAAGGATATTAGTAATACCTTATAACGTGGAAAACTACACTGCTCGAAAGAAAATACAAAGGTGAAAATAGGACACATGCTAGTGTTTTCTGTATTAGGCTTTTTAAATGTTGATTTCTCTTCGCAAGAATTAATTTCCATCAAAATTCTAGTATTTAGACCTTAAATTCACCAGATAATACCTCAAAATTTTCATTTGAACGTCAGATTTTCCGCTAACAAACAATATTGTTTGTGATTATCTCCCTGGGTTTTCTAATGACTTTTTACACAACTATTTTGATCACGACTAACTTTGAATAATAAATGGCAAAAAATAAAGGCAATGAGGCAAAGGCACTGCTAGGAAATTTCCCGAAGGTGGATCTTAAATGTCTGTAAATATTTACGATACCTTAAGTCTATTGCCTATTCGTAAGAAGTTTGAATATTGCCGGTTTTTACTGGCTCTACTCAGAGTTGCCGAATTGTCGGAGACAGAGTGGTTTCAGTTAGTTTCCGCGTAATCCGCATTCTGACGCCAACTGGTGTTGCGATAATTGTTTCCGCCACTGTACATGGTTATCTCCATTTGATTTGTTTCGTTCTTGAAATAAATTAGTCGAAAGCAAATAAAAAGATTTAGTTTTAACTTGGAACTATCCAAAAAGAGAAACAATCACATACCATCTATTATATATAGAGGCTTCTCCAGATTCATTCATGGATATAGATAAGATACTAATTCACAGGCTAAACTACAAGAGTCATTGACTTGAAATTTTTCAGGCATATTGGCCATAAGGTGTAACCACCAGAAAAATTGTGATTCTGAACAACAATGTCATGGGTTCGATTCCAGAGGGCCACAAAGTTCCGATTTCCCCCCTTAAAAGCATTGCTTTGATTTTCGGGATTAAAAAAAAAATAATTCCTGGAAGGAAGGGAAGTAAAACTCAAGGAGCCTATATACATCTTCATAATCTGCCTATATTCATCTTCTATCGTAAACATAACTGTATTTTACAGAAAAAATCCTTGGTTGGATGATAGGACGATGCAAGACTGCCTTTAAATACATTTAAAGGTAAAATATCATTATTTTTTTGATCCACTTATCAAAATGATACAAAGTTATTCCTTCTACGGAAGATGTATATTAAGACGAGGGTTTTGAAAAAAAAATTATATATGACCTTACTGTTCATGGTTTCAATGCCAGGACAAAGTAAAATTTCTCTCATAAGGAATATATGGGAAAAGTAAGACGTCGTTCGAGGCAGTTACAGCCAATACTTCTGCTTGAATTTTCACACTAAATTTATAATGGTGATCTTCTGTTGTGCTGCATAGAAAGTAATACCAGAAAGACCCTGGTTCGGAGCCAGGCGGTAAATATATCCCCCATTTAAAATACATTGAGGTAATTTTAATTATTTATTTGCTGCGCTTATCAAAATGATAGGAAGGTTAGATAAAAGATGTATATTTTACTTAGATAAAAGATGTATATTAAGACTCGGGTCAAGAAAAAAATTTAGATAAGACCATGCTGTTCCTGGGTTCAATGCCAGAGCACATAACAATTTCTCACATAAGGAATATATGTGAAAAGTAAGACGTCGTTTGAATTATTTGCAGCCAATATTTCTGCTTGAATTTTAACACTTAGTTAATAATGGTGATCTTCTGTTGTGCTGAATAGTAAGTTCACCAGGAAGACCGGGGTTCGATGCCAGACTATTATATTGCAGTGATTTTCAAGAATATTTTCAATTCTTTTTTTTTCTTTTGAGGACCGTCCCGATATGAAATTAGTATTTACAATCTGCTTGCAGTATGCAAGCTACATTTTACTCTTATCTACAAATTATATGAAATGTTTGAACAGATATTTTTTAAATTATAGCATATGGCACCAAAGCTAGAAAACAGCGGAGTAGTTACAATAATATAAATAATCACAAAATGACTAACCAGACACATACTAAAGCATCAACAAGAGCTATAGAATTAACACAGTCTTTTCTCCTGAGCTGTAAGCGTAAGCCTCCTGGATGATACATCGACTTGTGTAGCTGCCTAACTTGCTGTTCTCTTAAAGTCAATCGGACTGCACTCGTACCAGATACAGGAGTACCCTCTGGAATGTTATGAAAAAGAAAAGGGAAGTTCACATAATACGTACATTAAACAATTTAGCCACATACTCATATTTTTGTTGGATTTAATAGACAAAGATTGACCACAAATGAACTCTTTTTCATGATAAATATATATGTGGAAATCACCATAATAATTGAAACTAAGAACAAAATAATTGAAGCTTTAAAATGATTGATAAATTAACAGCAAGTTGGATTTACCTAACTATGAATAGCTTAAGATTTAAGAAGTTAACATTTCACAGAACAGAATTATTTATGCAAATGCTTAGAATTCTTTTGTCATCATGCTCAATATGCTAAGGAAAAGTTACCTAGTAACTTAAAAAAATTAGAGTTCTCTAATACTATGAAAATGTTCCAAAATAAGAAAATCTGTATCTTACAATAAATAAGTTTACATCATTAAGAGATGAATCCTCAGCTTAATTTCATAGATCCAAGGTAACTTTAAAGTAGTAATTTCTAAAAACATTAATTTTATATTAATTTACTTAGGCCAGAAATTAAACTTTGCCCTAGAGCATAAAAACATACTTTGAACAGTTGAAAGCTCATATCATCCATCCACCTTCTTGAAACTGATGTACCAATAAAAACAAAAGCTAAATAAATTAACTAACCTGTCAATATGGTTGTTGGGGTTGACATAGGCATTCTTTCAGAAGTATTACCACCTTCTCCAGAGTAAACTTGACTTCTGGTATTAACCTCATTTGCTGGAGACGGAAGAGCAGGACTGTCTACTTCTGTTTTGGCTGCATTCCCCTCATTATTTTCTATAGCGTTCTGCTTTCCAGCCCATGTTGCAAGTGGAGTAGGTGGTGGAGGCTGATTTGGAATAGACAGAGGAACATACACTCCCTCGTAGAGACTCCTTTCTGGATCTTCTGTAATAACGAACTTCAACTGTATTTGTGTAATTTGTTCATTTCTCAGTAATGAATTACTTTAGTTAGTGTGTTGTTATATTAAAGTAGTTAATGAAATATGAAATGTGATTAAATATACAAGAATTATCCCTTTTTGGGTTTGGAGAGGATTTTAAAATACACAAATTAAATTAAAGAAAAACATTGCTAATGATAACAGAGAATTGTTTTCTTGGAACACATCAATTGTGAGGCCTAGAATAAATTGCTACGAGAAAGAAATTGCTAGTAACACCATTATAATTATTAACCTGGCATTGAAGTTCCATGAAGTCGGGCTGTAAAACCCTCAGCTCAAATGCATCATTTATCTCATCATCACCATTCTCAACAAAAAGCAAGTTGCCTCTTTTTTCAATCCAATATCAGATGATTCCATGAGTTCTACAAGATGCCAGCAGTCATCAACTTGCAGGGCTTAATAATGTCCAATTACCAGGTCTTTAGCTGCTTTTCCACCTCCTCTCATAAATAAGCTCCATATCTGCCACCATTTCATCAGAAAAGGGCCTGAAGTATAAAAAAATGTTGAGTTATCAGTACTGAATAGCAAAGCATGAAGCAAGAGGTAGATTTATAACACGAAGAAGTATTTCATACTATTAACCAACAATAGAAGGCAATTATAGAATATATGCATTTACACAATTTCCATACACACTTTTATGTTTACCTGAAAATGGATGCAACATAATAAGTGTATGTAAAAATAATAAGATAATTAAATAAATTTAATCAATCGACGATGCCGTTACTTTGAGGAATTCCTTCCAAGGTGAGGAGGGAAATGACATAGCAAAAATTCCACAGGAAAAAAAAATTTCATCTGCATTATTTTAGTTCCATCAACAAATTTCCTCTTACACGGTATTCTTACCCAATGAGACGGATCCAGAAGTTAGAAGTGGAGGTAGCATAGGAAACAAACACACTCTATAATTCATCTTCTGGTGGATTAAGCTGGCCCATTGTTGTTATAATGTCATCACTACATGATACTTGTTTTATATTTATAACGATAATCAATTTATAAGTAAGTACATTACTCACTGATAAGAATCCAACCATGCAATTACATTTTAGACAGTTCGAAATGCTTACGACAGATGGTTGCCTTTTTGCACAGTTCCTTTGGAAGAATTCCAGAGAGCCTTGGATTTCTACAAAATTCTAGCCATTTCAGAGCCCTAACAATAATATAAATATACATTAGAGTTCAGTCATAATTCAGGTCAAGTCAGTTGAATATTACGAAATAAAAGAATTCAAGTTTGTTCCAAAGATTGAAAAACTTATGGAAAATCTTCATACTCTCTCAAGGTTCATGAGGCTAAAACGAGGATCACTGAATGCATACTGAATTTCATTTGCAAAAACATGTATCTAATGCCATCATGCACAAAGAAGTATTTGACCGATAGAACATGTTTTTATTTCAGTCAATCAGGAATCGCCATTTTGTGAAATAATTCTAGAAATTTTCCTGTTAAATTTTCTCGTGTATGACGTCCTTTAGCTAAATTTAATTCATAAAAAAAGAATCCATGCAGCAAATACTTAAGCTACACGGTATAAAAGTCGTTTCTCGTTTAGTCGAAATCCTGTCATAGTCGTCTAACTTGACAGAAACAGAGTTCTACTTATACTTTATCAGTAATAAATGCATGAATGAAACAAGTAATTTTAATAAACTTAATAAATTCATTTCAATTTCAATATATATAACTAATTATAACACTTATGAAGTATCTGAACCATAACAAATTCTCCACTACACGAAACGTATGATGATTTGCAAAGAAGAAATGGCAATGTCACGAGAAATATCTGTGTTAAGGAATCATACCAATTTATTTAGAATATTTATAAGATTTTCAACAAAAAGTAGCACTAAATATTTTCAGCGATAAACCAACTAAGGCGAGAGGCTAGCTCTAGAAATTTCCGACATATAGTAGGTTCACATCCATGAATCATTGCTGGTAAAGTAACTTTTAAGAGTTTAATATTAAGTAAAAGTATAAATATCGAATATAGTACGCTTTGTTAGAGTTCAAGTGAAGATTTCAGTCGAGGTTGACTGTAAATATATGTTGTAATACCGGACTAAACTATTAAATATTATGCTACAACACCAATTGAATTTCAACAGCTCAAAGAGAACAAATACCATTGTAAAAGACGTTCACTTGATTAATCAGGTTCATCATTTCGTTGACCGCCGAAAAACGATGTTGTACGTAGATATGTTTTATAATTTAAGTTAGAGTATAGCATTAAAAAGATCTTGAACTTACCAGGGAGTATAGAGATAATGGTAAAATTGTAGTTTACGTGCCCACTTCGTTTACTTCACTTTCGCTACACGGATACCCCCGTAGCTTTTAACCAAACTTTCTTCTATTCTATCAGAAAATACTGGCATTTTCTAATCGAAATCGTTATTCCACGACTAATGTAAGAAATTTTATTTAATTTCCCTTCTTTCGACGGTATTCTCGACATTGAACAACTATTATTTCTAATTTCATTTTGCAAAAGAAATAAGGCCTCCAACCAATAAAAGTGAAGTTTACGTGTATTCCTAATGGAACCCTATTATGAACTCCTGGGTTCGAACCCGGGCTTTCTTAGTAATGACAATAGTTCTCCAAAGGGTTTCTAACTCGTAGAAACGCAATGCAATTTGTTTAGAATCTCTAAGTCAAACGGTTTCTGAAATAAAGGTGGGGACTGATGGAGTCTACGGAGATTTTATGTAGGATCCTTACGTAATGGCGACTTCCTTAACTGAAAGCTTTTTCGGCTCCAGCCTCTCTAATCCAATTTCCGATGTCATTACTACTGATAATCATTAACTAAGTATAGATGCATCGAAGATCGACACAAAACACATCAATCGGAATATTCTAATTCTATTACGACATGACGAATATAAAGGAAACCGGGTATGCGACTTAGCGTGATGCAACAATATATCTTATTAATTATTACCTTTCTACAGTTCTTGGAAACCTGTGAAGATGAACTTGGGATATATGGCTGGTGCAGCCATATACATCACAATGTAGTTGCCCCATACTGCTCAAAAGAAAATACAAGACGTTTGTTCAACCTCGTGTTCCTCACGTGTAGAATTGCATGAACATTGCATTTTCCAATTATTCCACTTCCGCCTTCTTGTTCGTCTTTTTCCGGACTTCCGGAGCTTCCGTAGCAAAAACAAAAAAAACACTATGAGAAATTAAGCAGGAGAAGTTGACACTCACTATGAGAATTATAGAGGAGGAATTGCCTGTTTCAGCTGGTAGCGCCTACAGCGCTTTTTGCATCGCTCTGAAACACTACTACGGACGTGAAAACAGCCTACCTCATTCTCCCATATCTCTTGCCCCGACCTGAGTAGGACAACCTTGGTTAGGGCATAATGAAAATAAATGAAATCTGAGATACGTTTATCTATAACTTAAAACTTATTTAGAGTACTTATTTGTATTTAATATGATTTATACAATTCATACTAATTATGCCATCTATAATTATTGATTTCAAAATTCTCATCTACGTCAAAGGAGGAGTTCTGAGTTTGATCCTTACTTACTATTTCAAATACTTAATATTTAGAACGAAAATGGTCTGGAAAACTATCAATTTACAGATAGCTAGTCATTATATATTTCTAGGGTCGATGATATCTCTACATTTGTACATTACAATTTAAATAGTAAGGGGAGCAGCACTGAAATCTTTTCATTCGGCTCAGCATTTGCTATTAGTTCCATTTGTAAGTGGGCTAGCGATATTTCTTATGAAATCCTTGAATTATTGTAAATGATACTTCTCAGTGGCAATGCAGGTGCTTTATTGGATCTCATTTAAAGTGTAGTAATATTGGCGAAATAAGGTTGGATTAGTGTTGTACACTATGCCTTTAGAATCGATTACCACCGATACACATATTCTTACACGGTTTGGCTGCTGGCAATACTTTGTTTCATTTTCTTAATTTTAAATACAATATCAAGGTGCATATGTGTGTTGATTGTGAGTCTATGTGGTAATCTTTTTATGACAACATTATACAAAGACTAAAGTATAGTTCTCTGCCTTGTTAATCTTTCCATTAGGAATAGTCGTTGACATCTCTTAATTTGACATATCGTCGATTATTATCTTCGCTGTAAAATACTACAACGAAGACTGTATATGCATCTGACATGAATGATTATACTTTGCATCGTTTTAGCGAACTATCTATCTGAAAGTTTTGATTGAAAGATTAATTTCATATTAGGCATTTGTGACGAATTCCTAGGGAAATTTGGCTATAGTAAGTTGCCCATTTTTAAATTGCCCTTTTACAAGTTGCTGTTAGAATGGCTCAGTTAGAAAGGCCTCAGGCGAAAGGGCCGTTAGAAAACACGACTTTTATACTGACAAGTGCAGTGATACTGTCAGCGATCGGACTAATTAACACGGCGGAGTTCTGTGACAGTTACTAGCAAAGTGATTGGCCAATTTGCGGAACCCCTTTCGCACCCTTCAGAAAGCCTTATGGGACTACGCGTCGCAAAAGAAGCTTCTGATTTCCGCCGACTTGTATTGAGCAGCGCTTAGGTCGAACGTCGAGAACGGGATTGAAACCTGCGCTACGCCGAATTGAGTAACTCTCCAACAGATAATTTCAATCCAATTTATCCAGAGTTGTAATATATTTCATCAATGAGCTTGAATGCAATCGAAATCAGGTTCCATAATATTCAAACAGTTCGAATCTTACTTGTAAATTATAACCGATGATTCGATTGTCCGTTTACAACAATTAGATACACCGGTCTCACCTCTTGGAGTAAGCATAACCACACGCTTTCTGTGAAATACATGTGCACCACAGATTCTACGCTGTGGAACGGAGCGAATTTCTGAAAGTATTTACTCATGTATGATTGTAACATACGTATAGTTTCCAAGAGGCCGGTATTCACTTCTCTACTTTCTCTGTAGCGATGAATAAAATTTTCCGCTTCCAATTTGATCATATTGATTTCCGTATGTTAAAATACTTCCCAAGGCTACTTAGATCCATATATTAGGCGCCATACTCAGCTATTATTCGCTGATTTTACTAAACTTTGTGTGCACTTTACGGACTCTTCCGAAACACTCCCGCCCCCCTCTCCCTCCATGAAGACCTTAGGTTTAGTGTTGTTTACTACGTAGTTTTGCGGTTTAGATGAGAGCGAATATAAGCAGACTAAGTTATTCTTTAATTCAGCAGTAGAAATAGTTACTAACACCCACTTAAATGGGCATGATTATGAGCTTGCATGAGCTTAGCCCCAAAAAAATAGAAAAATTGCAATGGTGAAAAAGAAAAATTCGCTTAAAAAATATAAAGGTTATTCGAAAAAGGAAACCATGTTTTAATGTGCGAACTGAGAGATCTAAAAATTATAATAGTGAATTGCAAGAGCTTACGTAATAAACAGGCGGAATTCTTTAACATTACGATGAGAACTTGCGCGGATATCATACTAGGAAGAGAGTTGCTTAAGCGAAGATATTACTCTAGGCGAGATATTTCCCCCGATTATATGATATACCGAAAATATGGCTATGTAGATCTAGCGGTAGAGTTTTATAGCAGTATGGACTCATTTAATTAGTGAGCGCGATTTGTTTGTAGAAAATAGCAGGAGCGAAATCATTTGGTGCTCGATTCAAAGACAAAACGGTAGTAAGATTAATGTTTGTTCTTTGTGTCGTCCTCCCGATGAAAAAATAGGTTGTATTGTTGATTTATCCGAGGCCTTACAGAAAAATGGCGAGAAAATAAAAGATCCAATCATCGCCGTAGGAAGAGATTTTTACCTAACCAATATTCATTGGGATAATCTAAAATTCTCCAGCACTAGCAGTGGGAAAAAAATTCATATATGCTCATATGTGTTCCGTCTAAACAGTAGGTGAGACGAGGAAGGAGTTTGAATCGTTGCATAGGAGTCATTCACTCGCGATTGAGAAAACTTAAATCAGAAAATAATGCAGAAATAGCTAACTTACTTAACCCGTACTTCCAGAAATGTTTCTCATAAGATGATGGTCGAGTTAACGATTTTTCTTCGCGCATTGATTCGGAGATGATTTCCATAGAGATATAAGTTGATGCGAGTGGAAATTCACTGCAACAGATTGATAGGAAATTCTATCAGGAATCAATTACTGAGGTTACTGTTCCAATGTCGTGGAAGAAATTAAACGTCACTTCGGGGCCTAAGAATGATCAGATTATTATGAGTAATTTACGTTAACTTCGAATTTCTGCAAAATAATGGGGCATATTATAGCAAGCTCTATTATTCAGTTTCTTACCATAAAGATAGGAATCATTCGGATCCAACACGGATTCCATAAAGGTAAATCTTGTAAGGCGCACCTAGAGTTTTTTGTGAATGATGTATATAAAGCGTAAGGATGTTAGATATCATCCTAAAACGTTATTTCCACGCAGCAACAAATTTCGCGACAACCCTTAGTGTTAGTGCGCCACACAACATCTAAATATCACGTTTAGCTGTAGTTTATTTTTGAAAGAACATATTAGAGATGCGATAGGAAAAGTGAATAGAATGCAAAGATTAACTAGTAGATCGTTGAGGGGATGCTCATCGTGTTTCAAAGAAAAAACTTATATTCCTCTTATTCAATCTAGCCAAACGAGAAAATACTGTTTCGCGATTACACTGATTATAACTTTCATATTTGAGTTCGTGTACTGCATTTGTTTGATTGGTTGTATACGATACGATTTGTACAGAATTGCCATGATAAAACAGTGAGTGTTACTCAGACGATGCAGTACGCGGGATGGTAATCATTAAGAGATAGAAGACTAATTCAAAGGATAAATTTTCTATGTAAGTTAAGAAAAATTAGGTTCTCAAATGATGCAACCGATATAATGCGACCTCTCTGTTGATGTGGGCCGCTCTGATACTGCGAGAAAGATTAGAGAAATAAATGCAAGATGGAATCGTATCAAGAATTCATTTTTTCATGATACGCGAAAGAAATTGATTAGGAAAATAGAGTTAAGGTGCCTGTACCCCCTGCCACACGCCGAAAGGCGGATTGAAGGGTTCTTACATAGACATATTTTTATGGTGTTTTTGTGCTGTCGACATTTTAACTTAAATTATGTTAAAAAACAACATATAATTTAAGAGGAAAAATTCATCCGTCTCCGCTACGATTGGTCTTCGGTTTCCTTCAAAGTAACTGGGTTGTCCAAATTGTAGTGCTACCTCCAAAATACTTACGTTTCAATATCATCTCCTAAATCACTACTACTAATTTATTTCTTCTCACATTCAATAACAGTTAAAGGAAAGTTTAATTAACCTTTCTTTGATTTCAAAAAACACTCAAAGGCACTCGAAATTAATATTTATTTATTATAACCTTGCACCTAGAGAAATAATGACAAAGTAAGAGAAATTGCCCCTATCAAAACTGGAAATCCAAATATCATTGAGAATTATTATTCATCATTATTATTCAATTATTCATTTTACAAACTAAAATCTCAAAAAGGTTTTAATTTTGCCACATAACCGTGAACATATCCTAGTTTTCTATGCATTTTAGTTTTTTTAAGAATTTAACATATCTTCTATCATGTAGCGTGCATGAAAATGACCCTGAAATGTAGAAATGTTTTCGCTCTTTCTACTGTCTATAACCCTCTCCCTCATAAACAAATCCTGGCTGCGCCCCTGCGACAAAGCAATCATTAATTATCATCTGTATATTCATGTCCACATTCGATAGAATCCGTAGATTCTTACACATGGATGATTATAAAAAAATGTCAGCTCCGTCATAGACCTTCATCCCCGTAATGTTACACAATTTTCATGTTTTTAAGAGAAGGAGACTATTTAACATAATTTAGAGCAAGTGTAAAATATTTATATGTATTCGTATTTCTCTCAGACTCGGTAACAGTGTGCGCATATGCACTATGATTAATAATCGAAAATTTCATTGGAATCAAGAAAAATATAGGATGATTAATAATATATCCATTCTCCTCTATATGATTCAGCCTCATAGAGATAGAGTTAACCACTTCTTTATTGGAATTCGCTCCAGGTGAGAAGATCTAATAACCGACGGAAGCTCTTCGAAAGCTTTATCGGTTCAGAACCTAAAGACGAAGTAAATGAAATTTTAGTGCAACTAAAGACCTAATCGCGATCTCCGAGAAGCATCGACAAAACTTTACAAGGAGGTAATCACAAAACATTATTACTTTTGGTCGCTTTTTTCCCCGGACAATTAGAGAAGCTGATAGAGTAGATTACGTGATGATGGTGTTATTACAACCTCTACCATACCCATCTGGCAGCTCGCGGGGTATATATCTAAATCTAAATGTGTATAATTGGTTTGGAACTACCGCCGAGAAAATTGGAAAGTGTGAACCCGCGAATTGTCCTGGTTGTAGACGAACAATGAATAATAATATGCATAAGAACGTCAATAGTTCTCAAGGCTTTTTTTTAAGCGTAAAAATGAAAAAGATTGGCTTGCGCGGTCCGCTGGTTGTCCGTCTATCGAAGTGAAGACCTAAATGAAGAAATAGTGGCCAATAAGTCTGAGTAAGTAAGCCTGAGCTCCTTGCCTTACGACCGGTTTGTTGTTGCGAGTGACGCATAGGCTTTCGACAATCCGCTGCACTGAAAGCGAAAGGTTCATCGTGCTTCCAGAAATCAGGAGGCCCTGTCAAATACCTCTAATTGTGGAAAATGAGTCAAAGGACATTGTCTTTCAGCGAACGACCTCGAATCCTTGGTAGAAGAGGAATTCTCACTGACACACGAAACATGTTCTTGACCGACAATTGGTGATGAATCGGTTCCGAATCTTTCATGTCCAATGGTTATTTTTCCATTAGGAATTGCATCTCTCTGGTAAATATACATATTCATCACAGGCGCGTATAACTATATGTGGAAATCATATCTTACATTCGTTCATTTCCCGAACAAGAGAAGTTAAAGATAAAAAACTCATTTAACTTAAGCGGAATTCGAGCTCGTGCCCTTCCTATGCCAATAACTTGTGTCAGACAGCTGCAAAATCACCTCTTTATTAGCAACTAGTTATATTTATGACACTTCCCAACAAACTGAGAAGTCCATTTTAGCAGCTTATTAATAATTTTATTATGGCAGCATAACTTTTAAATTAACTTTATAAAGTCAGACGTTCATGAAATACGTATCAGTACTAAAAACTTGGGTTGTTTATTAGGAAGTCTTTCTTTAGTAAAATACGCTAATATAATAATAATATTATTATAATATTATTTGGGAATATTTTTACGATTGCAATAACATCTAATTTCCTTAGCACGATGGCGAGGAAGGAGCTTGCTTTGAAAGTGCTCGACATTTGGTTAAAGCTTTTCCACGCGAGGTAATGCATTTCAACGTTTGTTTTGTATTGGCGCCTGCAATACTTTGAAGGGATCAACTTTTGGTTAAAGCCTTTCCTCGCGAATTATCAAAGCCTTAATGCATTTCTACGTGAATTTCTCCGTGCGAAGGCAACTTAATTGACTAATGACCAAGGTCACCGAGCTCCCTGTTACAAAATGTAAGAAAAGTCCGATATATGCGCAGAAATTGTTCGGTTTTTATGAAATCATGTTTGTTTTAACTTTGGAATTGGTATTTTTCCTTTTACCTCCGGACGGACAATGATTTCATGTATTCTAGGTGACAAATGGTGTATATAAATTTATATTACGAATTTCCTTCGTCTGCATGATTAAGTTGGCGAAAAATTATATTCCGTTGACAAA
>OX388343.1:36659588-36664588 GCA_947579665.1 Sympetrum striolatum | reverse complement strand
CTCCTTTACAGACTCGGGGCACGGAACACGCAACATGTGCGCTAGGGAGCGCACTTGCTCCGTGGTTCGGTTTGCACGCAAAATCCCCCTGACAACACTATCATCACTCTCCTTTAACCGTAGAATGGATCTTAACACGGAGGTCAAGATCACGTTCTTCGTCCGCGGGAAACCTAGTCCCCCGTCTCGCTTTCTCGCGTGTATGATTGCGGATGAAGACGTGGGTGGGAGATGGTAAATCTCCCTGAACTTCACCCGCAACCTGCGGTCAAGCTGGTTCAAGGGCGTCGCACTTGGAGTGCCTACGCTCAAACGGTATAGGAAAGCGGGGAAAATGTGGGTCCGGATGAGATGAGCCTTTTGGTACGGTTTCAGCGGCAGGCTCATCGTCCGGTCCACGCTGGACTCCAGATTGCCAGCAATTTCCTCAAATTCAACCCCCTTCCAGGGGCTGAACGGGATCCCCAGATAGTCGACCGATTGGTCGGCTTTGAGGGCCGATAATGGGGTTTCCCCTGCCTTGAGGCCAGGGTCCCGTATGAACCAGGTCTTTCTTTTGGTCACGATCTCAAAACAGGAACTCTTTTGTGGGTTGAGACACATCCCCAGGCTGCTGAGATAGTCTGAGACCTTGTCGACGAGTCGCTGGCACTCGTGGGCGGTCTTCCCCAAGACTAGTAAGTCGTCCGCGAACGCCAAAACCGGTAGGTGCCCAGTTGGCACCACCGCGCCGAGGCCGGATTTCTCCATTCTCTGCAGCAGTGGGTCCATCACAGCGTTGAACAAGAGTGGACTCAGCGGGTCACCCTGCTTCACGCCCCGGAGGACGTTAACAGAGATCACCTCTTCTCGCACCTTGAACTCCGTCGTGATATGCTCATACATTGCCCCGATGAGGCGAACGATATGAGCAGGCACCCCCTTATTTAACAGCGCGGACTTGATAGCCGAGCGTGGGACGGAATCGAACGCTTTTGACACGTCCAAAACCGCACACGACAAGCCCTTACCCTTTTTACCCAGCTTCACCACCTCTCTTAAGAGGAAAGAATTGGTGAAACAGCCGTTTTCTGGCACGAACCCCTTCTGCCGTGCGGAGAGTGTAAGCACGCCGCTCAGCCGGTCTGTAAGCACACCGGAGTAGAGCCTACAGAGCAGAGAGGAGATCGTTATCGGCCGAAGATTTTCGATTTTGCTGGGGTCTTTTCCGTCCTTTGGAATAAGGACGGTCCTGTTTCGATTCCATGACTTCGGAAAGTAACCTGTCACAAGGAGCAGATTGAAAAGTTTTGCTAATTTTACTTCCATTCCAGGATGGGCCACGAGGTGCTCTTTTAGGAGCCCGTCGGGACCAGCTGCGCTACGCTTCTTCACCCTGCCAAGACGGAGCTTGACTTCTTTCGCCGTGATGAAGCTGAACCCTTTGGACAACGGCTGCGGTTTTGCCTGCGGCAGGCAGAGAGTCCCGCTCTCTGCCCTCCAAAGGTTCTCGTAGAAGGATTTGATGACTGACGCCTCCGGCCTGCCGTCGGCGTTCGTCTCCTTCGTTATGCATTCGATTTTATCTTCAATCACGTAGCGTGCGAGCTTATCTGTGCAGTGATCGTACATATCCTGACACCGGGAGTAAAAAAAGCGTTTACCTTTCGCCGCTTGGGCCTTCGTTTTTCGTTTGGGCGGGCCACGTCGCCCCTGCTCCTTTTTCCCTTTACCCTCCTCTGTTTCCTCTGTCTCTGGCAGGAGGGCTGGAATGAGCCAATCGGTTATTATATTGTCGATGTGTTCGTTGACTCGTACTCGACACTGTCCGAGTAGAGCCGTCCCAAGTACGCGGTCGATTGCGCCCACGATTTCATCTTCCGCCGTTCCACGCGGTAGCCTTAAATCGAGGGCCCGCTTAAGCGTGACGTCACGCCAAGACTCAAATTCTCCGCAAGGATCATAAGCTTCAGGGCGCTGGACACTCTCACTTGGGCTGGTTGTTATCGATTCCCTTAACACCGATCGATTTATGGATTCGTCGGTTCCCTCCTCTTCCGGTCTCCCCTCCAGGCCCTCCGATCCCGAGGGATCGGTGGCTGGAAGAGTCCCGTCCGAAGAGTTCTCCGAGTAGACCTTCGTCGAGCGGCCCTCATCTCTCAAATCCGGTGGTTGTCTAATCCGTTTTTCCCTCCTACCGGGAAGGGTGCGCCTTTTGCTGGCCACCTGGTTCGCGGATTTTCCTAGCTCGTCCGCGATTACCAGGTTCAGGCGCCTACAACCGGCGTACTTCTTCTCCAGTGCCTGGAGTCTCAACGTCTCCTCCTTGCTCCACTTGGCGCGGTGACCGCCTCCCGTCTCGGAAGACGCTCGGGCGGGGGCACTCGCCGCGGCGGCTCTCTTCTCGTTACGCACATCCGGGTGGATGTGACGTTCGTGCGTCGAGAGGCCGCGAGCGGTGGGAAACACCCTCACGCAAGCACTGCATTGGAAGTTACCAGTTGCGTCCAACTCACCGCCACCCCCCACGCCTTTGCAGTGGGGAAAGTGGCACGCGACCGCTCGGTAGGACTGTCGCTCGGTCGCGCACTTACTGCAGACGTATCTGCATTCCAGTGATGGATGGACTACCCTAATATGCGTCAGGTATCCTGTGCTCCGGGCGGCTAAGCCAGGGCAGAGAGGACACTCGGTTACCCCGTCGAGCGGGTAGATAATGACCAACGGGCCGGTTCGTCTAGATTCAAAGCTGGAGACGGGGTCTCCAGCTAGGGCTGGCCTATTCCGAGGCACATTTAAGCTTGCTTCCATTTGTGTTTGTTGTTTAAAAGTTCAGACGTCGAGGTGTCTTACAATTCCAAAAACAATATCATATGGGTGACGAGTCGTGAAGGGAGGGAAGGACAACTTTCAAAGGGCTGCACTCCTTCCCCTTGTGCAGTCCAGTAGCGATGAGAACGCACACTCCTTATCGCCGTCGGGAGTGGCGGGGATCAAACCGGCAACGATCGCTCCCATTGATCGCCCCGAGGAGGGTCGCACTACGTCCGCCTGGTACCCTCCCTTTATAGGCGGACGATGCATTAAGCATTTACTGAGACCATGCACTAATCTCAGCTATGGCGTTCGTCTTTCCACACTCGTTTAACGCCCCAAACAAGTGCTTCGCGGGAGTGATTCCGAAGCCGGTGTCCCGAGGCGCCGACCACGAGTGCTTGTTACGACTCCTCCTTAGCACCATCGGGAGGTGAAGGGGATGTTACGAGCACGACCGCTCCCAAAGATCGTCTCGGAGAGGATTGCCCCACGTCCGACAAGCTATCCTCCCTTAGCACGTGGACGGTACATATTACTCTTAACCGACTGCATGCACTAACAGTCGGTTATAGCGATCGTAAACCCTTTTTAAGCCTGTGTCATTCGCCTTATAACATCAGGTATTGTGGGAGTCATTCCGAAGCCAGTGTCCCATGGCGCTGACTACGAGTGGAATTGTCATAAGAGGACGCACTTACACCACCATCAGTACATCCAATCACCGAAATCTCCGCTTCGATGTACGGCACCGTTCCCTCTTCTGCTGCACTTGAAGAGTACACCCAGAGGCACCTCGTGGAGGTAGGGGATCCGACTCAACGGGGAGAAGGTAAGGAAACATTATCTGCTGTGTGGCCCTAACACCCGTCATTCTCCCACCGGCCCACCAAGGCACTCAATGAAGAGGACCAAAGAAGGATAACGGAGTCTTTTACAACCCCACCGGCAGGACGTCCGGACCGGCCAGTTGAGCACCGGCAAGCGGCGAACCAACCGTCCGAGACACACCTCCGACTACGAGCTTTTTAACCGCAACAACTTTAATATACGCTATTGGAGCTGGAATTACCGCGGCTGCTGGCACCAGACTTGCCCTCCAATAGATCCTCGTTAAAGGATTTAAAGTGTTCTCATTCCGATTACGGGGCCTCGGATGAGTCCCGTATCGTTATTTTTCGTCACTACCTCCCCGTGCCGGGAGTGGGTAATTTGCGCGCCTGCTGCCTTCCTTGGATGTGGTAGCCGTTTCTCAGGCTCCCTCTCCGGAATCGAACCCTGATTCCCCGTCACCCGTTACAACCATGGTAGGCGCAGAACCTACCATCGACAGTTGATAAGGCAGACATTTGAAAGATGCGTCGCCGGTGCTAGGACCGTGCGATCAGCACAAAGTTATTCAGAGTCACCAAGGCAACGGACGGACGAGCCGACCGATTGGTTTTGTTCTAATAAAAGCACCCCTTCCGTAAAGTCGGGGTACAAGTTTCATGTATTAGCTCTAGAATTACCACAGTTATCCATGTAAAAAGTGTAAGATCTAAGGAACCATAACTGATTTAATGAGCCATTCGCGGTTTCGCCTTAATGCGGCTTGTACTGAGACATGCATGGCTTAATCTTTGAGACAAGCATATGACTACTGGCAGGATCAACCAGGGAGCGTGCTACACGGGCCACGCAGAGAGCGTCGACGACGGCGACGATGGCGGTTGAAATATCCGCCGTCGAACACCGCCGCCTCCGCACACGTTCGATCTCGCTCCCGGGCGCGAACGCCCTTTCGGGAGACGACCGGAACATTTTTCTCTCACTCTCACTCACTCTTCGTTCGCACATCGCCAAAGAACCGAACCGGTCGGGGATCAATCGATTCACCCGCGACCTTAGGTCTTGTGATGCGGTTTCGTTCACTGCGTTCCTCCGAACACACAACCTCTGCATCTGAATTCGTTTCGTCGCATAAGTGCCACGCCACCTTAATGGGCTTGACACACGACCGGCTGAGAGGGGACTCAGTCCCCGCGAGCAAGTTGCCGAAGCACCACGCTCATACTATAGTCGAACAGCCATATATGCGCTCGGGGGAGTTGCAGGAGAGAGCGCGATGTCGATGAGATGTCCATTTGACGGCATGTGCGCCCGGCCTTAAACATGGAGTCCAACTCGACACTCGGGAAGACCAAATCGGACGTAGGAGTTGCCAC
>OX388343.1:36634588-36639588 GCA_947579665.1 Sympetrum striolatum | reverse complement strand
CACTGGTAATGAGTTTACCGTCTATCCGCCGCAGCCAGACAGACCTTGTTGCATCACTGGCTTTGATTACGGTGGTTTTTCGAGGCGATCTGGCTTCGAATTTCTCCGAAGCAGATCCCGGGTGTCTCCATCCATGAACACCGAGAGCATGAAAAGGCTCGCCTTCAACGTCTCTACCGAAAGCCATCGGACGAGTGGACGGCGATACATTCCAAGCCCCCTTAAGGAATCTTTGGTACCTCTCGGGACGGCACCACGGGCTCCGATTACTATCGGCACCACCTTAGCCCGGCGCACACCAAACAGAGTCTGCATTTCGGGGAGAAGTACGGAGTACTTCTCCTCTTTCTCTTTCGCAGCCTCCTCTAACGTTCCCGAGTCCTCGAATCTGACGGTTACGTCGATCACAAAGCAATGATCACGACGAACAACGACCAGATCGGGCCTCAGTTGCGTGTTGTTAACTGAGAAGGACTGCTCCTTCAGTACTTGCGTGCCTGGCTTCTCACGCATCGTGCGTTCTATCAGATTCACGATCCTATCATGGCGCGTCATTCGCAGTGACTTAACGGCGACGCAACGGCCCAGAATGTGACCCACCGTTTCAGTGGCTGAGTCGCATCTGCGGCACCAGGGAGGCTCGCCCCCCTCTCCCCGGCCTCGCTGCATCGCCTCCCGCGTTGGGATGACGTTCGCCCTTAGCTTGAGCGCTTCGATCTGTCGGGAAGGCAACAGAGTGTCTTCCTCGACCAGCCACGAGTTCACATCAGGATCATTCCAAAAGTACTGAAGGCCTTTCCCTTGGGAGCCCAAAGATTCCCACTCTTTGTGCTCCTTCCGGGCAAGTTGTTTCTTGGTCCTCGTCACCTCCTTTACAGACTCGGGGCACGGAACACGCAACATGTGCGCTAGGGAGCGCACTTGCTCCGTGGTTCGGTTTGCACGCAAAATCCCCCTGACAACACTATCATCACTCTCCTTTAACCGTAGAATGGATCTTAACACGGAGGTCAAGATCACGTTCTTCGTCCGCGGGAAACCTAGTCCCCCGTCTCGCTTTCTCGCGTGTATGATTGCGGATGAAGACGTGGGTGGGAGATGGTAAATCTCCCTGAACTTCACCCGCAACCTGCGGTCAAGCTGGTTCAAGGGCGTCGCACTTGGAGTGCCTACGCTCAAACGGTATAGGAAAGCGGGGAAAATGTGGGTCCGGATGAGATGAGCCTTTTGGTACGGTTTCAGCGGCAGGCTCATCGTCCGGTCCACGCTGGACTCCAGATTGCCAGCAATTTCCTCAAATTCAACCCCCTTCCAGGGGCTGAACGGGATCCCCAGATAGTCGACCGATTGGTCGGCTTTGAGGGCCGATAATGGGGTTTCCCCTGCCTTGAGGCCAGGGTCCCGTATGAACCAGGTCTTTCTTTTGGTCACGATTTCAAAACAGGAACTCTTTTGTGGGTTGAGACACATCCCCAGGCTGCTGAGATAGTCTGAGACCTTGTCGACGAGTCGCTGGCACTCGTGGGCGGTCTTCCCCAAGACTAGTAAGTCGTCCGCGAACGCCAAAACCGGTAGGTGCCCAGTTGGCACCACCGCGCCGAGGCCGGATTTCTCCATTCTCTGCAGCAGTGGGTCCATCACAGCGTTGAACAAGAGTGGACTCAGCGGGTCACCCTGCTTCACGCCCCGGAGGACGTTAACAGAGATCACCTCTTCTCGCACCTTGAACTCCGTCGTGATATGCTCATACATTGCCCCGATGAGGCGAACGATATGAGCAGGCACCCCCTTATTTAACAGCGCGGACTTGATAGCCGAGCGTGGGACGGAATCGAACGCTTTTGACACGTCCAAAACCGCACACGACAAGCCCTTACCCTTTTTACCCAGCTTCACCACCTCTCTTAAGAGGAAAGAATTGGTGAAACAGCCGTTTTCTGGCACGAACCCCTTCTGCCGTGCGGAGAGTGTAAGCACGCCGCTCAGCCGGTCTGTAAGCACACCGGAGTAGAGCCTACAGAGCAGAGAGGAGATCGTTATCGGCCGAAGATTTTCGATTTTGCTGGGGTCTTTTCCGTCCTTTGGAATAAGGACGGTCCTGTTTCGATTCCATGACTTCGGAAAGTAACCTGTCACAAGGAGCAGATTGAAAAGTTTTGCTAATTTTACTTCCATTCCAGGATGGGCCACGAGGTGCTCTTTTAGGAGCCCGTCGGGACCAGCTGCGCTACGCTTCTTCACCCTGCCAAGACGGAGCTTGACTTCTTTCGCCGTGATGAAGCTGAACCCTTTGGACAACGGCTGCGGTTTTGCCTGCGGCAGGCAGAGAGTCCCGCTCTCTGCCCTCCAAAGGTTCTCGTAGAAGGATTTGATGACTGACGCCTCCGGCCTGCCGTCGGCGTTCGTCTCCTTCGTTATGCATTCGATTTTATCTTCAATCACGTAGCGTGCGAGCTTATCTGTGCAGTGATCGTACATGTCCTGACACCGGGAGTAAAAAAAGCGTTTACCTTTCGCCGCTTGGGCCTTCGTTTTTCGTTTGGGCGGGCCACGTCGCCCCTGCTCCTTTTTCCCTTTACCCTCCTCTGTTTCCTCTGTCTCTGGCAGGAGGGCTGGAATGAGCCAATCGGTTATTATATTGTCGATGTGTTCGTTGACTCGTACTCGACACTGTCCGAGTAGAGCCGTCCCAAGTACGCGGTCGATTGCGCCCACGATTTCATCTTCCGCCGTTCCACGCGGTAGCCTTAAATCGAGGGCCCGCTTAAGCGTGACGTCACGCCAAGACTCAAATTCTCCGCAAGGATCATAAGCTTCAGGGCGCTGGACACTCTCACTTGGGCTGGTTGTTATCGATTCCCTTAACACCGATCGATTTATGGATTCGTCGGTTCCCTCCTCTTCCGGTCTCCCCTCCAGGCCCTCCGATCCCGAGGGATCGGTGGCTGGAAGAGTCCCGTCCGAAGAGTTCTCCGAGTAGACCTTCGTCGAGCGGCCCTCATCTCTCAAATCCGGTGGTTGTCTAATCCGTTTTTCCCTCCTACCGGGAAGGGTGCGCCTTTTGCTGGCCACCTGGTTCGCGGATTTTCCTAGCTCGTCCGCGATTACCAGGTTCAGGCGCCTACAACCGGCGTACTTCTTCTCCAGTGCCTGGAGTCTCAACGTCTCCTCCTGGCTCCACTTGGCGCGGTGACCGCCTCCCGTCTCGGAAGACGCTCGGGCGGGGGCACTCGCCGCGGCGGCTCTCTTCTCGTTACGCACATCCGGGTGGATGTGACGTTCGTGCGTCGAGAGGCCGCGAGCGGTGGGAAACACCCTCACGCAAGCACTGCATTGGAAGTTACCAGTTGCGTCCAACTCACCGCCACCCCCCACGCCTTTGCAGTGGGGAAAGTGGCACGCGACCGCTCGGTAGGACTGTCGCTCGGTCGCGCACTTACTGCAGACGTATCTGCATTCCAGTGATGGATGGACTACCCTAATATGCGTCAGGTATCCTGTGCTCCGGGCGGCTAAGCCAGGGCAGAGAGGACACTCGGTTACCCCGTCGAGCGGGTAGATAATGACCAACGGGCCGGTTCGTCTAGATTCAAAGCTGGAGACGGGGTCTCCAGCTAGGGCTGGCCTATTCCGAGGCACATTTAAGCTTGCTTCCATTTGTGTTTGTTGTTTAAAAGTTCAGACGTCGAGGTGTCTTACAATTCCAAAAACAATATCATATGGGTGACGAGTCGTGAAGGGAGGGAAGGACAACTTTCAAAGGGCTGCACTCCTTCCCCTTGTGCAGTCCAGTAGCGATGAGAACGCACACTCCTTATCGCCGTCGGGAGTGGCGGGGATCAAACCGGCACCGATCGCTCCCATTGATCGCCCCGAGGAGGGTCGCACTACGTCCGCCTGGTACCCTCCCTTTATAGGCGGACGATGCATTAAGCATTTACTGAGACCATGCATTAATCTCAGCTATGGCGTTCGTCTTTCCACACTCGTTTAACGCCCCAAACAAGTGCTTCGCGGGAGTGATTCCGAAGCCGGTGTCCCGAGGCGCCGACCACGAGTGCTTGTTACGACTCCTCCTTAGCACCATCGGGAGGTGAAGGGGATGTTACGAGCACGACCGCTCCCAAAGATCGTCTCGGAGAGGATTGCCCCACGTCCGACAAGCTATCCTCCCTTAGCATGTGGACGGTACATATTACTCTTAACCGACTGCATGCAC
Source organism: Sympetrum striolatum (assembly GCA_947579665.1). Taxonomy (NCBI): domain Eukaryota; kingdom Metazoa; phylum Arthropoda; class Insecta; order Odonata; family Libellulidae; genus Sympetrum; species Sympetrum striolatum. The sequence continues at coordinate 36,635,369 of OX388343.1, read as the reverse complement.
TAACAGTCGGTTATAGCGATCGTAAACCCTTTTTAAGCCTGTATCATTCGCCTTATAACATCAGGTATTGTGGGAGTCATTCCGAAGCCAGTGTCCCATGGCGCTGACTACGAGTGGAATTGTCATAAGAGGACGCACTTACACCACCATCAGTACATCCAATCACCGAAATCTCCGCTTCGATGTACGGCACCGTTCCCTCTTCTGCTGCACTTGAAGAGTACACCCAGAGGCACCTCGTGGAGGTAGGGGATCCGACTCAACGGGGAGAAGGTAAGGAAACATTATCTGCTGTGTGGCCCTAACACCCGTCGTTCTCCCACCGGCCCACCAAGGCACTCAATGAAGAGGACCAAAGAAGGATAACGGAGTCTTTTACAACCCCACCGGCAGGACGTCCGGACCGGCCAGTTGAGCACCGGCAAGCGGCGAACCAACCGTCCGAGACACACCTCCGACTACGAGCTTTTTAACCGCAACAACTTTAATATACGCTATTGGAGCTGGAATTACCGCGGCTGCTGGCACCAGACTTGCCCTCCAATAGATCCTCGTTAAAGGATTTAAAGTGTTCTCATTCCGATTACGGGGCCTCGGATGAGTCCCGTATCGTTATTTTTCGTCACTACCTCCCCGTGCCGGGAGTGGGTAATTTGCGCGCCTGCTGCCTTCCTTGGATGTGGTAGCCGTTTCTCAGGCTCCCTCTCCGGAATCGAACCCTGATTCCCCGTCACCCGTTACAACCATGGTAGGCGCAGAACCTACCATCGACAGTTGATAA
>OX388343.1:36599588-36604588 GCA_947579665.1 Sympetrum striolatum | reverse complement strand
TATTCTTTCAACAAATTCCTCCTTAGGCTCTGCTAAAAACATTTCTATCACAAGGTTCCAAAAGTAAGGGCCAAGAACCGATCCCTGAGGGCATCCTTTACTTAAGTCTCTGTCTATCCGTTTGCCGTTCAATATTGCAGCGCACTTCCTGCCCGAGAAATAACTTTGGATAATCCTATACAAATTCGATGGGCATTCCTTCTTTCTGAGCGCACTGAAGATCGACGGCCACCACACATTATCAAATGCACCTTTAATGTCGACAAATATTCCAAGAACATATTTACTTTGTGAGATTGAGATCTTGTTTTGCACAAAAGAAAGTGCGTCAACAGTAGATTTATTTTTGGTGAACCCAAATTGATTAGTTCCTTCAGCAGTTTTAATAGAATCCTGTAGTTTATTTAGTAGCATCTTTTCATAAGCTTTCCCGAAAACAGATAATAAACAAATTGGTCTGTATGATTTAATTTTACTAGGATCTTTATCAACGCTTTTCAAAATTACTTTAACGAGCCCTATTTTCCATTCTTCAGGGAATGTTTCTTCTTCAAAACACTTAGTATACATTTGAATAATTGGTTCTCTAAAATTTTCAATTGCCTTCTGGAGTATTTCGGCATTGATGCCGTCAATTCCAGGGGCCTTGCGTTTACCTAAGCTAGTTATTGCTGATTCAATTTCGTTTGCAAACAAATTTACTTTATTTTCAGTTAAGTAGTTTCTATTTAACAAATCTCTGGAAATTTTATGATTTTCATTATCTGTGTCAGTACAATCACTTGGGAACAAATTTTCTAAGAAGAATAGCGGTAAATTCCTTAAGTCATTAATTTCATTGGAGTCTTCTATACTACAATATACAGTTTTACATTTAATTTTATCTAAAGCAATCTTATAAGGAACACTCCATGGACCTTTCTTAGCTTCTTTTTCTACAAAATTTTTCCAACTTGCTAGTTTAGCATTTCTTATCTCTTCTTTGTAGTTATTGTGAAGTATCCGGTATTCTGCTTTAAGCCTATCATAAGAGTCATCATTATCATGCATTATAAGTTTTCTTCTATATTTATTTACTTCACTCTTTAAATTCTTAAGTTTAGGGTTCCACCAATAATTCTTTCTGACATTATCTCTTGTTCTTGGAATATTAATGTCGGCACAATTTTTAATAACAGTCATAACATTATATATATTAGCATTTGCGTCACAGGTCAAATCAAACATGTCAATAGATTCATGCAGAGAAGCGGAAAAGGAGCCCCAGTCAGCTTTCTTAAGGTTGTATACTCTAGTATTATCTGAAATCTGTTTAGTTTTATTTGTGCTTATCTGAAAGTTAAATTTAATCAAATTATGATCACTTGTTGTCTGATAATTAATGACAGACCATTCATGAAGGTACCCAGCAGCACAGTCGGAGGCCAGAGTTAAATCAATATTAGTTTTACTTCTCAAATTCTCAAATGTGAAAACATCGGAAGACGTATTGATGATATTTAAGTTATTTTTTAAAATAAAGTCTGTTAAATCTGTTCCTGCTTCATCAGTGAAGTTATTAAACCACAAAGGAGATTTTGCATTAAAGTCACCTGAGATTATCAAATTAGCATGCTTGAATTCATCAATAATTAATTGTAATTTGTCCAAATATATATTAATGTCTTCCGAGTATTGACAATAAATTGAAACAACATAAATTGAAACATCTCCAGATAATATTTGGGCACACACAACGTGTGAGGTTGTATGCTTCTTAATAATCATTACTTCAAGTTTTTTGTTATTAATTAAAATTCCTGCTAATGGAGTATCAGAACCATCGTAAATTAGCCTGTCAGTGATACCAAAACCAGCAATTTTCTTATTAAATGAATATGGCTCCTGAAAAAATAAAACATCATAAGACTTGTACAGACACCTAACCTCCTCCGTTACAGCCTGGGACCTTCTCATGTTTAACTGTGCAAACTTAATTACAAATTTATTTCTAAAATGTAATGTTTTCCGGAATCTACCAGCTGACTGGGAAGAAGGATAAAAGTGCCTGTACTCACTTAGTTTTTTGAGTAATCCGTACGCAGGATATCCCTCTCCAGGGCATACCTGTATGCGGGGCAGTTGGTGTCCGCTGTTGCGTGGTTGGCGTCCTTGCCAAATCGATGACAGTTGGCACATACTGGTTTCCTGTCCTTTCTGGTGCAGTCCTCGTATTTATGCCCCTCCTTGGCGCAGTGGCTGCAGATTTCCTTCTTTTCCCTGCATACATGGGCAGTGTGTCCAAAACCATGGCACTTGTAGCAACGCGTGATCCCTGTATAATCCTTGATATAATGTGACTCCCAACCAGCGTAGACCTTCTCCTTGCTGACAAGATGTTCTCTGATGTCGGATGTCACCTGAAAAACTCTGTGAGAATATTTACTTTCTCTATTGCCCTTAGTAAATATATACCTGAACCCTTTGTTAAAGTCCTCTTCTGATATTTCAGTGTCCTTTAAATTCTGTTGGTAGATGTTGTCCTTAAATTCTTGCTCTGGTATTGTCCTGTCAATAGAAAATATAATTACTTTTGGGTCCTTTTTTCTCAAAGATTCGACCTTCAAACCTTTATCCTCAAGTTTCTTCTTGAGGCTTCCGGTGACTAGCTTGTCCTTATCTTCTTGGGTCCTGGTCTCAATAATGATTCTCTTTTTTCCTGCCGCTCTCATGGTATTAATTCCAATGGCTTCCTTTCCAGGGTTGATGGTCTCCTTGATAACGTCTCTTATTTTCTTATGATCCTCGAGTTCCGTTGACATAATGATAATTTCTTTCTTCTCTTTACTCTCCTCCTGCAAATCTTTAATTACATCGGCATATGTTAACTTACTTTTTCCGTTTTCCTCATTTCTCACGGCATCATGAATGTCGAAACTCAGAGTCCGTAACTCCTCCCTTATTTCCTTCATAATTTCCTTTTTAAACTCTTCCTTGGTCTCCTCTACTTCCTTTTTGATTTCCATATTAATGAATTCGTCCTTCAGTTCATCGATTCTTTCCACAAGGAATGCTGTTTGACTAACTGTTAACTTCATCGCCTTGTCTTTTAATTTTTCCTCCATCTCCTTTAAGATGGTAAGCCAGCGCCTACCCATCTTGTCACCTGTAATGGACTTATAATGCCAAACACTCTCCCGCCTGTTATATTCAAAGAAATAATAAGACTGTAGTGGTTAAACGACGCCTCCGCTAGATGACACTAGCGTCGGCCCAACACCTCTAGATAGTACACCCAAGCGATCGCCTAGGTGATGCTAGTGTACTACCTTAATTACTGAATCAAAAGGAAAATACAAATAACTAATAAACAGGTGAATAAAATTCACTAAAACGTTACACACTTATTTTAGGTAATTTAAAATAATTAACTACATATTCAAATCAAATTTCCTAAACAATTTACTAATTTAAAACTGAAAAAGAATTTAAACTAATTAATAACCCCAAGCCTCCGCTCAGATGACGCTAGCGTCGGCTCCGCTGCTACGGGTAGTTACCCCAAGCCTCCGTCTAGGAGGCGCTAGTGTACTACAGCAAGGCCTAAAATAAGAACGCTAATAAAAATTAAATCACTAAAAGAAAAGAAAAGAAAATTCACCCACCTAAATTAATTAATTAAAACAAAATTATAAAGGACACAAAACAGGAAAATTCAAAGTATTTAACTAATTTAAATTATTCACTAGAACTGCTGGTAGTTACCCCAAGCCTCCGCCTAGGAGGCGCTAGTGTGCTACAGTAAAGACCAGATATAAAAACACAGATAAAAATTAAATCACTAAACAAAATAAACAGAAAAATCACACGCCTACTTCAAATAATCAAAACTAAATTTCAAAACTCACAGAACAGAAAAAAATCAAAGGAATTAACTAGATTGCTATAACCACTCCCAACGGCCGCTAATGGCGGTCGATGGCGTCCCTCCTAAATTTCACAGAAATTTGAAAATTCTATAAATTCGTTAATACAAGGCCGAATCGAGACAACTAAGCACCGAAATTAATTAAATAAATACCAGAACAATCGTATCACTTCACACTATGATATTATTTAGTATTAACACTTATCACTTTTCAATCACGAAGCTAACGGGCGGCCATAATGGCGTTCCGCCGCTACAGTGTATTTCCGAGCAAACACTTATAAATTTATAACTTTGCTATTTCTCAGTCGATTTACACCAAATAAAAACTGCCAAGGACCAAAAATTAAACAAAAATTAACTAAAATAAGGGAAAAAAGCTATTCCTAAAACTAAGGGTACTTATCCGACTGAAGCGGGCGGAGCAAGATGGTGGCTCCGCAGTCAACGAAGGCTTCCGATGCCTCCGAACTTCAAAGTCGAATAACTCACAAACAAATAAGGCAATTAAAACAAATCAAACACGAAAGGCCTCAGAAACACTGAGCACAATAGGGGAACACAAAAAATAAACAAAACACTGAGTTTCTCCTCAAGAAAAACACCTCACTTCCAGGAGCTCAATGCAAGTACGTACTATTCACACAAAGCGCCCTCTAGCGACAGTAGATAGGGACAGCGGGAATCTCGTTAATCCATTCATGCGCGTCACTAATTGGATGACGAGGCATTTGGCTACCTTAAGAGAGTCATAGTTACTCCCGCCGTTTACCCGCGCTTGCTTGAATTTCTTCACTTTGACATTCAGAGCACTGGGCAGAAATCACATTGCGTCAACACCCGCTAGGGCCATCGCAATGCTTTGTTTTAATTAGACAGTCGGATTCCCCCAGTCCGTGCCAGTTCTGAGCCGGTCGTTGAATGGCGGCCGAAGAGAGGCGCGCGAGCGGGAACCCCGGGCGACACGGCCGGGATCGACCGAGCCAGCGCCGGGACCGCCACACGCGCCCTCGCAGCAAAGAAGGTCCGTGGGTGGCCAAGGCACGGGACCGAACTGGGATCCGTCGACAGCGCCCCCCCGAGAGAGGACGCC
>OX388343.1:36491316-36586888 GCA_947579665.1 Sympetrum striolatum | reverse complement strand
TGTAAACTCCAGGAAAAAGCCGACTTAGAACCTCGGTGTCATGGGTTCGATTCCAGAAGGCCCCAAAGTCGCGATTTTGTCCATAAGAATACATGGCGGTGATTTTCGAAAATTTTTTTGAGGCACTTCCCGGAAAAAGGAGAGATTTGAAATTCAAGGGACTGCTAGATGCCGTGCATATCTAAAGGAAACCATAATGACACCTGACAAATATTATCCTTGGTTCGATGCTAGGTCGGGGCGAAAATCGGCCGTTTATAAATGCATTGTGGCGATTTTTAAGATTTTTTTTGGACCCTTTTCCGATGGCATAGAAACTTGAAATTCGGTATGAGGTTAGAAACTATAAAAATATATCATAATAAAATTTTACATTTTCGCTGATGATCCTTGGTTCGATCCCAGAGGGACATTTAAATTCCTGAATGCATTTCTTACGGAGATAACGGAAACAAATTTTAGGTACCTCCAGGCAAGATATCGACTTCAAACTTTGCATATAGAAAGATCAAGTCCATAGAAATCAAACAGTGCATTCAAAGCTATCATTGTGTCCAGGGTTCGACACCAGGTGTCTCTGCAATCAGAAGTTGATCCGATTTTTAGCAATTATTTTGAAACCTTTCCCAATAGTATAGAAACTTGAAATTCGCCATATAGATAGACATCATGAATAAAATTCTGAAACATATTTTAGATTTCCAAGATCGTCCTTGGTTCGAATCCAGGGAGCCATTTAAATTCGTGAAACTTAGAACGTCTTTTGAGGCAGGTGTAGCCCGTATTTCTGCTTGAATTTTCACACATAATTAGAGATGGTGATCTTCTACTGTGCTGCTTAGTGAGTATCACCAGAAAGACCCGGGTTCGATGCCAGACGATGGAATTTAGGGGAATTTTAAGGAAAATTTCAATCCATTTTTTCTTTTGATGGCCGTCCGGATATGATGCCGACATGAAAATAGTGTTGTCGATCTGCTTGCAGTATGCAAGCAACATTTTACTCGTATATATATATAGGTATATCCGGAGAAACGTCTATATATATATACGTCTATATATATATACGAGTAAAATGTTGCTTGCATACTGCAAGCATATAACATGTATATATAATCTTTATTTACATGCCAAGTTTTGAGTTTCCGTGTTATCAGGAAGGGCTTAAAAAAATCTTAAAAATCGTTGCAATTTCTAATTTTTGTAGACGCCTGCTGTCGAACCCAGGACCTATTGGAAGATGCTAATAGGCATAACTGTTTGTTTGAACCTGATCTTAATTAATGCCAAGTTTGAAGTCCATATCATACTCGGAAGGTCCTGAAATAAAACTCCATAATCCCCATCTGAAATTCATAGGGTTATGTAAATGGCTTTCTGGGATCGAACCAAGGATGATCAATGAAATCTAAAACACGTTTTTGAAATGTATCCATGATCTTTATCTATATGTCGAATTTCAAATTACTATATTATTGGGAAAGGGTTCAAAATAGTTCCTAAAAATTGGATCAATTACTGATTGTAGAGACGCCTGGTGTCGAACCCAGGACCTACTGGCAGCTGTGAAAACACATTATGATTTGATTTGACCTGATCTTATTAAATGCAAAGTTTGAAGTCAACATCTTGCCTGGAAGTACCTAAAATTTGCTTCCGTTATCTCCATAAGAAATGCATTGTAGGATGTAAATTGCCCTCTGGGATCGAACCAAGGACCATCAGCGAGTTGCTAAAATTTTATTATAAAATATATTTATGATATATATCCAAGTGCCAAGTTTCAAGTTTCCAAGTCATCTGTAAGTAATTAGAAAAAATCTTAAAAATCGCAATGTAAATTAAACGGGAGAATATTTGCCCTGACTTAGCATCGAACCAAGGATAATATTTGTAGATGTCTTTGTGGTTTCCTTTAGATATGCACGGCATCTAGCGATCTCTTGAATTTCAACTCTCAACTCTTCCGGGAAGTGCCTCAAAAAAAATTTCGAAAATCCCCGCCATGTATCTTTATGGAGAATATCGCGACTTTGGGGCCTTCTGGAATCGAACCCATGACACCGAGGTTCAAAATCAGCTTTTTCCTGGAGGTAACACGTCATGGCCATAACGTGGTAAAAATTTCAAGACAGTGGCATTTGTGGAACATGGTTAGAATTTTGATCCCCTATCTATTATATATAGATGCTTCTCCGGATTCATTCATGTATACGAGTAAAATGTTGCTTGCATACTGCAAGCAGATCGACAACACTATTTTCATGTCGGCATCATATTGGGACAGCCATCGAAAGAAAAAATGGATTAAAATTTTTCTTAAAATTCACTGAAATTCCATCGTCTGGCATCGAACCCGGGTCTTTACTGTTGAACTTACTATGCAGCACAATAGAACATCGCCATCTCTAACTATGTGTGAAAATTCAAGAAGAAATATGGGCTACAACTGCCTCAAAAGACGTTCTCATTTTCACTCATTTGAAATCTAAAAAATGTTTCTGAAAGTTATTTATGATCTCTATCTACATGCCGAATTTCAAGTTTCTATATTGTTGGGAAAGGGTTCAAAATAATTATTGAAAATCGGATCAGTTACTGATATTAGAGACGCCTGGTGTCGAACCCAGGACACATTGACAGCTGGGAATGCACAGTTTGATTTGAATACACTTAATCTTTCTTAGTGCAAAGTTTGAGTTCTTTATCGTGCTGGGAAGTACCTATAATTTGTTTCCGTTATCTCCGTAAGAAATGCATTGAGGAATATAAATGGCCCTCTGCGATCGAACCAAGGACCATCAGCGAATATGTAAAAATTGATCCTGAAATTTATTATTGATCTCCAACTCCATGCCGAATTTCAAGTTTCCATGCCATCGCGAAAGGGTCAAAAAAAAATCTTAAAAATCGCCACAATGCAATTTAAACGGCCGATTTTTGCCCCGACCTAGCATCGAACCCAGGATATTTTCCGTAAAACTGATTTATGTTTTCGATAGATCATGACCATATATATAGGCTCCTTGAGTTTTGATTCGCTACCTATCCGGAAAGTATTTTTTTTTTATTCCCGAAAATCAAAGCAATGCATTTAAACGGGAAAAATCGGGACTTTGAGGCCCTCTGGAATCGAACCCATGACACCGAGTTTCAAAATCGCAATTTTTCTGGAGGTTATACGTTATGGCCAATATGTCGTTAAAATTTCAAGCCATTGACGCTAGTGGTTTAGGCTGTGACTTTGTATCCTCTATATATCTATTATATATAGACGCTTCTCCGGATATACCTATAAGTTATCTATTATATATAGATGCTTCTCCGGATTCATTCATATATATACCCAGATACCCAGATAGGATACAAATTCACAGGCTAAACCAAAAGCGTCATTGACTTGAAATTTTTACGACGTTATGGCCATGACGTGTAACCTCCAGGAAAAAGCCGACTTTGAACCTCGGTGTCATGGGTTCGATTCCAGAAGGCCCCAAAGTCGCGATTTTCCCCATAAGATTACATGGCAGGGATTTTCGAAAATTTTTTTGAGGCACTTCCCGAAAAAGGAGAGAGTTGAAATTCGAGGGATCGCTAGAAGCCGTGCATATCCAACGAAAATAAAAAAGACATCGCCGAATATGGTCCATGGTTCGATGCTACGTTGGGGCAAAAATCGACCGTTTAAAATGCATTGCGGCGATTTTGAAGATTTTTTTTGGATCCTTTTCCGATGGCATGGAAACTTGAAATTCGGCACGTGGATAGATATCATGAAATTATATCATAATCAAATTTTACATGTTCGCTGATGGTCCTTGGTTCGATCCCAGAGAGCCATTTGCACTTCTCAATGCATTTCTTACGGAGATAACGGAAACAAAATTAAGGTACTTCCCGGCATGCTATCGACTTCAAACTTTGCAAGATACAAGAACAATTCTTTGCAAATCAAACTGTGAATTCACAGCTTACAATATGTCCTGGGTTCGACACCAGGTGTCTCTACAATCAGAAGTTGATCCAATTTTTAGGAATTATTTTGAAACCTTTCCCAATAATATAGAAATTTGAAATTCGGCATATGGGTAGAAATCATAAATAACATTCCGAAACATCTTTTACATTTTCAAGATCGTCCTTGGTTCGAATCCAGACAGCCATTTACATTCGTGAAAATTGAACGTCTATTGAGGCAGTTGTAGCCAATATTTCTGCTTCAATTTTCACACATAGTTAGAGATGGTGATCTTCTATTGTGCTTCATAGTAGGTTCACCAGTAAGACACGGGTTCGATGCCAGACGATGAAATTTCAGCGAATTTTAAGAAAAATTACAATCCTTTTTTTTTCTTATGAGGACCGTCCCGATATTATGCCGATGTGAAATTAGTATTGCCGATCTGCTTGCAGTATGCAAGCTACATTTTACTCGTATATATATACGAGTAAAATGTTGCTTGCATACTGCAAGCACATCGATAGCAAAAGTTTTTTGTCGGCATCACATAGAGTGAGTCCTCAAAAGAAAAAAAAATGGTTAGAAAATATTCTTAATTTCCGCTGCAATTTATTCGTCTGGCATCGAACCCAGGTCTTCCCGGTCATACTCACTATGCAGAACCATAGAAGATCACCATCTGTAACTATGTGTGAAAATTCAAGTAGAAATATTAACTGCAACTGCTTCAAACGACGTCCTACGTTTCCCTTATACTCCTTATGATAGAAATGCTAATGTGCTCTGGCATCGAACCCAGGAATAGTACGGTGTTATCTGATTTTTTTTTCTAAAACCAATTCTTTTCAAACATCCTCCAGCCGAGTACGAACTTCCTATCATTTCGATAAGTGCATCAAAAAAATAATGAAATACTAAACCAATATATTTTAAACGGGAGACATATTTGCCACCCGGCGTCGAACCCGGATCCTTGTGGTAATTCTAGCTATGCAACATAATAGAAGATCACTACCTCTAACTATGTGTGAAAATTCGAGCAGAAATATTGGCTGCAACTGCCTCAAACGACGTCCTACTTTTCCCTTATATTCCTTATGAGAGAAATGTTAATGTGCTCTGGAATCGAACCCAGGAATAGTACAGGCTTAAGAAATTTTTTTCTGAAACCAATTCTTAATATATATCTTCTAGCCGAGCGAAAAGTTCCTTACATTCCGGTAAGTGCATCAAAAAAATTAATGAAAAACTATCCCCATGCATTTTAAATGCGGGATTTTTGCATCGTCCTAGCGTCGAACCCAGGACGTTCTCATTAGTAATCATTAATGTTTAAAATAGTTCTTGATCATATCTCTAAGGTCCTTGAATTTCGATTCTCTACCTGACCGGGAAGTATTATTTAAAAAATTTTGAAAATCGCCACCATGTATCCTTATGGAGAAAATCAGGACTTTGGGGCCTTCTGGAATCGAACCCATGACACCGAGGTTCAAAGTCGGCTTTTTCCTGGAGGTTACACGTTATGGCCAATACGTCGTAAAAATTTCAAGTCTTTGGCACTTGTGGAACATGGTAAAACTTTTGATCCCCTATATATATATATATATATATATATATATATATATATATATATATATATATATATATATATATATATATATATATATATATATATATATATATATATACGAGTAAAATGTAGCTTGCATACTGCAAGCACATCGATAACAAAAGTTTTTTGTCGGCATCACATAGAGTGAGTCCTCAAAAGAAAAAAAAATGGTTAGAAAATATTCTTAATTTCCGCTGCAATTTATTCGTCTGGCATCGAACCCAGGTCTTCCCGGTCATACTCACTATGCAGAACCATAGAAGATCACCATCTGTAACTATGTGTGAAAATTCAAGTAGAAATATTAACTGCAACTGCCTCAAACGACGTCCTACGTTTCCCTTATACTCCTTATGATAGAAATGCTAATGTGCTCTGGCATCGAACCCAGGAATAGTACGGTGTTATCTGATTTTTTTTCTAAAACCAATTCTTTTCAAACATCTTCCAGCCGAGTACGAACTTCCTATCATTTCGATAAGTGCATCAAAAAAATAATGAAATACTAAACCAATGTATTTTATACGGGAGACATATATGCCACCCGGCGTCGAACCCGGATCTTTCTGGTAATACTTCCTATGCAACATAATAGAAGATCACTATCTCTAACAATGTGTAAAAGTTCGAGCAGAAATATTGGCTGCAACTGCCTCAAACGACGACTTACTTTTCCCTTATATTCCTTATGAGAGAAAAGTTAATGTGCTCTGGCATCGAACCCAGGAATAGTACAGGCTTAAGAAATTTTTTTTCTTAAACCATTTCTCAATATATATCTTCTAGCAGAGCGAAAAGTTCCTTACATTCCGGTAAGTGCATCAAAAAAATTAATGAAAAACTATCCCCATGCATTTTAAATGTGGGATTTTTGAATCGTCCTAGCGTCGAACCCAGGACGTTCTCATCAGTAATCATTAATGTTTATAATAGTTCTTGACCATATCTCTAAGGTCCTTGAATTTCGAATCTCTACCTGTCCGGGAAGTATTATTTAAAAAATTTTGAAAATCGCCACCATGTATCCTTATGGAGAAAATCGGGACTTTGGGGCCTTCTGGAATCGAACCCATGACACCGAGGTTCAATGTCGGCTTTTTCCTGGAGGTTACACGTTATGGCCAATTCGTCGTAAAAATTTCAAGTCTTTGGCACTTGTGGAACATGGTAAAACTTTTGATCCCCTATATATATATATATATATATATATATAACTTATATATAGGTATATCCGGAGAAGCGTCTATATATAATAGATATATATATCTATTATATATAGATGCTTCTCCGGATTCATTCATATATATACCTATATAGATAGATAGATAGATAGGATACTAATTCACAGCCTAAACTACAAGCGTCATTGATCTGAACTTTTTTCGACATATTGGCCATAACGTCTAACCTGCAGAAAAATTGCGATATTGAACCTCAGTGTCATGGGTTCGATTCCAGAGGGCCCCAAAGTCCCGATTTTTCCCGTTTAAATGCATTGCTTTGATATTCGGGAATTTTAAAAAAATACTTCCCGGATAGGTAGAGAATCGAAACTCTAAGAGCCTATATATATGGTCATGATCTATCGAAAACATAAATGAGTTTTTCGGAAAATATCCTGGGTTCGATGCTAGGTCGAGGCAAAAATCGGCCGTTTAAAATACATTGTGGCGATTTTTAAGATATTTTTTGGACCCTTTCCCGATGGCATGGAAACTTGAAATTCGGTAGGGAGTTGGAGATCATAAATATATATCATATTCAAATTTTATAAATTCGCTGATGGTTCTTGGTTCGATCCCAGGGAGCAATTTACATTCCTCAATGCATTTCTTACGGAGATAACAGAAAAAGGTTTTAGGCACTTCCCGGCATGATATCGACTTCAAACTTTTTATGAAACAAGATGAAGTTTTAATAAGACATACTGTGCATTCTCAGCTACCTGTATTTCCTGGGTTCGACACCAGGCGTCTCTACAATCAGTAAATTATCCGATTTTTAAGAATTCATTTAAACCCCTTCCCAATAATGTTAAAACATGAAATTAGGCATATAGATAAAGAACATTGATTAATTTGAAAAGCATGTTTTAGATTTCCTAGATGGTTCTTGGTTCGAATCCAGAGAGCCATTTACATTATTGAAATGTAGGACGTCGTTTGAGGCAGTTAGAGCCAATATTTCTGCTTGAATTTTCACACTTAGTAAGAGATGGTGATTTTCTGTTGTGCTGCATAGTAAGTTCACCATTAAGACCCAGGTTCGATGCCAGACGATTAAATTGCAGCGAATTTTAAGAATATTTTTAATCCTTTTTTTTCTCTTTTGACAGCCCTCCCGATATGATGCCGACATGAAATTAGTGTTTTCGATCTGCTTGCAGTATGCAAGCTACATTTTACTCGTATATATATATAAATAACTTATATATAGGTATATCCGGAGAAGCGTCTATATATTCATACGAGTAAAATGTAGCTTGCATACTGCAAGCAGATCGACAACACTAATTTTATAACGGCATTATATCGGGACGGTCCCGGAAAGGAAAAAAAGGATTGAAAATATTCTTAAAATTCGCTTCAATTTAATCGTTTGGCATCGAACCCGGGTCTTTTTGGTGAAATTTCTATGCAGCACATCAGAAGATCATCTTCTCTACATACGTGTGAAAATTCAAGCAGAATTATTGGCTGCAACTGCCTCAAACGAAGACCTACTTTTCACGAATGTTAATAGCTCTCTGGATTCGAACCAAGGACGATCTAGGAAATATAAAATGTGCTTTCGAAATGTATCTATAAGTTCTATATATATGCCGAATTTCAAGTTTTAATATTATTGGGAAGGGGTTTAAAATAGTTCTTAAAAATCGGATCAGCGACTGATTGTAGAGACGCCTGGTGTCGAACCCTGGACGTATTGGAAGCTGTAAATGTACGAAATGACTTGCTAGGACTTGATCTAATTTCATACAAAGTTTGAAGTCGATATCATACCGGGAAGTACCTAAAATGTGTTACTGATATCCCCATAAGAAATGCATTGTGGAGTGCAAATGGCCCTCTGACATCGAACCAAGGACCTTCAGCGAATATGTAAAATTTGATTATGAAATATATTTATGATTTCTAACCCCATGCAAAATTTCAAGTTTCCATGCATTCGGGAAGGGGTCCAAAAAAAATCTTAAAAATCGCCACAACGCATTTTAAACGGCCGATTTTTGCCCCGACCTAGCATCAAACCCATGTTTTTTATCGTTAAACCCATTTATGATTTCGATAGATCATGTTCATATATATAGGCTCCTTGAGTTTTAATTCTCTACCTATACGGGAAGTATTTTTTTTTAATTCCCGAAAATCAAAGCAATGCATTTAAACGGGAAAAATCGGGACTGTGGGGCCCTCTGGAATCGAACCCATGACACTGAAGTTCAAAATCGCAATTTTTCTGGCGGTTACACGTTATGGCCAATATGTCGTAAAAATTTCAAGCCATTGACGCTAGTGGTTTAGCCTGTGACTTTGTATCCTCTCTCTATATATATATATCTATTATATACGAGTAAAATGTTGCTTGCATACTGCAAGCAGTTCGACATCACTAATTTCATATCGGCATCATATCGGGACGGACATCAAAAGAAAGAAAAATTTCAAAATATTCGTAGAATTCGCTTCAATTTAATCGCCTGGCAACGAACCCCGGTCTTCCTGGTGTACTTACTATGCAGCAAAATAGAAGATTACCATATCAAACTATGTGTGAAAATTCAAGCAAAACTATTAGGTGCAACTACCTCAAACGACGTCCTTCTATTCACATACACTCCTTATTTGAGAAATTATAATGTGCTCCGGTATCGAACCCAGGAACAGCATGGTCTTATCTATTTTTTTTCTTAAACAAAGTGTTAATATACATCTTCCATCTAAGCAAGAGCTCCCTTACATATCGATAAATGCATAAAAAAATTATGAAAAGATACCCCATAGTATTATATATGGGTGATATTTTTACCGCCCGGCATCGAACCCGGGTCTTTCAGGCAATACTTTCTATGCAGCACAACAGAAAAACACCATCTCTAACCGCGTATGCAAATTCAAGCAGAAATATTGGTTACAACTGCCTCAAATGACGTCCTACTTTTCCTTTATATTCCTTATGAGAGAAACGTTATTGTGCTCTGGCTTCGAACCCAGGAACAGTACGGTCTTATGAAAATTTTTTTCTAAAACTTATTCGTACCATACATCTTCCAGCCAAGCACGAACATCCTATCATTTCGATAAGTGCATCTAAAAAAATAATGAAAAACGGCTCCCATGTATTTTAAAGGGCAGATATTTGCATCGTCCTAGCATCGAACCCAGGATAACTTTTGTAAAAGTCATTGATGTTTTCGAAAGTCCAAGACCATAAATATAGGCACCTTGAGTTTTACTTCTCTACCTATCCGGAAAGTATTTTTTTTTAATTCCCGAAAATCACGGCAATGCATTCAAACGGGAAAAATCGGGACTTTGGGGCCCTCTGGAATCGAACCTATGACACTGAGGATCAAAGTCTCTTTTTTCCTGGGGGTTTCACGTTATGGCCAATATGTCATAAAAATTTCAGATCAATGACGCTAGTGGTTTAGCCTGTGAATTTGTATCCTATCTATCTATATAGGTATATATATGAATGAATCCGGAGAAGCATCTATATATAATAGACTAGTAAATGGGTGCTTGCATAATGCAAGCAAAGAAAATTATCAAGGGATACTACCCTGAGTTATGCGTCTATATGCTATATTTATGTTCCTTTTTAATTATGCCATTGTCTTTGGCATACATAATTTTCAAATCTAAGATCGAGATTCATCAAATAATATAATAATAGAATAATTACTTCGAAGGCCTTTCACGTTCATTTGATACGGGAGTTTTGGAGTTGAGTTCTTCGTGATTACATATTCGTAAAATTAAATTAAGTAAATACGCCAAAGTTAAGTTAAAATAAAAATCTGCATAAAATTATAATGCGAGAAATTGATAGACGATTCGTTACCTATGGTATATACTCGGTTTAGTGCAAGACATACTCCAATTGAATCCAATGGCCGCGGCGCCTGCTTCCGGGCAGATCACCATATGATGATGAGGACAATATTGACAGCGTACGGAATATTATCAAATATCCTTTCCAGTGAAAGTAACACCCTGATATTTTCTGAGGAACGTACTCTTCCTAGCGCGACATAAAGCTGGCAATGTGAAAACACGTCGCTTCTCAAATCAATTCTTACCTTACTTAGTTTTGGATTTCATTCCTCGATGAATATATAAGGTCGAAGGTTTCCGCGGCGAACGGCTGATTCCGTGGTATCTCTTTCAGGATCCCACCGCGATGAATCTAGCAGCGGCGACGACGACGTTTTAATATGCATTCGTAAAAGTAATTTAAAGAAATAAGCTTAAGAATGTTAAGTTAGAATAAATATCTGCATAAATTAAAAAGGCGAGAATTCGATAGACGATTCGTTACCTGAAGTACTCGGTTCAGTGTAAGACATACTGCAATTGAATCCTATGTCCATTAAATGGCGTCTACCACGACAATGAGCTCCGTTTCTAATTAAATAAACAAATAGACAATAGGCAACGTAATTATGTAAATAGTTTTAAAGAACGTAGAAAAAGAACTTTATTCTAAAGCCCGTTTTGAGAAGATGAGAAAATAATATTCATACCATGATACATGCAAAGATTGTTTTTACTAACCAAGAATTATCCAGCGTAGAACAACGTAATCAGAAGGTCGTTCAAGGAAATCAGTTTATTTCATGTGTAGATTTTTGCGAATTTTTAGATTCATTACGTATTTACGTAATATACTACGTATAATTAAATAAACGTAGATAAAGAACTTATTATTTCTATTATCTCTACAGATTGACGTTAAAACTATTAATTTGCATTAATATTCTGATAGTAATATTTTAGGATTATGTAAATTTCAGTTGTACTTACTTTTACTCAGGCATAGGTAGACTTGATCCGGTATAATACGTCCTTCATCAGTAATTAATGAGTATTTTTCATCCTAATTGCTTTCCTATCCCTCGAATATAGATTCAGTGGTTACTTTTCAATTAATTCCTCGAATAATCTCACTACTTACATGACTTTTCCGATTATCTTCGTTGATATATAGTCTCGTATCCTCTACATAAACTTATGCTATCACAGCATGCATTCACGATTGCTTCATTGACCGTGCAGATATCCACTGTCTATTTTGATGAAATTTACATTTTTCAGCATTCATTAATAACATATATCGAAAGAAACATTTAAAATAATTAAAACTGCATCAAACCTTTATCATGGCGTATGAAAACAGGATCGTAAACAAACTTGTTTTCGATTCAAACAATGGTTGTTGCCATAGATTTAATTTTCAAAATGAGGAGAAAAAAACGTAAAAAATTGGCGTTCAAACTAAGATTTTGCGAATTTCGTGCAGGAATGTTAAAATCGGTCGCAAGAAAAGTAAATTTTAATCTTTTAGACGTAACACAGTCCAGGTCCTACTGCTTTACGATTAAGTTTTCATAATTTAATTAACGAAAGAAATTTGCTCTGCATGGCCATTTTTCGTTTTCCCCGTTTAAATACATTGAAAAATATAATCGTCTCTGGGCTCTAATCTAGGACTAAATCTGTAGATTTTCGATTTTTTCCCAACTCGACTGTGAATTATGAATTTCTCCTGAAAATTTCAGCTTTCTAGCTCGATTAAAAATGCCCAGGAATTTGTGTCAATCAGTAGGATTTGCAGCTTTATATATAGTAACTAGTAAATGGGTGCTTGCAAACTGCAAGCAAAGAAAATTATGAAGGGATATGTGTCTTTTTAATTATACTACTGTCTATCGTATACCTAATTTTCAAATATGAGATCGAGTTTCATCTAATAATATAATAATTATTTCGAAAGCCTTTCACGTTTAATTGAGACGGGAGTTTTGCAGTTGAGACCTTAAAGAATACGCATACGTAAAATTAAATTAAAGAAATGCGCCAAACAAATTTAAGTAATAATAAAAGTCTTCGTAAGATAAAAAGGCGAGAAATCGATAGATGATTCGTTACCTGTAGTACTCGGTTCAGTGCAAGGCATACTTCAATTGATTCCTATGCACATTAAATGGCGTCTAAAGCGGCACTATGAGCTCCGTTTCTAATTAAATAAACAAATAGAAATTAGGCAACGTAGTTGAATAATTTTGAAGAATGTAGAAAAAGAAGTTGAATTTAAAGCCCATATGGAGATGTTGGGAAAATATTTTGCAAGCGATGATAAATGCAGAAATTGTTTTTACTTACAAAAATTATCCAGCGAACACGTAGAACTACATAATCCGAAGGTCGTTCAAGGTTTTAGGACGTCCCCCTTTGGATTTCAAAGGCCTTCTACGCTTATTTGATACGGGAGATTTGGAGTTGATTCCTAATGAATGTGCATTTGTAAAATTAATTTAAGAAAATACGCCAATCAAAGCAAAGTTAGAATAAAAATCTGCATAAGATAAAAATGCGGAAAATAAATAGACGATTACCTGTGAAGTATTCAATTATATAAACAAACAAATATGCTACAGGTAACGTATCTATGTAAATAATTCTGAAAAACGTAGAAAAAGAACTTAATTCTAAAGCCCGTTTGCAGAATATGAAAAAATAATTTGAGGTGAATGCAATAGAAAAGAGTAAACATAGTAAGCATACATTTTTAATCGCAGAAATTGTTTTACTTACGAAGAATCATCCAGCTGATACGTAGAAAAACGTAATCCAAAGTTCGTTCAAGGAAATCAGCGTATTTTATGAGTAGATTTTTGTTGTTTATTTTGATGAAAGTTAAATGTTCTTGATGTATATTAATATTACAAACAAAAGAATATTGAAAAATATTTCAAAAACTTCATACTTTCATCACGGCGTATGTTATTTGAACTGCAAACAAATTTGTATTCCACGTAAATAATGGTCGTAGCCAAAGTTTTTATCTTGGGAAGGGTGCAAATAAAAACAGTATTAATTTGTATTTAATTTAAGATGTTGCCGACATGGCGAAATTGGATGCAGGAAAAATGAAAATTCCTCTTTGAGGTATAATTTAGGTAAATACTCTCCACTGTACGTACATTTTTCATGCTTATGTGAATGAAAACATTTGGTTCTTCATGGACATTTATCGTTTCCCCAGCAGTATCCCATATCATTACGTAAGGTACTACGTATTAATTAAAAAAACGAAAATTTAACTTAATTTTAAATTCTGTATGGATAAGATGACAGAATAAATATATGTTATTAAAATTGAAAAGACGATACATAATAGGCATACAATTAAAAGCACAATTTTCACACACGAAAGGCAATCCAACATATACGTATAATCCTAACATCGTTCAAGGATATAATTTTATTTCCTGTGTAGATATTTGTTGTTCATTTAAATGAAAGTTACACTTTCTTGATATTCAATTATAATATGGTCCTTCAAGAAAGGCGGGCAGCAACGGGTTTGGCTGCCCGTATGAGCTTTTTGGTTACAATGTATCACAATGTATGTAGTATGAAATTGAGGCATACGTTACTTAAAGCTTCCCCTCCTAAAAGGAACATCATCTAAAGAAGCCACACTATGAGGTGGCACGCGAGACAGGACGCTGGAGCTTATCTGTCGATCTTAAGAGAAACTAAGGGCAAAATACCAAACACACCGAGTGCGGTGAGAAAGTGGTCACTGTGCTAGGACTCCAACACCAAGGTACGAATTCCGGCAAGCAAGATTTTTCTGGCTATAGAATGGTTGAGTGTCTTTGTTAATAGTATTAGTTATTGAAATGGTGGTAATTGGGATCTTCCTGCTTTCATCAGAGATGTTATGAATATTGTTATTAATTATAACGCCATAAAGTAGGAGTCGGAAATGGCCATTGCAAAGGAAGTTTTTAGACATAATTTAATATACGATAAATGCATTGGGTTAAGTGAGAATAAAGTGAAATACTACTATACTAAACTATACCGATTTTGATGCTAATGATTCGTATTGTTTGCAGTTATATTATTTCTAAATAATATCGTTGAAACTATTAATTTACATTAATATTCTGATAGTAATATTTTAGGATGATGTAAATTTCAGTTGTACTTACTTTTACTCAGGCATAGGTAGACTTGATCCGGTATAATACGTTCTTCATCAGTAATTAATGAGTATTTTTCATCGAAATTGCTTTCTTATCCCCCTTATATAGATTCAGTGTAGACTTTTAAATTTAATCCTCGAATAATCTCACTACTTACAAGACTTTTCCGATTATCTTCAAATGGTCTCGTATTTTCTGCATAAACTTATGTTATCACAGTATGTATTCCCGAATAATTCATTGACCGTGCAGATATTCGCTGTCCATTTTGATGAAAGTTACATTTTTCAACCTTCAGTCATAACATATATGGAAAGAAATTTTTTTTAATTATACCACTGTCTATTGTATGCATAATTTTCAAATAAGTGAGATCGAGATTCGCCAAATAATATGATAGTAAAATAATCATTTCTAAAGCCTTTCGCGTTTATGAGATACGGGAGTCTGTAATGAATACGCATTCGTAAAATTATATTAAAGAAATACGCCAAACAAAGTAAAGTCAGAATAAAAATCTGCATAAGATAAAAATGCGGAATAAATAGACGATTACCTGTGTAGTATGTGGTTGAGTGCAAGACATTCTGCAAAATAATCCTATATTCATTAAATGTTGTCTACTACGACAATGAGCTCCGTTTCTAATTAAATAAACAAATAGACAATAGGCAACGTAATTATGTAAATAGTTTTAAAGTACGTAGAAAAAGAACTTTATTCTAAAGTCCGTTTGGAGAAGATGGGAAAATAATATTCATACAATGATACATGCAAAGATTGTTTTTACTAACCAAGAATTATCCAGCGTAGAACAACGTAATCAGAAAGTCGTTGAAGGAAATCAGTGTATTTTATGAGTAGATTTCTGTTTTTTTTAATTTTGATGAATGTTGAATTACGTAATATATTACGAACTAATTGTGTACTACGTATTAATTAAAGAAACGTAGAAAAAGAACTTAATTTTAAATTCTCTTTGGAAAGGATGACAGAATAATTATATGTAATTAAAATAGAAAAGAATAAACATAATAGGCATAAAATTAAAAGAACAGAAACTCACACACACGAAAAGCAATCCACCATATGCGTAAACCAACGATATCCTAACATAGTTCAATAATACCATGTATTTCCTGATTAGATATTTGTTGTTCATTTAGATGAGAGTTCAGTATATGATAAATGTATTTGGTTAAGTGAGCTATGAATTATAATATATTAATAAATTATAGTGTTCGCGAAACTAATTATTCGTAATGCTTACAGTTATGTTATTTCTAAAGATTGTCGTTAAACCTTTTAATTTACATTAATATCCCTATTTATTAATTTATATTCGTATCTATGTACTTCATTCTAGAATAATCTCACTACTTACATGACTTTTACGATTATCTTCGTTGTTAATGGTCTCGTATTCTCTACATAAACTTATGTTATCACAGCATGCATTCACGATTGATTCATTGACCGTGCAGATATCCACTGTCTATTTTAACGAAATTTACATTTTTCAGCATTCAGTAATAACATGTATCGAAAGAAAGATTTAAAATAATTAAAAATGCATCAAACCTTTATCATTGCATATGAAAATAGGATCGTAAACAAACTTGTTTTCGATTCAAACAATGGTTGTTGCCATAGATTTAATTTTCAAAATGAGGAGAAAAAAACGTAATAAATTGGCGTTCAAACTAAAATTTTGCAAATTTCCTGCCGGAATGTTAAAATCGGTCGCAAGAAAAGAAAACTTTGATCCTTTAGACGTAATATAGACCAAGTCCCACTGCTTTACGATTACATTTTCATATTTTTATGAACGAAAGAAATTTGCTCTGCATGGCCATTTTTTGTTTTTCCCGTTTAAATACATTGAAAAATATAATCGTTTATAGGCTCAAACCTAGGACAAAATATGTAGATTTTCGATTTTTTCCCGACTCGACTGTCAATTATAAATCTCTCTTGAAACTTTCAGTCTTCCAGCTCGATTAGAAATGCCCAGGAATTTGTATGAATGAGTCGGATTTGCAGCTTTATATATAGTAATGAATCCGGAGAAGCATCTATATATCTATTATATATAGATGCTTCTCCGGATTCATTCATGTATCCATATCTATTATATATAGATGCTTCTCCGGATTCATTCATATATATACCTATATAGATAGATAGATAGATAGGATACAAATTCACAGCCTAAACTACAAGCGTCATTGATCTGAAATTTTTATGACATATTGGCCATAACGTGAAACCCCCAGGAAAAAAGAGACTTTGATCCTCAGTGTCATAGGTTCGATTCCAGAGAGCCCCAAAGTCCCGATTTTTCCCGTTTGAATGCATTGCCGTGATTTTCGGGAATAAAAAAAAAATACTTTCCGGATAGGTAGAGAAGTAAAACTCAAGGTGCCTATATTTATGGTCTTGGACTTTCGAAAACATCAATGACTTTCACAAAAATTATCCTGGGTTCGATGCTAGGACGATGCAAAAATCTGCCCTTTAAAATACATGGGAGCCCTTTTTCATTATTTTTTTAGATACACTTATCGAAATGATAGGATGTTCGTGCTTGGCTGGAAGATGTATGGTACGAATAAGTTTTAGAAAAAAATTTTCATAAGACCGTACTGTTCCTGGGTTCGAAGCCAGAGCACAATAACGTTTCTCTCATAAGGAATATAAAGGAAAAGTAGGACGTCATTTGAGGCAGTTGTAACCAATATTTCTGCTTGAATTTGCATACGCGGTTAGAGATGGTGTTTTTCTTTTGTGCTGCATAGAAAGTATTGCCTGAAAGACCCGGGTTCGATGCCGGGCGGTAAAAATATCACCCATATATAATACTATGGGGTATCTTTTCATAATTTTTTTATGCATTTATCGATATGTAAGGGAGCTCTTGCTTAGATGGAAGATGTATATTAACACTTTGTTTAAGAAAAAAAATAGATAAGACCATGCTGTTCCTGGGTTCGATGCCAGAGCACATTATAATTTCTCAAATAAGGAGTGTATGTGAATAGTACGACGTCGTTTGAGGTAGTTGCACCTAATAGTTTTGCTTGAATTTTCACACATAGTTTGATATGGTAATTTTCTATTTTGCTGCATAGTAAGTACACCAGGAAGACCGGGGTTCGCTGCCAGGTGATTAAATTGCAGCGAATTCTACGAATATTTTGAATTTTTTTTTTCTTTTGATGTCCGTCCCGATATGATGCCGATATGAAATTAGTGTTGTCGATCTGCTTGCAGTATGCAAGCTACACTTTACTCGTATATCTATTATATATAGATGCTTCTCCGGATTCATTCATATATACGAGTAAAATGTAGCTTGCATACTGCAAGCAGATCGGCAATACTAATTTCATATCGGCATCATATCGGGAATGTCCTCAAAAGAAAAAAAAAGGATTTAATTTTTTCTTAAAATTCGCTGAAATGTCATAGTCTGGCATCGAACCCGGGTCTTACTGAAAACCTAATATGAAAAACAATAGAAGATCACCATTTCTAACTATGTGTGAAAATTCAAGCAGAAATATTGGCTACAACTGCCTCAAAAGACGCTCTAATGTTCACGATAGTAAATGGCTCTCGGGACTCGAACCAAGGACGATCTTGGAAATTTAAAAAATGTTTCTGAAAGTTATTATTGATCTCAATCTATATGCCAAATTTAAAGTTTCTATATTATTGGGAAAGGTTTCAAAATAATTCCTAAAAATCGGATCAACTTCTGATTGCAGAGACACCTGGTGTCGAACCCAGGACACATTGATAGCTATGAATGCATAGTTTGATTTGTTAAGACTGGTTCTTCCATCATGCTAAGTTTTAAGTCGATAGCATGCAGGGAAGTACCTAAAACTTGTCTCCGTTATCTCCGTAAGAAATGCATTGAGGAATGTAAATGGCCCTCTGGGATCGAACCAAGGAACATCAGGGAAAACATAAAAATCGCTTATGAAATATATTTATGATATCCAACCCCATACCGAATTTCAAGTTTCCATGCCATCGGTAAAGGGTCCAAAAAAAATCTTAAAAATCGCCACAATACATTTTAAACGGCAGATTTTTGCATCGACCTCGCATCGAACCCAGGTCATTTTCCGTAAAACTCATTTATGTTTTCGATAGATCATGACCATATATAAAGGCTCCCTGAGTTTTGATTCTCTACCTATCCG
The DNA here is from genome assembly GCA_947579665.1 of Sympetrum striolatum. NCBI lineage: Eukaryota > Metazoa > Arthropoda > Insecta > Odonata > Libellulidae > Sympetrum > Sympetrum striolatum. The sequence continues at coordinate 36,567,875 of OX388343.1, read as the reverse complement.
GGAAGTATTTTTTTTAAATTCCCGAAAATCAAAGCAATGCATTTAAACGGGAAAAATCGGGACTTTGGAGCCCCCTGGAATCGAACCCATGACACTGAGGATCAAAATCGCAATTTTTCTGGAGGTTATACGTTATGGCCAATATGTCGTAAAAATTTCAGCTCAATCACTCTTGTGGTTTAGGCTGTGAGTTTGTATCCTCTCTATCTATTATATATAGATGCTTCTCCGGATTCATTCATATATATACCTATATAGATAGATAGATAGATAGGATACAAATTCACAGCCTAAACTACAAGCGTCATTGATCTGAAATTTTTATGACATATTGGCCATAACGTGAAACCCCCAGGAAAAAAGAGACTTTAATCCTCAGTGTCATAGGTTCGATTCTAGAGGGCCCCAAAATCCCGATTTTTCCCGTTTGAATGCATTGCCGTGATTTTCGGGAATTTTTAAAAAATACTTTCCGGATAGGTAGAGAAGTAAAACTCAAGGTGCCTATATTTATGGTCTTGGACTTTCGAAAACATCAATGACTTTTACAAAAGTTATCCTGGGTTCGATGCTAGGACGATGCAAAGATCTGCCCTTTAAAATACATGGGAGCCGTTTTTCATTATTTTTTTAGATGCACTTATCGAAATCATAGGATGTTCGTGCTTGGCTGGAAGATGTATGGTACGAATAAGTTTTAGAAAAAAAATTTCATAAGACCGTACTGTTCCTGGGTTCGAAGCCAGAGCACAATAACGTTTCTCTCATAAGGAATATAAAGGAAAAGTAGGACGTCATTTGAGGCAGTTGTAACCAATATTTCTGCTTGAATTTTTATACGCGGTTAGAGATGGTGTTTTTCTGTTGTGCTGCATAGAAAGTATTGCCTGAAAGACCCGGGTTCGATGCCGGGCGGTAAAAATATCCCCCATATATAATACTATGGGGTATCTTTTCATAATTTTTTTATGCATTTATCGATATGTAAGGGAGCTCTTGCTTAGATGGAAGATGTATATTAACACTTTGTTTAAGAAAAAAAATAGATAAGACCATGCTGTTCCTGGGTTCGATGCCAGAGCACATTATAATTTCTCAAATAAGGAGTGTATGTGAATAGTAGGACGTCGTTTGAGGTAGTTGCACCTAATAGTTTTGCTTGAATTTTCACACATAGTTTGATATGGTAATCTTCTATTTTGCTGCATAGTAAGTACACCAGGAAGACCGGGGTTCGCTGCCAGGCGATTAAATTGCAGCGAATTCTACGAATATTTTGAATTTTTCTTTTTCTTTTGATGTCCGTCCCGATATGATGCCGATATGAAATTAGTGTTGTCGATCTGCTTGCAGTATGCAAGCAACATTTTACTCGTATATATATATGGATACATGAATGAATCCGGAGAAGCATCTATATTATATACGAGTAAAATGTTGCTTGCATACTGCAAGCAGATCGGCAATACTAATTTTATATCGGCATCACATCGGGACGGTCCTCATAAGAAAAAAAAAGGATTTAATTTTTTCTTAAATTTGCTGAAATTTCATCGTCTGGCATCGAACCTGGGTCTTACTGGTAAAACTACAATGAAACACAATAAAAGATCACCATCTCTAACTATGTGTGAAAATTCAAGCAGAAATATTGGCTACAACTGCCTCAAAAGACGCTCTAATGTTCACGAATGTAAATGGCTCACGGGACTCGAACCAAGGACGATCTTGGAATAAAAAATATGTTTCTGAAAGGTATTAATCATCTCAATCTATATGTCAAATTTCAAGTTTCTATATTATTGGGAAAGTTTTCAAAATAATTTCTAAAAATCGGATCAACTTCTGATTGCAGAGACACCTGGTGTCGAACCCAGGACACATTGATAGCTGTGAATGCATAGTTTGATTTGTTAAGTCTTGCTCCTCTATCATGCAAAGTTTGAAGTCGATAGCATGCCGGGAAGTACCTAAAATTTGTTTCCGTTATCTCCGTAAGAAATGCATTGAGGAATTTAAATGCCCCTCTGGGATCGAACCAAGGACCATCAGCGAATATGTAAAAATTGATCCTGAAATTTATTATTGATCTCCAACTCCATGCCGAATTTCAAGTTTCCATGCCATCAGGAAAGGGACCAAAAAAAATCTTAAAAATCGCCACAATGCAATTTAAACGGCCGATTTTTGCCCCGACCTAGCATCGAACCCAGGATATTTTCCGTAAAACTCATTTATGTTTTCGATAGATCATGACCATATATATAGGCTCCATGAGTTTTGATTCGCTACTTATCCGGAAAGTATTTTTTTTTAATTCCCGAAAATCAAAGCAATGCATTTATACGGGAAAAATCGGGACTTTGGGTCCCTCTGGAATCGAACCCATGACACTGAGGTTCAGAATCGCAATTTTTCTGGAGGTTATACGTTATGGCCAATATGTCGTAAAAATTTCAAGCCATTGACGCTAGTGGTTTAGCCTGTGACTTTGTATCCTCTCTATATATATATATATATATATGAATATCTATTATATATAGATGCTTCTCCGGATTCATTCATATATCATATATTCATATATATATTCATATATATATATATATAGAGAGGATACAAAGTCACAGGCTAAACCACTAGCGTCAATGGCTTGAAATTTTTACGACATATTGGCCATAACGTATAACCTCCAGAAAAATTGCGATTTTGAACCTCAGTGTCATGGGTTCGATTCCAGAGGGCCCCAAATTCCCGATTTTTCCCGTTTAAATGCATTGCTTTGATTTTCGGGAATTAAAAAGAAATACTTCCCGGATAGGTAGAGATTCGAAACTCTAGGAGCCTATATATATGGTCATGATCTATCGAAAACATAAATGAGTTTTTCGGAAAATATCCTGGGTTCGATGCTAGGTCGAGGCAAAAATCGGCCGTTTAAAATGCATTGTGGCGATTTTTAAGATTTTTTTTGGACCCCTTTCGGAATGCATGGAAATTTGAAATTTGGCATGGGGTTAGAAATCATAAATATATTTCATAATCAAATTTTTTGTATTCGCTTATGGTCCTTGGTTCGATCCCAGAGGGCCATTTGCAATCCACAATGCATTTCTTATGGGGATAACGGAAACACATTTTAGGTACTTCCCGGCATGATATCAACTTCAAAATATGTATGAGATAAGATAATGTCCTAATTAGTCATACTGTGCATTCACAGCTACAAATATTTCCTGGGTTCGACACCAGGCCTCTCTACAATCAGTAAATTACCCGATTTTTAAGAATTAATTTAAACCCCTTCCCAATAATGTTAAAACATGAAATTAGGCATGTAGATAAAGAACATTGATTAATTTGAAAAGCATGTTTTAGATTTCCTAGATCGTCCTTGGTTCGAATCCAGAGAACCATTTACATTATTGAAAAGTAGGACGTCGTTTGAGGCAGTTGGAGCGAGTTTTTCTGCTTGATTTTCACACTTAGTAAGAGATAGTGATTTTCTGTTGTGCTGCATAGTAGGTTCACCAGGAAGGCCTTGGTTCGATGCCAGACGATGAATTTGTAGCGAATTTAAAGAATATTTTCAATCCCTTTTTTTTTTTCTTTTGAGGGCCATCCCGATAAGATGCCGACATGAAATTAGTGTTGTCGATCTGCTTGCAGTATGCAAGCTACATTTTACTCGTATGATATATGAATGAATCCGGAGAAGCATCTATATATAATAGATATATATATAGAGAGGATACAAACTCACAGCCTAAACCACAAGAGTGATTGAGCTGAAATTTTTACGGCGTATTGGCCATAACGTGTAACCACCAGATAAATTGCGATTTTGATCCTCAGTGTCATGGGTTCGATGCCAGGGGGCTCCAAAGTCCCGATTTTTCCCGTTTAAATGCATTGCTTTGATTTTCGGGAATTAAAAAAAAATACTTCCCGGATAGGTAGAGAATCAAAACTCAAGGAGCCTTTATATATGGTCATGATCTATCGAAAAGATAAATGAGTTTTACGGAAAATAACCTGGGTTCGATACTAGGTCGATGCAAAAATCTGCCGTTTAAATTGCATTGTGGCGATTTTTAAGATTTTTTTTGGACCCCTTTCCAATGGCATGGAAACTTGAAATTCGGTAAGAGGTTAGATACTATAAATATATATCATAATCGAATTTTACATATTCGCAGACGGTCCTTGGTTCGATCCCAGAGGGTAATTTATATTCCTCAATGCATTTCTTACGGAGATAACGGAAACAAATTTTAGGTACTTCCCGGCATGCTATCGACTTAAAACTTAGCTTGATAGAGGAATCAGTCTAAAGAAATCAAACTATGCATTCATAGCTATCAATGTGTCCTGGGTTCGACACCAGGTGTCTCTGCAATCAGAAGTTGATCCGATCTTTAGAAATTATTTTGAAACCTTTTCCAATAATATAGAAACTTGAAATTTGGCATATAGATTGAGATTATTTATAACTTTCAGAAACATTTTTTTATTTCCAAGATCGTCCTTGGTTCGAGTCCCGAGAGCCATTTACATTCGTGAACATTAGAGCGCCTTTTGAGGCAGTTGTATCCAATATTTCTGCTTGAATTTTCACACATAGTTAGAGATGGTGATCTTCTATTGTGTTTCATAGTAGGTTTTCCCGTAAGACCCGGGATCGATGCCAGACGATGAAATTTTAGCGAATTTTTAAGATAAAATGATATCCTTTTTTTTCTTATGAGAACCGTCCCGATGTGATGCCGATATGAAATTAGTATTGCCGATCTGCTTGCAGTATGCAAGCTATATTCTACTCGAATTAGGATTTAATTTAAACCCCTTCCCAATAATATTAAAACATGTAATTACGCATATAGATAGAGAACATAGAGACATTTTAAAAACATATTTTAGATTTCCTAGATCGTCCTTGGTTCGAATACAGTTAGCCATTTACATTATTGAAAAGAAGGACGTCGTTTGAGGGAGTTGGAGCCAATATTCCTGCTTGAATTTTCACACATAGTAAGAGATGGTGATTTTCTGTTGTGCTGCATAGTAGGTTCACCAGGAAGGCCATGGCTCGATGCCAGACGATTAATTTGCAACGAATTTTAAGAATATTTTCAATCCCTTTTTTTTTCTTTTGAGGGCCGTCCCGATATGATGCCGATATGAAATTATTGTTGTCGATCTGCTTACAGTATGCAAGCTACATTTTACTCGTATATATATATGGATACATGAATGAATCCGGAGAAGCATCTATATATAATAGATATATATATAGAGAGGATACAAACTCACAGCCTAAACCACAAGAGTGATTGAGCTGAAATTTTTACGACATATTGGCCATAACGTATAACCTCCAGAAAAATTGCGATTTTGATCCTCAGTGTCATGGGTTCGATTCCAGGGGGCTCCAAAGTCCCGATTTTTCCCGTTTAAATGCATTGCTTTGATTTTCGGGAATTAAAAAAAAATACTTCCCGGATAGGTAGAGAATCGAAACTCTAGGAGCCTTTATATATGGTCATGATCTATCGAAAACATAAATGAGTTTTATGGAAAATAACCTGGGTTCGATGCTAGGTCGATGCAAAAATCTGCCGTTTAAAATGTATTGTGGCGATTTTTAAGATTTTTTTTGGACCCTTTCCCGATGGCATGGAAACTTGAAATTCGCTATGGGGTTAGATATCATAAATATATTTCATAATCGATTTTTATGTTTTCCCTGATGTTCCTTGGTTCGATCCCAGAGGGCCATTTACATTCCTCAATGCATTTCTTATGGAGATAACGGAAACAAGTTTAAGGTACTTCCCTGCATGCTATCGACTTAAAACTTAGCATGATGGAAGAACCAGTCTAAACAAATCAAACTATGCATTCATAGCTATCAATGTGTCCTGGGTTCGACACCAGGTGTCTCTGCAATCAGAAGTTGATCCGAATTTTAGGAATTATTTTGAAACCTTTCCCAATAATATAGAAACTTGAAATTTGGCATATAGATTGAGATCAATAAAAACTTTCAGAAACATTTTTTAAATTTCCAAATATCTTCCTTGGTTCGAGTCCCGAGAGCCATTTACAATCGTGAACATTAGAGCGTCTTTTGAGGCAGTTGTAGCCAATATTTCTGCTTGAATTTTCACACATAGTTAGAGATGGTGATCTTCTATTGTTTTTCATAGTAGGTTTTCAGTAAGACCCGGGTTCGATGCCAGACGATGACATTTCAGCGAATTTTAAGAAAAAATTAAATCCTTTTTTTTTCTGTTGAGGACCGTCCCGATATAATGCCGATATGAAATTAGTGTTGTCGATCTGCTTGCAGTATGCAAGCTACATTTTACTCGTATATATATAAGTATATCCGGAGAAGCGTCTATATATAATAGATATATATATATATATAGAGAGGATACAAACTCACAGCCTAAACCACAAGAGTGATTGAGCTGAAATTTTTACGGCGGATTGGCCATAACGTGTAAGCTCCAGAAAAATTGCGATTTTGATCCTCAGTGTCATTAGTTCGATTCCAGAGGGCCCCAAAGTCCCGATTTTTCCCGTTTAAATGCATTGCTTTGGTTTTCGGGAATTAAAAAAAAATACTTCCCGTATAGGTAGAGAATTAAAACTCAAGGAGCCTATATATATGAACATGATCTATCGAAAACATAAATTGGTTTAACGGAAAATATCCTGGGTTCGATGCTAGGTCGGGGCAAAAATCGGCCGTTTAAAATGCGTTGTGGCGATATTTAAGATTTTTTTTGGACCCCTTTCCGAATGCATGGAAACTTGAAACTTGGCATGGGGTTAGAAATCATGATTATATTTCATAATAAAATTTTACATATTCGCTGAGGGTCCTTGGTTCGATCCCAGAGGGCCATTTGCACTCCACAATGCATTTCTTATGGGGATAACAGAAACACATTTTAGGTACTTCCCGGTATGATATCGACTTCAAACTTAGTATGAAATTAGATCAAGTCCTAGCAAGTCATTTTGTGTATATTAAGCTTCCAATACGTCCAGGGTTCGACACCAGGCGTCTCTACAATCAGTAAGTTATCCGATTTTTAAGAAATATTTTAAATCCCTTCCAAATAATATTAAAACATGAAATTAAGTATATAGAGAGAAAACGTAGATACATTTCAAGAACATATTTTTTATTTCCTAGATCATCCTTGGTTCGAATCCAGAGAGCTATTAACATTCGTGAAAAGTAGGTCTTCGTTTGAGGCAGTTGCAGCCAATATTTCTGCTTGAATTTTCACACGTATTTAGAGAAGATGATCTTCTGATGTGCTGCATAGAAATTTCACCAAAAAGACCCGGGTTCGATGCCAGACGATTAAATTGAAGCGAATTTCAAGAATATTTTTAATCCTTCTTTTTCTTGCCGGGACGTCCCGATATAATGCCGTTATGAAGTTAGTGTTGTCGATCTGCTTGCAGTATGCAAGCAACATTTTACTCGTATATATATATATATATAGAGAGGATACAAACTCACAGCCTAAACCACAAGAGTGATTGAGCTGAAATTTTTACGGCGTATTGGCCATAACGTGTAACCACCAGAAAAATTGCGATTTTGAACCTCAGTGGCATGGGTTCGATTCCAGAGGGCCCCAAAGTCCCGATTTTTCCTGTTTAAATGCATTGCCTAGATTTTCGGGAATTTTTAAAAAATACTTGCCGGATAGGTAGAGAATCAAAACTCATGGAGCCTATATATATGGTCATGATCTATGGAAAACATAAATGAGTTTCACGGAAAATATCCTGGGTTCGATGCTAGGTCGGGGCAAAAATCGGCCGTTTAAAATGCATTGTGGCGATTTTTAAGATTTTTTTTGGACCCTATCCCGATGGCAAGGAAACATGAAAATCGGCATGAGGTTGGAGATCATACATATATTCCATAATCAAATTTTACATATTCGCTGATGGTCCTTGGTTCGATCCCAGAGGGCCATTTACATTCCTCCATGCATTTCTTATGGAGATAACAGTAAAACGTTTTAGGTACTTCCCGGCATGGTATCGACTTCAAATTTTGTATGAAAGAAGATGAAGTCCTAATAAGTCATACTGTGCATTCACAACTACCATTATTTCCTGGGTTCGACACCAGGCGTCTCTACAATCAGTAAATTATCCGATTTTTAAGAATTAATTTAAACGCTTTCACAATAATATTATAACATGAAATTAGGCATATAGATAGAGAACATAGATACATTTCAAAAACGTGCTTTAAATTACATAGATCGTCCTTGGTTCGAATCCAGAGAGCCATTTACATTATCGAAAAGTAGGACGTCGTTTGAGGCAGTTGGAGCCAATATGTCTGCTTGAATTTTCACACATAGTAAGAGATGGTGATTTTCTGTTGTGCTGCATAGTAAGTTCACCATTAAGACCCAGGTTCAATGCCAGACGATTAAATTGCAGTGAATTTTAAGAATATTTTCAATCCTTTTTTTTTCTCTTTTGACGGCCTTCCCGATATGATGCCGACATGAAATTAGTGTCTCGATCTGCTTGCAGTATGCAAGCTACATTTTACTCGTAATAGATATAGATGCTTCTCCGGATTCACTCATGATATACCCAGATACCCAGATACCCAGATACCCAGATAGGATACTAATTCCCAGGCTAAACTACTGGCGTCATTGAGTCGAAATTTTTACCACGTATTGGCTATAACGTGAAACCTCCAGGAAAAAAGCGACTTTGATCCTCGGTATCATGGGTTCGATTCCAGAAGGCCCCAAAGTCGCGATTTTCCCCATAAGATTACATGGCGGGGATTTTCGAAAATTTATTTGAGGCACTTCCCGGAAAAGGAGAGAGTTGAAACTCAAGGGATCGCTAGATGCCCCCCATATCAAAAGAAAACAATAAAGATATCTACGAATATTATCCTAGGTTCGATGCTAGGACGGGGCAAATGTCGGCCGTTTAAAATGCATTGCGGCGATTTTTAAGTTTTTTTTTGAACCCTTTTCCGATGGCATAGAAACTTGAAATTCGGCATGGCGTTAGATATCATAATTATATTTCATAATCAAATTTTACATATTCCCTTATGGTCCTTGGTTCGATCCCAGAGGGCCATTTACATTCCTCAATGCATTTCTTATGGAGATTACGGAAACACATTTTAGGTGCTTCCCGATATTATATCTACTTGAAACTTTGCATAAGATAAGATCAAGTCATTACTAATCAAACTGTGAATTCACAGCTACCAATGTTTCCTGGTTTTACCACCAGGCTTCTCTACAATCAGTAAATGATCCGATTTTTAAGAATTTTTTGGAACCATTTCCCAATTATATAGAAACTTGAAATTCGGCATATAGATATAGATCATAAATAACTTTCAGAAAAATTTTTTAGATTTCCATGATCGTCCTTGGTTCGAATCCAGAGAGCCATTTAAATTCGTGAAAATTAGAACTTCTTTTGAGGCAGTTGTAGCCCATATTTCTGCTTGAATTTTCAAACATCGTTAGAGATGGTGATGTTCTATTGTGCTGCATAGTAAGTTCACAGTAAAGACCCGGGCTCGATGCCAGACGATGGAATTTAGGCAAATTTTAAGAAAAATTTCAATCTTTTTTTTTCTTTTGATGGCCGTCCGGATATGATGCCGACATGAAAATAGTGTTGCCGATCTGCTTGCAATATGCAAGCAACATTTTACTGGTATATATATATGTATATATATATATATATATATATAGGGGATCAAAAGTTTAAGCATGTTCCACAAGTGCCAACGACTTGAAATTTTTACGACGTATTGGCCATAACGTGTAACCTCCAGGGAAAAGCTGACATTGAACCTCGGTGTCATGGGTTCGATTCCAGAAGGCCCCAAAGTCCTGATTTTCTCCATAAGGATACATGGCGGGGATTTTCGAAAATTTTTTTGGTGCACTTCCCGGGAAAGTAGAGAGTTGAAATTCGAAGGATTACTAGATGCCAAAGATATCTAAAGAAAACCATAAAGACATCTCCGAATATTATCCTTGGTTCGATGCTAGGTCGGGGCAAAAATTGGCCGTTTAAAATGCATTGCGGCGATTTTGAAGATTTTTTTTGGATCCTTTCCCGATAACATGGATTCTTGAAACTCAGCACGTGAATAGATATCATGAATATATTTCATAATCAAATTTTACATGTTCGCTGATGGTCCTTGGTTCGATCCCAGAGGGCCATTTTCACTTCTCAATGCATTTCTTACGGAGATAACGGTAACAAAATTAAGGTACTTCCCGGCATGCTATTGACTTCAAACTTTGCATGAAAGATGAGCCTGTCCTTACAAATCAAACTTTGCATTCACAGCATACAATATTTCCTGGATTCGACACCAGGTGTCTCTGCAATCAGAAGTTGATCCGATTTTTAGGAATTATTTTGAAACCTTTCCCAATAATAAAGAAACTTGAAATTCGGCATATAGATAGTGATCATAAATAACTTTCAGAAACATGTTTTAGAATTCCAAGATCGTCCTTGGTTCGAACCCAGAGAGCATTTTAAATTCGTGAAAAGTAGAACGTAGTTTGAGGCAGTTGCAGCCAAAAATTCTGCTTGAATTTTCAGACATAGTTATGGATGGTGATCTTCTGTTGTGCTGCATAGTAAGTTCACCAGAAAGACCCGGGTTCGATGCCAGACACTTAAATTGAAGCGTATTCTAAGAATATTTTCAATCTTTTTTTTTTTCTTTTGAGGACCGTCCCGATATGATGCCAATATTAAATTAGTATTGCCGATATGCTTGCAATATGCAAGCTACATTTTACTCGTAATAGATATAGATGCTTCTCCGGATTCATTCATGGATATACCTATATAGATAGATAGATAGATAGATAGATAGGATACTAATTCACAGCCTAAACCACAAGCGTCATTGACTTGAAATTTTTACGACGTATTGGCCATAACGTGTAACCGCCAGAAAAATTGCGATTTTGATCCACAGGGTCATGGGTTCGATTCCAGAGGGCCCCAGAGTCGCGATTTTCTCCATAAGAATACATGGCGGGGATTTTCGAAAATTTTTTTGAGGTACTTCCCGGAGAGAGAAAGAGTTGAAACTCGAGGGATCGCTAGAAGCCGTGCGTATCCAACGAAAATCAGAAAAACATCTTAGAATATAGTCCATGGTTCGATGCTAGGTCGGGGCAAAAATCGGCCGTTTAAAATGCATTGCGTCGATTTTGAAGATTTTTTTTGGATCCTTTCCCGATATCATGGATATTCGAAACTCGGCACGTGGATAGATATCATGAGTATACTTCATAATCAAATTTTACATGTTCGCTGATTGTCCTTGGTTCGATCCCAGAGGGCCATTTGCACTTCTCAATGCATTTCTTACGGAGATAACGGAAACAAAATTTAGGTACTTTCCGGCATGCTATCAATTTCAAACTTTGCATGATACAAGAGCAAGTCTTTACAAATCAAACTGTGCATTCACAGCTTGCAATACGTCCTGGGTTCGACACCAGGTGTCTCTGAAATCAGAAGTTGATCCGATTTTTAGGAATTATTTTGAAACCTTTCCCAATAAAATAGAAACTTGAAATTCGGCATATAGATAGAAATCATAAAAAAATTTCAGAAACATGTTTTAGATTTCCACGATCGTCCTTGGTTCGAGTCCCGAGAGGCATTAACATTCGTGAAAATTAGAACGTTTTTTGAGGCAGTTATAGCCAATATTTCTGCTTGAATTTTCACACATAGTTAGAGATGGTGATCTTCTATTGTGTTTCATACTAGGTTTACCAGTAAGACCCGGGTTCGATGCCAGACGATGAAATTTCAGCGAATTTTAAGAAAAAATTAAATCCTATTTTTTCTTTTAAAGACCGTCCCGATATGATGCCGATATGAAATTAGTATTGCCGATCTGCTTGCAGTATGCAAGCTACATTTTACTCGTATATATATAGGTATATCCGGAGAAACGTCTATCTAACGTATGATGCCGATATGAAATTAGTATTGCCGATCTGCTTGCAGTATGCAAGCTACATTTTACTCGTATCTATTATATATAGATGCTTCTCCGGATTCATTCATATATATAGCCATATCTATTATATATAGATGCTTCTCCGGATTCATTCATATATCTATTATATATAGATGCTTCTCCGGATTCATTCATGTATCCATATATATATACGAGTAAAATGTAGCTTGCATACTGCAAGCAGATCGACAACACTATTTTCATGTAGGTATCATATCGGGACGGCCATCAAAAGAAAAAAATGAATTGAAATTTTTCTTCAAATTCGCTGAAATTTCATCGTCTGGCATCGAACCAGGGTCTTTACTGTAAACTTACTATGCAGCACAATTGCAGATCACCATCTCTAACTATATGTGAAAATTCAATCATAAATATGGGCCACAACTGCCTCAAAAGTCGTTCTAATTTTCACGAATTTAAATGGCTCTCTGGATTCGAACCAAGGACGATCTTGGAAATCTAAAAAATGTTTCTGAAAGTTGTTTATGATCTCTATCTATCTGCCGAATTTGAAGTTTCTATATTATTGGCAAAATTTAAAAATAATTCCTAAAAATCGTATCAACTTCTGATTGCAGAGACACCTGGTGTCGAACCCAGGACACATTGATAGCTTTGAATGCACTGGTTGATTTGTATGGACTTGATCTTTCTATATGCAAAGTTTGAAGTCGCTATCGTGCCGGGAAGTACCTAAAATTTGTTTCCGTTATCTCCGTAAGAAATGCATTGAGGAATTTAAATGTCCCTCTGGGATCGAACCAAGGACCATCAGCGAATATTTAAAATTCGATTATGATATATTTTTATGGTATCTAACCTCATACCGAATTTCGAATTTCTATGCCATCGGGAAAGGGTCTAAAAAAAATTTTTAAAATCGCCACAATGCATTTTAAACGGCCGATTTTTGCCCCAACCTAGCATCGAACCAAGGATAATATTCGTAGATGTCTTTATGGTATCCTTTAGATATGCACGGCATCTAGCGATCCCTTGAATTTCAAATCTCTCCTTTTCCGGGAAGTGCCTCAAAAAAGTTTCGAAAATCCCCGCCATGTATTCTTATGGACAAAATCGCGACTTTGGGGCCTTCTGGAGTCGAACCCATGACACCGAGGTTCAAAGTCGGCTTTTTCCTGGAGGTTACACGTTAGGGTGTCCCGAAAAAAAACTTTTTTCGAAAAGTGAAGTCCGCTAGTGCGGAAAAGTTGTCATTGGTGGCACTAAACACGTGTGATTTTTCCCAGAATTTTCGGATGACGTTCTGAGGTTCCGCATCGACTTTGAAAATGTCATGGTTTTGGGTAGGCAACCCGCACAACAGCTCCCGCGTTTTTAGCGGTTTTCGAGTGTCTTACGCCCGTTTGCGCGGGTTTTTCGAGCTAAATATCAGTCTACGATGTTCCTAACAGTGTGTGGACGTATGGAACGTGTCATTCGAATTATCATATATTTATTTTTAGTAGTAGAGGCAAGCAAAGTGCGTTTTTCACGGGAAAATGGAAGTCGTTTGCTGATTTTCGAGGTATCACTACTTGATAACCCATTAAGTCCAACTCTTCGCTTATTTTCGAATCTAACTTTCGAAAATAACCCAGAGCTCACCGCGCGGAGGTGGTTGGACATCGAGCTCCACCCACCCGCCCACCCTATTATACGCAGTTCTGCTTATGGCGTAAATGAAGCAGGCACTTTGCCTTGAGGTACTTCTCAGGTCTTCTTCTTCTTCTTGGGGACATAGGCTTGTTTAGAGGTCAGTGCTGGCATGCGTTGTCGGGATGCGATTTGCCCCCGGATGTAGTCATCGCGGGCCCTCCCACCGTAGACCTTTGCCGACGCCTCGGTAACTGTTTTGATGAGCCTTTCCACGCCTTGGGTATGGCAAGGGAAGTAGGTGATCCGGGTAGGTGCCATAGTTGCGGTTTTGATATTTTCTTCTACCTCTTCATCAGTGATGCCGTTGGTGAGGGGAGGCTCCGTCAAGGCACAGGACGCCCAATCAATCATTTCCACGTAGGACGACGCCTCCATATCAATGAAAGGCACGACGAACTCACGAATTTTTTTCTCCGTACGCATTTTTCGGGCTTTTTTAATCCTTCTCCATGCTAGTTTTCGCAGGTTTGGATCGTTGTCAGTAGCCATGGCAAGGAGAAGATTCTCGTGGTGCCCAAAAAACGCATTTACTTGTATTGCGTTTTGCACGACAGTTCTTTCTGCAGTCCGCAGGAACCGCGACAGTTCAATGACCCTCCACATATGCCTGGAGCCATCGCTGATGCTGGAAAACTTCTTGATTGAAAACCACGAAAATGCGTACACCCTCATTACATACTGGGCCAAAAGTTGCAACTGCCGAGTGGGTTTCTTGGTGCTGACATAAAGCCTCAGAATCTTACTTGCGGTTGTGAGCCACCTTGACTGCACGACGGGTCCGGGCTTCCTTTTGGCTGAATCGGCGGGACACACTCCATTCGAAACACACTCACATAGCTTGAGGAGATACTCCTGGTCAGTACTGAGATCACTTATGTCCTTAAATTCGTCAATCCAATCGACGCGAATCCTCTCGAACTGAGTGACTGGCAGGTTTTCGCAGGTCAAAATGGCCTGCCCAATGGGTCCAGACGTTGTTTTGGGACTTTTTGTCGCTCCATCGAGATGCCGCATGAGGTGCCTTAGAGGGAGCTCGTTGAAGTGCAGGAGGCAGACTACGTGTTGCAGAGGCGAACCTACTTTTTCTTCAATCTTCCTCATGGCTCCGTTCTTTCGTCCGGTATTTACAGGTGTACCGTCGCATCCTAAGACTTCAAGCCCCGACTTGTTCACGTTTTCCTCCTGGAAAAATGTCATAACGCTGTCACTAATATCTTGGGCTACGCCGGAACGCGGAGTAACATGGCCTAAGTACGCCGTCCCAGGTTCTTCTACCAAGCAGATGTGCTCCTCTTCTGTCACAGTGTTGCAAAATTTGCCACTACTATTCTTCACAAGGGTGCGGTCCTTCCTCCCGTCAAAGTAAAGACCTCTTAGTGTCCTTGGCTCTTCTGTCGCAGGCCGATTTTTCTCTTGCACTTTGGCGAGTTCTCTGGTCAGTTTATTCTTATCCACTACTTTTGCCGTATTTTCCGCTGTTACAAGACCGGCGTCTTCCAGTGTCGAAGATATAATAAGAGCAGCGGCCCTCCTCGAGACGCCCGTTCTCATTACTGCCTCCGCTGCATTTGGTAAAGATAATCTTGATTTATTTATCAGTGGCCGGGCCGTGCGAGGCGTATGAGTCATTCAGCAAGTGAAACTTCCCAGCATTATTCATATACACCCGAAAAATACATTGGACTTTATGGGTTATCAAGTAGTGATACCTCGAAAATCAGCAAACGACTTCCATTTTCCCGTGAAAAACGCACTTTGCTTGCCTCTACTACTAAAAATAAATATATGATAATTCGAATGACACGTTCCATACGTCCACACACTGTTAGGAACATCGTAGACTGATATTTAGCTCGAAAAACCCGCGCAAACGGGCGTAAGACACTCGAAAACCGCTAAAAACGCGGGAGCTGTTGTGCGGGTTGCCTACCCAAAACCATGACATTTTCAAAGTCGATGCGGAACCTCAGAACGTCATCCGAAAATTCTGGGAAAAATCACACATGTTTAGTGCCACCAATGACAACTTTTCTGCACTAGCGGACTTCACTTTTCGAAAAAAGTTTTTTTTCGGGACACCCTATTACACGTCATGGCCATAACGTGGTAAAAATTTCAAGTCGGTGGCACTTGTGGAACATGGTTAGACTTTTGATCCCCTATATCTATTATATATAGATGCTTCTCCGGATTCATTCATATATATAGCTATATAGCTATATAGGTATATAGATAGGATACAAATTCACAGGCTAAACCACAAGCGTCATTGACTTGAAATTTTTACGACATATTGGCCATAACGTGTAACCTCCAGGAAAAAGCCGACATTGAACCTCGGGGTCATGGGTTCGATTCCAGAAGGCCCCAAAGTCGCGATTTTCTTCATAAGAATACATGGCAGGGATTTTCGAAAATTTTTTTGAGGCACTTCCCGGGAAAGGAGAGAGTAGAAATTCAAGGGATCGCTAGATGCCGTGCATATCTAAAGGTAACCATAAAGACATCTACGAATATTATCCTTGGTTCGATGCTAGGTCACGGCAAAAATCGGCCGTTTAAAATGCATTGTGGCGATTTTTAAGATTTTTTTGGACCCTTTTCCGATGGTATAGAAACTTGAAATTCGGTATGAGGTTAGATACCATATAATAAAATCAAAATCGAATTTTACATATTCGCTGATGGTCCTTGGTTCGATCCCAGAGGGACATTAAATTCCTCAATGCATTTCTTACGGAGATAACGGAAACAAATTTTAGGTACTTCCCGGCATGATATCGACTTAAAACTTAGCGTGATAGAAGAAACAGTCTTAACAAATCAAAATATGCATTCATAGCTATCAATGTGTCCTGGGTTCGACACCAGGTGTCTCTGCAATCAGAAGTTGATCCGATTTTTAGGAATTATTTTCAAACCTTTCCCAATAATATAGAAACTTGAAATTTAACATATAGATTGAGATCATGAATAACTTTCAGAAACATTTTTTAAATTTCCAAGATCGTCCTTGGTTCGAGTCCCGAGAGCCATTTACATTCGTGAACATTAGAGCGTCTTTTGAGGCAGTTGTAGCCAATATTTCTGCTTGAATTTTCACACATAGTTAGAGATGGTGATCTTCTGTTGTGTTTTATAGTAGGTTTTCCAGTAAGACCCGGGTTCGATTCCAGACGATGAAATTTCAGCGAATTTTAAGAAAAAATTAAATCCTTTTTTTTCTTATGAGGACCGTCCCGATGTGATGCCGATATGAAATTAGTATTGCCGATCTGCTTGCAGTATGCAAGCTACATTTTACTCGTATATATATACGAGTAAAATGTTGCTTGCATACTGCAAGCAGATCGACAACACTAAGTTCATATTGGCATCATATCGGGACGGACATCAAAAGAAAAAAAAATTCAAAATATTCGTAGAATTCGCTGCAATTTAATCGCCTGGCAGCGAACCCCGGTCTTCCTGGTGTACTTACTATGCAGCAAAATAGAAGATTACCATATCAAACTATGTGTGAAAATTCAAGCAAAACTATTAGGTGCAACTACCTCAAACGACGTCCTACTATTCACATACACTCCTTATTTGAGAAATTATAATGTGCTCTGGCATCGAACCCAGGAACAGCATGGTCTTATCTATTTTTTTTCATAAACAAAGTGTTAATATACTACTTCCATCTAAGCAAGAGCTCCCTTACATATCGATAAATGCATAAAAAAATTATGAAAAGATACCCCATAGTGTTATATATGGGGGATATTTTTACCGCCCGGCATCGAACCCGGGTCTTTCAGGCAATACTTTCTATGCAGCACAACAGAAAAACACCATCTCTAACCGCGTATGCAAATTCAAGCAGAAATATTGGTTACAACTGCCTCAAATGACGTCCTACTTTTCCTTTATATTCCTTATGAGAGAAACGTTATTGTGCTCTGGCTTCGAACCCAGGAACAGTACGGTCTTATGAAAATTTTTTTCTAAAACTTATTCGTACCATACATCTTCCAGCCAAGCACGAACATCCTATCATTTCGATAAGTGCATCTAAAAAAATAATGAAAAACGGCTCCCATGTATTTTAAAGGGCAGATCTTTGCATCGTCCTAGCATCCAACCCAGGATAACTTTTGTAAAAGTCATTGATGTTTTCGAAAGTCCAAGACCATAAATATAGGCACCTTGAGTTTTACTTCTCTACCTATCCGGAAAGTATTTTTTTTTAATTCCCGAAAATCACGGCAATGCATTCAAACGGGAAAAATCGGGACTTTGGGGCCCTCTGGAATCGAACCTATGACACTGAGGATCAAAGTCTCTTTTTTCCTGGGGGTTTCACGTTATGGCCAATATGTCATAAAAATTTCAGATCAATGACGCTTGTAACTTAGGCTGTGAATTTGTATCCTATCTATCTATATAGGTATATATATGAATGAATCCGGAGAAGCATCTATATATAATAGATGTATGATATATGAATGAATCCGGAGAAGCATCTATATATAATAGACGAGTAAAATGTAGCTATCATACTGCAAGCAGATCGACAACACTAATTTCATGTTGGCATCATATCGGGAAGGCCGTAAAAAGAAAGAAAAATGGATTGAAAATATTCTGATTATTCGCTGCAATTTACTCGTCCGGCATCGAACCCTGGTCTTCCAGGTGATACTTACTATGCAGCACAATAGAAAATCAGCATCTCTAACTATCTGTGAAAATTCAAGCAGAAATATTATCTGCAACTGCATCAGACGACGTCCTACTTTTCCCTTATATTTCTTATGAGAGAAATGTTAATGTGGTCTGGCATCGAACCCAGGAATATTACGGTCTTCTGAAAACTGTTTTCGTAAACCAATTTTAACCATACATCTTCCAGCCAAGCACGAACTTCCTATAATTTCGATAAGTGCATCAAAAAATAATGAAATACTAACCCTATGTATATTAAACGGGAGACATATTTACCGCCCGGCATCGAACCCGGGTCTTTCTGGTGAAACTTCCTATGCAACATAATAGAAGATATTATTCTTTAACTATGTGCGAGAATTCAAGCAGAAATATTGGCTGCAACTGCCTCAATCGAAGACTTACTTTTCCCTTATATTCCTTATGAGAGAAATGTTAATGTGCTCTGGCATCGAACCCAGGAATAGTACGGTCTTATGAAAATTTTTTTCTTAAACCAATTGTTACCTTACACTTTCCGGCTAAGCACAAACTTCCTATTATTTTTTGATAAATGCATCAAAAAAAATAATGAAAAACCACTACCATGTATTTTAAAGGGCAGATCTTTGCATCGTCCTAGCATCGAACCCAGGATATTTTTTGTAAAAGTCATTGATGTTTTCAAAATTCCAAGACCATAAATATAGGCTCCTTGAGTTTTAGTTCTCTACCTATCCGGAAAGTATTTTTTTTAAATTCCCGAAAATCACGGCAATGCATTTAAACGGGAAAAATCGGGACTTTAGTGTCCTCTGGAATCGAACCTATGACACTGAGGATCAAAGTCGCTTTTTTCCTGGGGGTTTTACGTTATGGCCAATATGTCATATAATTTTCAAGTCAATGACGCTTGTGGTTTAGCCTGTGAATTTGTATCCTATCTATATAGCTTTATATATGAATGAATCCGGAGAAGCATCTATATATAATAGATATGAATGAATCCGGAGAAGCATCTATATATAATAGATATATTTATTTATGTATCAAATTGGCCTTGTAGCTAAATTGGAGATGATTTGCGTCTCCCTTAGGCTATTGTCATCAAAAGATTTTTTTTTCAGAAACAGTTACCAACTCAATCTGATATTATACTATTTTCAACAATTAAAAATGTAGTGGAATTAAGTCATTTTTATTGCCAATCAAGATCTTCATAATTTTGTTTCCTTACATTATTAATGGTTTGCTTTTGGACTAACTCTCTGTTTATAATTCTTAATTTTTTATCTTAGATTCTTATGAAATCCTTTTGTGATGCAACTCTTTTGGTTCAGTCATTCAGTTTTTTCCTGAACCTGCGTGACCCAAAGTATTTCCAGTTTTTCCTGTTGTTTGCCAGCTCCCACATTTCCTTAAACTCATACTCAGCGCCTCAATGAACCTGTCCATCTTTTGTCGTCCTCTCTCCCTTTTTCCTTCAATCTTCTTCAGCATCAAACTCTTCTCCAAACTATCATATTTCCTTAAGATGTGTCCAAAATATTACAATATACCCTACAGAATCCTCTCCTTTAGGGAGAGGAGTTTTCTCCAGCACCAGAGCTCAAAAGCATCAGTCTTACATAATTCTGACTTTCTTAGAGTCCTGCTTTCACATTCATACATGACCACCAGAAAAACTATAGCCTTGAGGATACGGATCTTCCCTCCCATATTTAAATCTCTGCTTTTGAAAATGCTGTTCAGGCAGGCCTAAGCCTTCCTCCCCACATCTCTTGATATCTGGACAACAATCGCCATTGAAGGATATTTTTGATCTCAAATATATATATTCTTCCAGCACTTATATTTCCTCACTATCCTTCTGCCTTGACATGAATGTTCCAGTTGCCATAATTTAGGTTTTATTAACATTTTGCTTCAATCCATCTCTTTCACTAGCCTCTTTTATCCTAATCAGAAGTTCTTTTAATTCATCCTATTTATCAGATTTAATTTTGTTAATTTTTTATCATAGACAACCATTGAATTACATATTACCGTATTTGACGGCATATAAGACGCACCTTTTATCCTAAATTATGTCTAGAAAAATTTCCCTGCATCTTATATGTGAAGGTTCAACCTCCACAGGTTAACTTTCAATACTGAATGCTATTTTTAGCCCACATAGTCTATACTACCTATTTCATAATTGCATTCAATGATTGTGTTAATATTAGGCTTTTACGAAATGTTACAACTAAAAGAAACTAAGTTATTGTGGTACCGCGCTTTCACACAGACTATTAAAACTCTTTTTCCTTGTGAGTGGCCAACTTAATGAGGGTGCGTCTTATATGCTGTAAAATACGGTAATTGATTATAAAGGATTTGATACACTACAATAAAAAAATTGTGCCCTTACTGATTTGAATCCACCTGAAACGTATTATAAATTAATGATCAGCATCTGAAGAACTCAAAAAACGAACTCTTCATATATATATAATGATTGAAAAACTCGTATATGATTGAAAGGAATAAAATGTGTCTATGAAATTTATCTCAGCTCTACAGCTACCTCGATACTTGGAAATTATAATAAATAATAAAGAAACTTAAAAATTGGGCTCAACCATTGATGGCAACATTAGTAGCTGGGAAATGTTACCCAGGATAATGTTTTACACGTTTTAACTGCATATAGTTTATGACAATACTTAGGACTAAAAATTTCATGGAATGTTCCGATTTATGGTGGACCCTTGTTCCTTTATGTTTCTATGTTGGTTGTAATAACAATATTTATGAAAGAGCAAGGCTACTCCTCATCCCCAATAGTCCCCATCCACTAAGCCCCTTCCCTGCCATTTACACAGTTGTCACACATCTCTCCAACTTCCTCCGTCCAAGAGGTTCCGCAACACTCCACAAATAGCAACATGCGGTGTTACGTTTATTTTGGCTAGCAGAGTACATAAGCATAAAAAATAAAACTATATAAATTGTGATTGCTTTTGATAAAATTTCTTACTTCTTAAAAATCTCTTATTAATCATACTTATTGTTTCTTTAAGTTGAAGAGTATGCATGGCCATTACTTTGTATTGGGTGTATGTGAGAAATATCAGAATGTTAGGTGTGTTCTGTGCAGAGGGTCACACTATCCTCAAACCATTCCATGTCCATCTATAGTTGAATTGGTTTTGCAAGTTAGTATGCTCTTTCTTTCTTTATACTAAACAGTATCATTTTATGATACTAATACTTATTTTGGCATTCTTATTAAGTAAAATATTTTCTTTCAAGTACTCTATTTTATAATCATTTGAATCTGCTTGCAATCTCTAATTTTATAGGCTTGGTATTCTTAATTTAAAAAGATTTCAATTCAAAGATTATGTGTCTTTTATGTGTCTTTCTTTATGTGTCTTTTTCAAGATTTTTGTATGTATTATTGCTATTATAAATAATTTAAATAAAATATTAATTCATTATATTTTTTACTTTTAGTCAAAGAGGATACTTTCTATCACAGTGATATATAGTTTCTGTTGTAAAGTAATTTTTTCTTGCTAATATCTGTGAAAAGAAAAATAATAAGTGATGGGGTCGGGATTCGAGGATTCGATAGAATACTTTCACGAAACTATCGAATATCGAATAGCAATTTTGAAAGTTGCACATGCGCCACGATTTGGTAAAAGGACTCCCGCGAAATGGTTAACCGAGGTGGTTGAAAAATCTTGTGGCGTGGTTATTATTTTTTGAAAATGTCGACAAATACTAGTGAAATTTGGAATTATTTTTCACTGAAAAATATTGACGATAAAGTCGCAATTTGTGATATTTGCAAGACGTCGATCTCACGTGGTGGTGTTTCCAAAGCAACCACAGCATTGTGCAAACATGTGAAGAAACATTCAGTCTCAGCCCGTGAAGCAGCAAAAGCCCACAAATTAACTAAAGCAAAACGAGTAGATGATGATCCTGCTCCTCTTTATTGCGATGGCCCTTGTTCTGATGAAAGTGCATTGGATTCTGCAAATGATGCAGATTCCAGGTAAAACTTGCTATAAGTATCTATAGAATAAAATATTGGAATTTAGCTCATAGTTCCTGTTGTAACGTATTGATTCAGTAGCCCTTAAGGCTCGGGCACACAGAACCAGATCTGTCTCGACGATCTGCAATCTCTGCCAGCGCCGAGCTGACGATCTAGTTGTATGATGCAGTATTGCATTAAAAATGTCACACAGAACGCGTTATGTCATAGCAATCCAGTGTAGATCGCGGCAGGCTCGATCAGTTTGTACGAAATTATAGAGTAAGCTCAGTTCGGTGTATAGAAGGAATGCCATATCACTGATCGCGTTCTGTATGCCCGAGCCTTTAATATTTACCCTTGAAACTTGCAGTATTAAGAAAAGTTGTCTATAGAGTGTCTTTAAGAGACCTCTACAGTTCCTATAAATACCTGAAGATCAACATCGGGAATGTGTATTTTTAAAGAAATCTCTATAAAGAAATATTGAAATTGTTTTTTATAGATTACCCCAGGAATGAATAGCTTATAGAAAAATATATGTTACCATTGAAATATATTTTTGTTGAAATTGTAACTTTCTATTTACAAAATACGTGCACTTAGAAATTTTACTTAGAATGCTTCATTTTTTTCTTCCAGTAGTTCCTGCTCAGCAAGCTCATCTCAGTCTCGAAATTCTCCTATACCGCCATCGACTGTACAATTCAAACAACCATCAGAAAAACGCAGAAAATCTCTTCAGCCAAGCCTTCAGCAATACTTAGAAAGGAAACAAAATTTTAAAGTTGGTGATCCAAGACGTGAAAAAATAACAGATTTGATTGTCAGAATGATTTGTCAAGATTGTCAACCATTGTCCTTGGTAGTAGAAGATCAAGCATTTAAAGAACTTGTTCATTATTTAGAACCTCGTTATACTATGGTTTCACGAAAACATGTTGCTAACAACATTATTCCTAACATATATGAAATAACTGTGAACCAGGTAAAATTGGAACTGAAGAATGTAGATTACATTTGATTTTACATGATTTTTGGACGAGTGGTTCAAATAATGATTACATGAGCCTGACCCTCCATTATGTTAATAACAATTATGAATTAATCCATCGGTGTATAGAAGTTATCGAGTACACTGAGATCAACCATACAGCAGGTTTTATTGCAAAGTTTTTCACAAAAACTGTCTGAATGGGAAATTGAAGATAAATTGGTTGCGGTTATTAGAGATAATCCTCGTACCATGATTGCTGCATTCAATCTGACAAGGTTTGACCACTTACCCTGCATTGCGCATAACTTACAAACTGTTATTGAAATTGCTATACTCAAGAGTCAAAGAATGTCTCAAGTGACAGCTATTTGTCGTAGATTAGTGGGACACTTTAAGCACTCAACAAATGCAACAAAAGCTTAGAAGTCTTGTCAAGCAAAAGTTGGTGTTAAATGTCACAGGCTCATACAAGATGAACCTACAAGGTGGAACTCAACATACCTAATGATTACACGTCTGTTGGAACAAAAACCAGCTTTAATTCTAGTTGCTGGAGATCTGCATCTGCCTGCTGAACTTAGTAATGCTGACTGGACATACTTAATGAATGTTCACTCTATTCTTAAGCCTTTCTATCAGGCTACCATGACCTTAAGCAATTCCAGGACAACAGCAGCAGAAGTAATCTCTATGTTAAATGTTATTTTAAAATACATGGAAGAACCAGCAGCTGTAGGATCTGGATTGCAGGGGATGAGAAATGATATCATCAAAGAGATGAACATCAGATTTGCCAAAATTGAAAGAAACAGCTTCTATGCTGCTGCAACAATTCTGGACCCTCATTTCAAAGACAAGATATTCAAGAACAGGGAACTTGCTCAAGAGGCAAAAAAACTTCTAATACAAGAAATTGGAACTTCATCATGCAGTGAACCTATGGTAAGTTAACTAGCAGAATATAAAAAAATATTTAGTCAACATGTATAATCAAATTTAAATTTATTTAGAAATTAATGTACAAAACATAAACGATTAAAGTCATGTAATATTCATGTATATTTTCTTTGTTATATGTAACTTAATTATTATCTTTTTATATGAATTAGCAGACCAGAGTCCCTCAAAACCTTTAACTGGAATGTGGGTTTTATATTCAAAATTCTTGTCCAATTCAACTGTGGAAGATGCTTTTGACTCCCCTGAGAAAGAAGTTGAGGCATATTTACAAGAAGCTCTCTTGCCACCTGACGTCTATACAATGGATTTCTGGGGAAGCTGTGATAGGTTTCCTAATTTGAAAATACTTGTTAAGAAATACCTCTGTATTCTTCCATCAACTGTGTTTTCAGAAAGAGCTTTTAGTACTGCAGGAAATATGCTTGATAAGAAAAGAAATCGATTAGATCCTGACAGAGTGAAAATGCTTCATTTCTTAAAGAAAAACTTATAATGTACCTGTCTTTTTCTTGCATATATAATAAAGTTGTAAAATTGATATCTGGTCACTTATATTTTTCTTACTTTGTGTAATTTAGAATTTAGTTGGAGGAAAGGTATAAAAATAGTTATAAATTCATAATTCTATCAAAAATGTTAAATTTAATTTAAATTCAAGTAAAGCATTCATTTGATGAAAAAATGTACTAAAATTGGATGAAGCAAGTATGAGATTCGATATTCGATGAAAAAAGGTGGATTCGGATTTGGGATTCGATGAAATTTTGGATTCGACCCATCACTAAAAATAATTCTAGCATATTGCCATTTTTATATTTTCAAAATTAAATTCTATTTTCATATTTGCTGGTATGATTTATCCTAATCCTTATTTTATTTTACAGATTCCTCTTTGTGAATTTCGGACAGAGAAAAGCCAGCTGGAAGAAAGGTTCTGGCGTTCACAACTCTTTATTGGAAACTTGTATGCCTTGGATGATATGGACTTATATTCCGATGAGAAGGAAGATTTGGAAAGGACAATGCAAGAAATGATGTTGAAACTTTTTTCGGTAATAATTTACAATAAAAGATATGCACTATCAAACATTTTTGGATTTGTAAATTACTTTCATTTTTATTTCACTAGTTATGAAATATTGTAATTTGAATTTAAGGGATATTATTATTTAATTTAAAGAATCGGATGATTATTTGATTTTATTATATAAACTCACTTTATAGATAAGGCTGTTATAGCTAAAAGCAGTTCTGTGCATAAATAAATCTTTCGATGACAGTAGTCTGTTATAACGAGAGTTGCGTTACAGCAAGTGATTTTTTTGTCGTTGTCCATCTCACAGCAAAAAGGATAGCAAGTACAGTAGAACCCCGGTAATCCGGACACTCGCTAATCCGGAACCCTCGGTAATCCGGACGGTCCATTGGGAGTTATGCAAACCCGCAACTTCTTCTTGTGAACATATAAATACGCATATTAGTAACAAGAAACGAGAGGTGGACAGACTATTTGAAAAATTTCTCCATTGGCTGCAATGATATGATGGAGAGCGAAGTATTTCGTTTGTTGTGATAACACATCTAAGTTGTAATACTTTTCTGAGACAGTATTTTTCAATTAAAGGAAAGCTTAATATGTGCGATACTAAATAATTTCGAAAGACAATAAATTTTCAGTTGTAGCAGGGCATGCATGCATTATCTATACAATACCTATAATTTTTGGGTAAAAATGTTTTTTAGGTTATTTTTTGAAAACCTCGCTAATCCGGAAACCCCGCTAATCCGGACGCCTATGTGCCTGAATTCGTCCGGATTACCGGGGTTCTACTGTATCATCCATTTAAATGAGTTGTTATTTCTCAAGTACTGGTATAATGAGTGCCACATTTCTATATTTGCCTCGCAGGAGGCACATCTCGGAATCATCAATTGATGTGAAGTCTGACACATGCAGCTTACTGATTTTTATCATCCCTAATTGTTAGTACACAGCATACTCATAAGAGAGTATCCTCATCATACAACATTGCCTCCTCCTTCATATTTACTAAGTGATGATCATTTATATATTCAGTTTTTATTTCCATCTTTCATTTATAAGTAATTTGAGTTGTTACTTTGTTTCAGCTGGCCTGTCGATGCAACTGTGATTCAAGAGCTGTTGAATTGTGCAGAATAATGCCTTTTTCCTAGGTTGCCATTTTGGCTGAAAAGTATGATACCAAAATAGAAAAGAATCACTTGGCAGACAAAATCAATTCAGTTGTCTTCCAAAAGAAACATGAAGAGGAGAGAAAAGAGTTGCAACACATTAATGGAAACAGGTATTTTTATATTGACTTTTGCTATCAGTTTTACTCTATCTGTTGTTAAAATTTGTTTGCTTTTACTAAAATATCACCAGTAATCCCATATTCCTGAAATGCCTTAAGACTTTGCTTGGAAACTGCTTCCCAGTCTGAGCGCAACAGTATGTGCAATGTATTTAACCCTTTGGCTGCCAGGCTAATTTTCATGCCCTTCCGTGAAAAATGCTAAATATCCCGAAAAAAGTCAATTTCTTAACTGGTAGTTGAGCTTTTTTTCTGTTATATATGAAATGATTTTGCATCTATTAATAGTAAAATAATTCAAATTTTTGTTTATTTGACCCTAGAAAAATAATTTATAACATTTAAATTGGTAAAAATTAATTGTAGATATTAAACATAATTTACATCTTTAAACTTTCTTAGGATGCATAATGATACAATCGCAAAATATCTTCACAAATAATTAACCATCGTACATAAAATTGTTATATTTTAACAGTTGCATAAATAATATATGGGTCATGCCACGCCAATTCGACAAGGCGATGTCCCTTGAGGTGACGGATTTTAACCAAATTTGGCAGATCGCTTTGATTTGATCACAAAATAAAAACCCCCAAGCCGTTTTGTAATTAACGCAATTGTTTACGAAATATTGCAATGTTTAAAAATTGAAATTTTACAAAAGTGCCTTCGCATTCGAAGCCATATCTCCGGTAATATAGAAGCTAAAAGTACACAACATAGCTTAATTTAAAGGTCTTGTGTTAGGAAAGAAAATTATAGGAAGGTTTTATAGAATTTAAACAATTTAATAAAGTTTATAACAATTTAAAAATTTCAAATCAATTTTTGACGATGTAGCTGTGCCTTCGATTTTTCTCATTTTTTTATATGTTATACATACAACCCTCCTCTACAATTTAAAAAAATTTGGCGAGGGTAATATTTCATTTAAGAAAGAAAAACATTTTTGAGTATAGGCGTGACGCTCGCCGCGGCTCCGCGCCGTCCGGCTTGCGCGCTGAACGTTCGGAAGTGTGGCCTCTCATATCTCAGCACGCTTATTCTTCCATCTGCTTTTCACCAATTTTAACTGTTCAACCAATATTAATCGACCCTTTAATTCCCTTCACCCTTGCCGACTGATGAAACCAATGGGAGTCATTACACTCAGGGTAAACGCATTTGAATTACAGGCTTCCTCACAGCTCTCTTCCCCTTCCTTGAATTTATATCCACAGATTCTGTTCCGTCATTCCCTCTGGTCGAAATCATATTGACTCAACTGAAATCTTGCCATGTACACGCGAGCATGTTTTTTTCCGAATTCAACCAAAATATTGGTTCTTCACCCCGCTTTAATTTTACCGTTTTCATATCTTCAAGTAATCCTCTCCTGTTTATTCTGACTGTTCCAGTAGCTCCTATTTTTCTTTCCTTCAGTATGTCATACAGTTGCTCACTCAAATAAAAATTTTCTATATAATCGACATGGCCTTTCATCTCAGAGCACCTCAACAATGACTGCACAACTTTAGTCCCTAATCCTCTCTCCTTGATATTAGAGGTATTTTTACCTGTATAATTATCAAACTTAAGTAGAAAACCAGTTTGTGATCGCATAATGACCAGACTTTGATTCCCCATTTTGCAGAGGGCTTGGATGGCATATATTGTTTAAAAATGATCTTTGTCCTTGCAAACTGTACAATAAAAATGTTTCACAGCATCAATTATTTGCCTAACTTTGTAAAGCCTGTCTTCCCCTGTTTCACTCCCATTATCGACAATATGCAAGAATGAGCGTATCAATTGATACCTATTTCTAAAAAAAGATAGATCCAAATCCAGGTGTCAGCCAGGAGTCCTAAAAATAGCTGTCAATTGAAGGTTTGTGCACTAATCCCATCCCGATTTCTGTAGCAACAAATTTCTAAAGGCGTTACATATTTCCACTGAATTAACCTTGACCTAGATGGTAATGGACTTGTCTTATCAGGGAATGTAGCTGCATAATTATTAGTTGAATTCGGAACGTAATCAAATAACTCATTTGGAAAAAAATTTGGAAGCATTCATTTGGAGTTGGATGTTCTAATCCGAATACTTCAGCGTTCCCGGTAGACTCGGGTATGGAATGCAGCACTACTAAACGTTTTCTTTTCGAATCAAGCCTTTTCCAGTGAGGTCCTCTGGATGAAGATGTTGATGGACCCTCGTTAATTGCTTCTAGATCTTCGTTGGTAGTACTTTTCACTTCATCTGAAAATTGATCATCTTCATGCTCCGAGTCTGACACTAAAGTTATTTTTTCAATTTCATCTGCTGAAAGATCGGAATCCCGTTTTCGTTTCAGATACCTTTTCTCAATTCCTGACATTAAAGCTATTGTAAACATAACATGACGTATTATTATAATTAGCTGAAACTTAATAAATTGATGTAAAAATATATAAACAACCTAACTAACCGATAAATTTTATATTTAACAGCATCACCATTAACATTAGTAAGGTAGAAAATGAATGATATCATACGATTGTTGAGAATCAAAGGGCATCCGAAACTGAACGATAAAAAGTTAGCGGAAAAGAAATATGTAACCCGTAAGGGATCAATAAAAAAAAATCGGGAAAACGAAAAGAATTATTGAGATTATTTATGGAAATATCTACGTTTATGCTACCAATAAATAAGAAAAAGAATTATAACCTGTTTATTACAGGAAATTCTTGACCGCTAGCGTAAGTGTGAAAATGAGGTAAAATTACGACACAGAGAAAAATACCTCCAACGACTGTAACAAGTGGAACACCAGGAAGTTTTTAAACATTTTAGAAAGGAGCAATAAAAGCTATCTATCTATTAAAGTAAAATATATGAATATCAAGTATTGAAAGGTAGTATACATCTTCAACAAAAAATTGTGCAGATGGTACGGAAAACTATATAAATTAAATTTACTTGATTTAAATCATAATACATGATATGTGAAGGATTTATAAATGACTAACCTGATAAAGAGTGAGGATATCCAATGACTAAGTTTGTATCTTCAATCGATGCAAGACGAAAATTATCACTCCAAGGATAACTACCACTTCCCTCTGGCTAACAGACGGAAACTAATATTTTCTCTCAAAATAATTCTAAGGAATTCACACGTGTGACTGAAGTATATATGGCAAAAAGGCCCCTACTTTTTCCATTGTAAATAGATTGTAAAAATTCAGATCGGTCAAGGGGCTAAGGGTAGTCGGCGATGTTGTCTCCAAAGCCTTATTGCTCTGTAGACGCCTAGCCGACTCAAGACAACGGCTCCATTCTTGTAATGGGATTTATTGACCTGAGGAAGCTAAAATGCACATCTGTGTTCACAGATGCCCTCCAAAAGCATGAGAGAAGGATAAGAAATGCGCAGAAAGTTTTTTTCAGAGCGTGGGGTAAATCCGCTTTCGGCAGCTAAGGGTAGTAGAAGACAGAGCGGATATATCCGCCTTCGGCAGCTAAAGGGTTAAGCTCAGCTGTGCAATAGCCATGAGAATCGTATTATTATAAACTTATATTACTAAATCAAAAGTGCAAGCCAATGAGGAACCCAAAGTATGACTACCACACTCTCGTTAAAGTTTTTATAATCGTCCTGTATCTATATTTTATGCAGATTTATTGTGCTGAAAAGCCTATGCATGTAAAAAAATCAATTGTGGGTTTCAATCAATATATACAGTAAAACCTCAACCTATTAAACCTCTTTATATAGAAATAATAGCTAAGTTCTACACAGAGTATTATAATTGGTGAAACCTCTCTAGTTCGTACCTCTTTTATTCAAAAACCTTCGTACATAGAATGTGTAACCTGGTCCTGCGGCATATTATTACCTGTCATATTTCAAAGAAGCAATCTTTTTCCAGATTGGATTTCGTTACTCATAGCATAAAACATGACGTGTTACTTTGTCGAAGAGCTTATATGTGATATCCAATGGAAAATTTCTTCCCCACACTTGTTTTACAGAAATGCTTCTATACAAGTTACAATGTCCTTTATGGAAAATTATTGCTATAAAATGTGGAGGTAATCTTTTGCTGCCAGATTGGGTTATCATTTAATATGTATTTTTTATAGCCCTTCACGTATCGTATGGGTAACCAAATCTCACAGCGAAATGTCGCATCCCTGTTTAAAACAAGCGATCTTCTTCCTCGAAGGATTTTGCAACTCGCAGCATAGAACGTGGCTTGTTTCATTGTTGCATAAATATGATAATAAAAGGAAAATTACTTCTTCCAAAATTCTGGATTTTGCTACAATGTTAATAAGTGACTAGGAGTTGCTTCTATTATAAAAGGAGCATCAGGGTGAAGAAAGGACCAGACTTGAAACTAAACCACAAGGGAAGCTGATTGGAAAACATCGTTTGTATTATTTGCAAAGCATAACTTCTTAATCTGGTTCTCAGATAACATTGAAGTTTCTGAGCTGATTTTCATTTATGATCTTTTTTTTATGCATTGTTACTTATTTCAGATTGTCCTAATGGTGCTTTAATAGTGAATTTTGTTATAAATTTGCTTGTTCAAATTATTTTTCATATTGTTGAAAAATTAGACAAATAAATTGTTATATCCATGTTATTTTTAGGCATTGCACAAGGAAAATCCAGAAATTGACATGAATGAAAATTCAGAAAAGAAGGATTTTGTGGAAAATGATTCAGACTTAGTAAGTTTGAGAAAAATAACTACTAATGATTTATATTTATCATTGTTCATTAGAACACACTCAGTATCAATTTCTAATGATCAGATTTCCATATTTTAGGCAATGGAAGAAGAAATTACTGAAAATTTGGATAATAATAATGCCGTCTTATTTTTATGGGCGAATTTTAGCCTAGGAAGGCTAAAACCAAACTCCAATTAACCCCTTTTCTTAATTTTTTTCCTTTTTTTTGCATTTTATTTTATTAATGTCACACACACAACATACACAGACAACCATCCCCTAACCGGAAAAATCCGATTAGCCGGGATTCGAACCCAGGACCGTGAGTTTGGAGCGTTAGCACATTAACCACTCAGCCACCACGATGGGGATGGAAAAAAAATATAAAACAGAAAACAGTGTAATCAAAAATGTTAACCTCTATGAAGCAGTCTATCAAAACTTTCATCTTTTATGTTCAAGAAATGAGCAAGTTTTTATGAATTTTATTATTTATTTGATACTAGTTTCATATTTTTCATTTTGGAAGCTTTAAATAGTGTGTTGGAAAAGAAGTACCTAAATCGGGAAACAGTAGAATACGCCAACCTCTAAGAAGCCTAAGGTTGTAGGCGGTTTATCAAAACTTTCAGCTTTTATGTTCAAGAAATGAGCAAGTTTTTATGAATTATATTATTTATATGATCCTAGTTTCTTATTTTTCATTTTCAAAGCTTTTAATTGTGTGTTAATGTGTTGTATTTAAATAAAGTTTGTATTTTAAAACAATGTTGTTTAAGCATATTTGCATTCTTCTGAAAGAAGTTTTTTCTCAACAAAGATAATAATCTAGCAAGATGGTTTGGTTTACTTTAAAGCATGTGATGATATACTTAGAGTGATATCCTTTATGTGTAAATGAAGGAACGAATCTCATAATTATGGTTCCAATATTAATATATAAATATTTCTGTGATATAATTTGTGTTTAATGTTTGATACATTCATTCGAATTTTGAGTGATATTACATATTTGCTTCAATAAGCACATATAATAATTTAACATCCATCTTATGTACAAACTGTATTTTATTAAAGAATTATTTTTTTAATAGATGTGGCCTTTTTATGATAACTAATGAATAATTAACTTGTACATTTTAGGGATTACCCTTGAGGCAATACTCCGCGTATATACACTGCGACCGCTCTGTCTCGGAATAATGATTATTTGTTGTTATGTTGGTGACAGTAAACAAGGATTGTTGATAGAGAAACAGATCAACCATTTTGATGGACTGGTTAAGTGTATAATTTCCGCACCATATTTTATATTCTTCCAGTGCTTTCTATTCGTTTTGTGTTTCTTAACGCTATTCATGTATAGTCGAGACTCGTTAGAATAAATACATTAAAGAAAACAAGTTGTCCAATAAACCCTTATTAGTTATATATAGTAAGGAATTTGATATTTTTTGTTACTGAAGTAAAACATCTTTTATTTCAACTTCAGGGAAAATATGTTAATGCAAAACTTTGGGATTAGTCTTGGTTTGTATTAATGCATTCTCTTAGCATAAGAATGAATGAAGTTTTTTATATTTTTAAGAAAATTCACTTTTGAACTTTCCATATTTTTCTGGGTTCTAACCTAACTTTATCTGACATAAAGGTTTCTTAAGTGTAAACATAACATTTTTCAAATAATTTTGCCTTTGGATAGGATGACAGAGTAAAAGTGTCATTAAAGTTCTTATTTTTTAACATTTCCTCATCAGTGTGGTATGCATTCAAAGTGCTTGTTTTCATCATGGATGGAATGATCATTTAAAATTCCTCCATGTAATGATGAGCCATCAGGGTGCTCAAATTTGATTATCATTTAAATTATGCAATGTAAAATTAAGTTAAAGTTTAATCAATTTTACTGAAAACCAAAAGCAGATAATTACAATTTATTTTAATTTTAAGCTATTTTGAATGTACATAGTGCAGATAAAAAAAATTCATTTTGAGGTGTTTTATGGTAAGGATATGAGGAATTAACTATTACGCTATGGAGTATTGACCGTTGTGAAATGCACCATGACTTGAAAGGGACAATAGAAAAATTAATGTTTCCATATTTGTAGATCTTTAACCAGGTTAAAATATTTTGTAATTGTTTAAAGCGTATTATATTCAGGAAAAGGTAGCATTTAATTGCAAATTATAAACATTTTCAGTAGTACAAACAATGCTTACGCCCCCTACCCTTTGAAAAAACCACGGTGAATTTGGTAAGTCGATTTTCGAGCTCTTTTACGAAACCAACCCTGACAATAAGAGGTACGTTTAATTTACGCAAGTTTTGTATGGGGGAATCTCCATACAATCAAACGATATTAAAGCTATAGAGTGTAAAGCTATAAAGTATAATTTACTGCAAAAATGAAATCTCACAACCGAGAAGGAAATGTAAAACTATAGAAATCTTAATTTGGCTGTAAGGGTAAGAAGAATGTATACTGAGAAATTAATATTCGAAGAAAAATATCTTTATGGCAGAAATGATAAATTTCTTTGGACGAGTCAAAATGATTTATCGCAACTCAGATACTTATTGCGGTATTCCTGAGAAGATGAGTATCAGGTCACTCTTTGATTTGTTTTTTATAATTAAGAATGTCTTTGTCGCAGATAAAATGTTTCCAAAATTAATTATTGCGCCAAGTTGGTGGTCTGTGGGTATTCGTTTGTCTTTCAGTAAGAGCAGTATGAATTTATCTGGCGTATGTGATTATTATTATTGAGAAAAACCTGAAACTGATTAATGGTTAAATTAGAAGATTATGTCATCCAATATGCTATATCCTTTCACGTTTTCTTTAGGAGGGAGAGCTTTTTTTAAAGAAAATAATGCGTAATATTTAAGTTTAGTTCCTTATTTCTTATAGATGGCATTTAAACTTAATCTTTCAATATTATTCAAATGATTTTGAGTTGTACAATCTTTTGGAAAAGGCGTTTCATCTGCTCTCTTTGAACCTATAATTTTTGCGATGGACTGTTTTCTTAAATAACGAGCTGGAAAAATCTTAAATATGATCTTCCAAATCATAGGCTTTTCTGTGTTGTGAAGTGCCAACGTTGCAGAAGTCAGTCTTCCATAGGTAGGACTCCTTTGTCTTCGTTAGTATACGTGAAGAGCATATGTAAACCAATGGGATAGGTGAAGTTATCTTTAGTTGTCAGTTATGTTCGAAAGTAGCAAAAAATTTAGTTAGACAGCAAAATGTCTCCATAGGACTTTAAGTGAAACTTTCTGAAGTCAAAAGATCTCTGGCAAAGCCAGAGAAATGGAGTTTGACAGGTAAGTAATATGGATATTGGCACTGATATTCCAATATGTTAAATGCAAGAAGTCTATTACATTAATTTTCTATGTTTGTTACTTGTTTTAATGATCTTCTTGAGGCGTCAGTGTTATCTTTTACCTTATCTCACCATATCCATAATATAACTGAAGAATGATATCCATTACCAATGCAGGTGCTTTAGTATTTCTCCTAATTTCATCATCCGCGACTATGGCTGTACCATTTTGTCTTGGGAAGGTGATTGACATTATACATCTATTAATATATATAGATGCTTCTCCGGATTCATTCATATATATATGGATATACATATGTTTATGGGTAAAATGTTCCTTGCATACTGCAAGCATATCAATAACACTAACTTCAAGTCGGCTTCATATCAAGAAGGTCCTCAAAAGAAAAAATCTGATGTGGCCAGCACATGACTTTCTCCATATATAAAAGATGTAAATATTTATCTACCGCAGTAATTTCGAACTCTACATTCCATCTAAACTTGGAAGATGAGTGATTAATATATATATTAATCACTATATATATATATATTATTATCTTTGACGCCAAAAACATTATAAATAATGTTTTACAGGACATGATCGATGAAAAACAATGAAATTGGCCTTTCGCCCATAGAGCCCACAAAGTACATAATCAGCAACTTCCGGTTTATCAGTATTTCATGAATAACTCCTACACAATCAGTGATACAAAAATATGATTCAACCAAAAGTTATAGTAAATTACATTTTGTAAAACTTTTATAAATATTAGTATATACCTAAATATCATATTTATGGAGATATTTTGAAAACCGGAAATGAGCTTTGAAGAATGAAGCTCGACTCCCTTTTAACTGATTTACTCAAAAAACTAATAAACTCTAAAAAAACTAACCAAAGTACTATATACGAAATTTGGTGTTGATACAATGAATGGTTTTCATGTTTTTCATGCCCACAAAGTACATAACAGCTACTTCCAGTTTATCGGTATTTCACGAATAACTCCTAATCAACCGGTGATACGAAAATATGTTAAATACAAAAGTTATAGTAAATTACATTATCTAGAACTATTATAAACTTTTATAAATATTAGTATATACCTAAATATCATATTTATGGAGATATTTTGAAAACAAGAAATAAGCTTTAATGAATGAAGCTCGACTTCCGGTCTACCGATTTACTCCAAAAACTAATCAACTCTGACAGCACACACCACAGTACTATATACGAAGTTTGGTATTGATACGACCAATAGTTTTCACGTTAGAGCGCCCACAAGCACACACACACATACAGAAACACACACACACACACACACACATACATCATTCCGAAAATAGTCAAAACGTGTTCTAGGGATCCCAAAACATGTATTTCCGTTGAAATCTCGAAGTCGATTTTTTTCATGAAAACAATACTTTCTCTATACTTTGTTTATGGAGAAAGTAAAAAGAGGATTGAAAATATTCTTAAAATTCGCTGCAATTTATTTGTCCGGCATCAAACCCAGGTCTTCCTGGTGAACTTAGTATGCAGCACAACAGAAGATCACAATCTCTAACTGTGTGTGAAAATTCAAGCAGAAATATTGGGTGCAACTGCCTCAAACAACGTCCTACTTTTCCTCTATATTCCTTCTGTGAGAAATTTTAATGTGCTCTGGCATCGAACCCAGGAGAAGTATTGTACTATCTAATTTTTTTACTTAATGGAGTCTTAATATACATCTTCTAGTAGAGCGAGAACTTTGTATCATTTTGATAAGTGCATAAAAAAATAATGAAAAACTACCCCAATGTGTTTTATATCGGGAATATATTTACTGCCTGGCATCGAACCCGTGTCTTTCAGGTGATACTTACTATGCAACACTACAGAAGATCACCATCTCCAACTACGTATGAAAATTCAGGCAGAAATATTGGTGGCAACTGCCTCAAACAACGTCATACTTTTCCCATATATTCCTTGTGAGAGAAATTTTGATGTGCCCCATTATCGAACCCAGGAACAGTACTCTCTTATCTAAATTTTTTTCAAAACCCTAGGCTTAATATACATTTTCCATATAAGCAACAACTTCCTATCATTTAGATAAGTGCATCAAAAAATATAATGAAAAACTACCTCAATGTATTTTAAAGGGCAGATTTTTGCATCGTCCTAGCATCGAACCAAGGATATTTTCCATGAAAGTCATTTATGTTTTCCATAGATCATAACCATATACCGATATATATATAGGCTCCTTGAGTTTTGATTCTCTAACTTTTAAGGAAGTATTTGTTTTTGATTCCCGAAAATCAAAGCAATGCATTTAAACAGGAAAAATAGGGACTTTAGGGCCCTCTGGAAACGAACCCATGACACTGAGGTTCAAAATCTTATTTTTTCTGGCGGTTGCACGTTATGGCCAATACGTTGTAAAAATTTCAAGTCAATGATGCTTGTAGTTTATCCTGCGAATTAGTATCCTCTCTATATATCTATTATATATAGATGCTTCTCCGGATTCATTCATATATCATATCTATTATATATAGATGCTTCTCCGGATTCATTCATATATATACCCAGATAGGATACAAATTCACAGGCTAAACCAAAAGCGTCATTGACTTGAAATTTTTACGACATATTGGCCATAACGTGCAACCTCCAGGAAAAAGCCGACTTTGAACCTCGGTGTCATGGGTTCGATTCCAGAAGGCCCCAAAGTCGCGATTTTCCCCATAAGAATACATGGCGGGGATTTTCGAAATTTTTTTTGGGGCACTTCCCGGAAAAGGAGAGAATTGAAACTCGAGGGATCGCTAGAAGCCGGGCATATCCAACGTTAATCATAAAGACATCGTTGAATATGGTCCATGGTTCGATGCTAGGACGGGGCAAATATCGGCCGTTTGAAATGCATTGTGACGATTTTTAAGATTTTTTTTGGACTTCTTCCCGATAACATGGAAACTCGAAATTCAGCATGGGGTAGGATATTATAAATATATTTCATAATAAAATTTTACATATTCGCTGATGGTCCTTGGTTCGATCCCAGAGGGCCATTTAAATTCCTCAATGCATTTCTTACGGAGATAACGGAAACAAATGTTAGGTACTTTTCGGCATGCTATCGACTTGAAACTTTGCATGATACAAGAAAAGGTCTTCACAAATCAAACTGTGCATTTACAGCTTACAATATGTCCTGGGTTCGACACCAGGTGTCTCTGAAATCAGAAGTTGATCCGATTTTTTGGAATTATTTTGAAACCTTTAACATTAATGTAGAAACTTGAAATTCGGCATATAGATAGAAATCATAAATAATTCTCAGAAACACCTTTTAGATTTCCAAGATCGTCCTTGGTTCGAGTCCCGAGAGCCATTTACATTCGTGAAAATTAGAACGTCTTTTGAGGCAGTTGTAGCCAATATTTCTGCTTGAATTTTCACACATAGTTTGAGATGGTGATCTTCTGTTGTGCTGCATAGTAAGTTCACAGAAAAGACCCGGGTTCGATGCCAGACGATGAAAAATCAGCGAATTTTAAGAAAAATTTCAATGCTTTTTTTTTCTATTGAGGACCGTCCCGATATGATGCCGATATGAAATAGTATTGCCGATCTGCTTGCAGTATGCAAGCTACATTTTACTCGTATATATATAGAGAGGATACAAACTCACAGGCTAAACCACTAGCGTCAATGGCTTGAAATTTTTACGACATATTGGCCATAACATATAACCTCCAGAAAAATTGCGATTTTGAACCTCAGTGTCATGGGTTCGATTCCAGAGGGCCCCAAAATCCCGATTTTTCCCGTTTAAATGCATTGCTTTGATTTTCGGGAATTAAAAAAAAATACTTTCCGGGTAGGTAGAGAATCAAAACTCAAGGAGCCTATATATATGGTTATGATCTATCGAAAACATAAATGAGTTTTACGGAAAATATCCTGGGTTCGATGCTAGGTCGAGGCAAAAATCGGCCGTTTAAAATGCATTGTGGCGAATTTTTAACATTTTTTTTGGACCCCTTTCCGAATGCATGGAAACTTGAAATTTGGCATGGGGTTAGAAACCATAAATATATTTCATTATCAAATTTTACATATTCGCTGATGGTCCTTGGTTCGATCCCAGAGGGCCATATGCACTCCACAATGCATTTCTTATGGGGATAACGGAAACACATTTTAGGTACTTCCCGGTATGATATCGACTTCAAACTTTGTAAGAAATTAGATCACGTCCTAGCAAGTCATTTTGTGCATTTACAGCTTCCAATACGTCCAGGTTTCGACACCAGGCGTCTCTACAATCAGTCACTGATCCGATTTTTAAGAATTATTTTGAACCCCTTCCCAATAATATTAAAACTTGAAATTCGGCATATATATAGAACTTATAGATAGATTTCGAAATCATATTTTATTTTTCCTAGATCGTCCTTGGTTCGAATCCAGAGAGCTATTAACATTCGTGAAAAGTAGGTCTTCGTTTGAGGCAGTTGCAGCCAATATTTCTGCTTGAAATTTCACACGTATTTAGAGAAGATGATCTTCTGATGTGCTGCATAGAAATTTCACCAAAAAGACCCGGGTTCCATGCCAGACAATAAAATGGAAGCGAATTTTAAGAATATTTTCAATCCTTTTATTCCTTTCCGGGACCGTCCCGATATAATGCCGTTATGAAATTAGTGTTGTTGATCTGCTTGCAGTATGCAAGCTACATTTTACTCGTATGGATATATGAATGAATCGGGAGAAGCATCTATATATAATAGAGTTTACCTGTTTTGCCACATTAATGTGGCAAAGCAGGTGAACTCCCGAAATAATTATTTCAGGAGTTTTCACATTTTCTTGAAAGCATAAAATTCTAACTGGAAAAGTGTTTATGGAACATGACTTTCCTAATGAACTATTGAGAATAGGCTTCAGAAAAATATCATACCTCAATATAAGTACATTTTAAAACTATGACATTTGTTTCGTGATTAGCTCTGCAAGTTGTCTGGAAAATTTACAAATGAATTGAAGCTCTAAGAGCTGGGGATTACAGTGTCATTTACTCATAATAAATAATGGCTTCAAATATCAATGAAGTAGGAAATATAGTATCTTTTTGGAGTCATCAATTTATTGCATCAATATTTTTTTTATTAACAGTTATATTAAGTTTGAACCAAGTTAATATAATCTTTCCAACACTAACGTAAGATCCTTTTTGTCAAAGCATCTTTAACCCTTTCGCTACAGTGAGCGAAATCTTCTTATCTAAAAAACAACTCCGTATAAGTATATTTCCTACCTCTAAAACAGAAAGTTCCATCTTTCCAGCTCGGAGAAAAGTATTCACGCATACTTTTAGCGACTAACAATCTACTGTCATGAACTATTCAAGAAATTAACATATATCAACGTAAAACAGAATACAGAGTAAACATTAAAGTGCTCTATATACTCAGGAGTCTTTAGTACCTGGAGCTTACAGAACTAACTAATTTACGCAGCTCGTACTTATATATTAAACTTAGCCAAACAGGTGGAAGATTTTCCTTCCCTCTTAAATGCTCATTCAAAATTATATATCCCATCATTAGGCAATAAATTTACCGAGGAATTTACATTCAAAATGAAACAGAAGTTAGATGACCTACCAAATATTTAGCATCCATAGTTTACTTATCTATCTTATATACAGCAGATCCGCATACAACTTTCTTTTTAAAATCAATGTCAAATTTTAGATTCAAATCTGTGTCGACTGCATCTTCTGAAAATTTAATAAATAATTTACATTAATAGTTCATCTCCTACTGGTGATTAACTCCGAGATATGAGAAAAGTGGAAAAAATTCTGCACTTTTTCATCATAATTCGCTGCTGGTAGATTACTTACCTGGATTATTTTGACTGAGACCTTGCTTCTCTACCATGATTCTTCATAAATAACTTAAATTCTCCCAAATAACACCGTAAACTCTCGTCCAAAAACAACTACGGGAATACCAATATCTTAGCGATCTCACCCGTTGATAATGACAATTCAGGCAACTATCGCTTCCTTAAGTATCTATTGTATAGTGGAGATACGAATATTTGTTGCTTACGAAATAAGTAGATTAGTAATCTAAGAGAACACTTATTCGTAAAAATGATAAACATGGAATGAATAAGACCACACAGGTCGGAAGCGCCGGAAGGCAGATGGCGTTTTTCCAGTTTATCTCTGCGACGATGTTTTCGCGCGCGAACTTGCATTCCCTGCATTGCCTGGACTGGCGCGATAATATTAACCCATAGATGCCTCACCATGGGCACAATGTCCAGAATCCATTTCCTCGGTGCAAGTTCAGGAAAATATTGTTAGTAATTATACATTTGACTGTGATTTGTGTGTATTAATCTTGATAGTTGTTACCTAGGAATTCCATCAACATGAACTTAGGGTAGGTATAGCATAATTCTCAGTTAATTTTACATTTTCTCTTTTATCTTATATCACTTGACCGCAACTATCACTCCGTCAGCTACAGCAGATGTTTAATTACAAAAGAAAGTACACTTTCTTGTCGCTGGTTGGTGAAGATGTAATGTCTCTTTATATTTCATACCATTTAAGAAGCTTTTTCTTTTGTGGGATTGCAGATTTCAATAATTTTACAACGATAATATGAAATTGTTTTTTATCATAAAGTTAGATTTCTTTTAATTAATATTATCTTTTTTTATTTTTCTTACCCTTAGTCGTTCATAACAATTTCTTGAATATCCAGAAGGTAATGCCCCGAGTTCAAAGGAGTAAAATGAAGTAGTAAGAAGTACATTGATGTTTCGATGTAAACACAATTGGTGTGTGATAAGAAGAGATAATAGAGAGGAAGAGGAAATCCATTGCCTGCAGTAGGTGAGTTGAGATTCACGTGTGAAAGGGAATGATGGTTAAACTAAAGTTTAGGTACCTATTGAAAAAATTGCATTCCTCTTTAAAGCTTAATAATAAATTTCATTTAATAAAAATCATTACATTCTTTCATTAGCGAAACTCATGCTTCACCTGAAATTTTTTTCTACAATTTTTTATTCAGAAAAGCTATTAGAAAGAATAAAATTAATTTGGAAAATTATGATATTATTTTCGTCCTAAATATATTTGGAAAGGCTATAGTACTTAATTCCCAAATATAGTTTACAACTTATAAGGTAGCCAATTAATATTAAGTCCTCTTCAATCAAAATTTTTATAATATCAACATAATCCTTAACTTTAGTCATTAATCGATAACTTTTTGGAACTTTGGTGTGTTCTTATTTTTTCTTTGCAACTGGCACATCTGCACAATCAAAAATCATACAATAAATTGAGTTCTTAATTACTTGATTCTCCATTGTCATCATTGTATTGTTATGTATCTTGATAAATGTATCCTAACCTTTTTATTTAGCCACACTCTAGCACTCATTACTATTGCTTCAAAAATCAAAAGTGCCATTTGATATGTAAAGTAAATAAGAAAAGGGTTAAGAGTAAATAATCACTTTTTAGTAAATGTTATCCTGGAACTTAAATTTGATTGATCATGATTTAACAATTAGAAATAGGGATTACAAATTACAGTATAATAACTCATTCTTACATTGCATTGAATGCTATCTCAGCATCAGTAAATTCCTTTTAGAAAGTATTTCTCTGCATAAAAAAGCCAAAATTGAAAATGGAGGACAATGAATTCCTCCGTTAGAGATAACTTATTAGTAGAATTTGGTAACAACCTTTGAAATGGAAGATTTAATTTTGAAGAATATGTAATTAGTTAAACATATTGAGGACTGGGACTTTGAATGTTTATTAAGAAAGAAAACTCTGATAGTGGCCTAAAGTTCATACCAACTAAGGATTGGAACAATTGAAGTAAATGTATGAACGCAAGTTATTATGTTTACTTATATCCCTTGTTATTTTTACGAAAGAAATTTCTTGTTAATCTTTTATTAATTTAATAATATTTAGTTTACTCATACCTGGCAATCAAGACCCAGTGAAGCCTATTTAATTCCCTGAGATGTTGCAAAATGTAACAGTTGAGTGTTGATCTATAATTAAATATCTGGAGTCTTAATTTAAATGTTAACGGTATTAAAACTATGTGAGCTATATCATAGATTTTATTATAAATTTATAATCTCCAAACATTCTTTTGCTTAAATTATAGTTTATATGTTCGCCTTTTTCATTATTTTATTTGTTTGAAATGAAATCCAATAATCTTATATTTATGTATAAATTCAGTCTGCGTTTGTTTGTGACCGCAACATTCGAAAAATACCCGTTTGATTGACTTGAAAATTAAACACAACTTTGAATTCAAATACTAGAGTGTTTTTATAAAAAAAAGTTGTCATTTCCTCCTCGGTTCGATCACAGACGAGTCAAAGCATTTCCTTAACTACTGCACGTTAAGTTCATTTTTGCCGCTGCAGGATTTATTTATTTTTCAAAATTAAATTAAAAAGAATGGTCATACGAACACGAGAGAAGCATCGAAAGAAAGCAAAATAAATAAAGAATCGTATTTTGGTAATTTATTATTGTTTCCGAAATAAATTATCGAGATTTTACTCGAAATACGCTTGATTTTTCCTAAATTTTTCAGGTACTATTTTCAGGTATCTGGTCCCCCTGACGACAAAGTACCATAGTTGAATCCTAGCCCCAGCATTTCGGCCTATTTAAGTTAAGAGGAAAACTTGTTAATTTCGTCCACATTGATGTGCATAATGAATCGTTAGAATAGATTTAAACGATCTATTTTTGAAAAACGAAATGTGAGTTAACTGGATACCGAATGTTCTAATCTGTTCAAATCATTTGTGTTGGAAATGTTGTAATTATATGTTTAGAAAATCAACTTTGAGTTACTTTGAATTTGATTGTTGCATTCATTTCGATTCGTCAATTCATTCTTTCGTTACTTTCCACTTGATCGTCGTCTGTGTTTTCGCGGGCAATAGTTCGCGTTTTACGAGTCGAAGAAGAGAAAATTTGTTGATTTCTTTCATTGATGCATATTGATTTGCATAAAAAATAATTTTATATGAATAATGCAATTTTTCTTCTTCCTTTCCTTTCATTCCACAGCATAGCAAGGCAGGATATAAGAATTGAATGAAGTGTTTTCTCGGTGAATCCATGTTCGCTATAATACCTTTATTAACTTTTCCATTTATTTAATATCTGACTGAGCCTTAGCCAAGCGTGGTTGGGTTTATCCAGTAATTGATATTAATTAGGGAAGCCTATATTTTCGGTGATGTAAGTGGTTTTTATGCGCCTATAAATACGGTAATTTTTAATAGATAACATTTTTATACAAGCGATATGAAATATTTAATTTAACCCACAGGTTTAAATTCATAATGAATAAAATTTTAATTCTAGAAGTTCGTCTTGTATTTGGAGGGTCAACAGCTAACGAAGTAAATTATAGATACAAGCTGAAGGAATGATACCAAACTTAAATGCAAAAAAATCGATGAAAGTTTTGAATCGAAGGGAATAATTATCTTTACGTGATAGACTGAAAGTGCTCGTTATGTCGTAATACATGATACTTTTTGTTAGAAGTAGAGATAAAAATGATGCGGAATGACTGTCATTCGTATATTGCTCACTCCAATTTATTTATGTAATGAACTACCGTGATGCGAACAGGTTAACTACTCGGAAAGTAAGGCTTGTTTCTTTCGTAAGGCGAAGGTTCAGTAGCTTGGAGGCGATATAATTGGTAATTAAAATACCGTTATACAGAAATATACTGAATTAAGATGGGTCCTACGGTATATGAAAGAAAATTAACGATGGTTGAATTGAGTATGAATC
This sequence comes from Sympetrum striolatum, assembly GCA_947579665.1. Taxonomy (NCBI): domain Eukaryota; kingdom Metazoa; phylum Arthropoda; class Insecta; order Odonata; family Libellulidae; genus Sympetrum; species Sympetrum striolatum. Next base: position 36,523,144 of record OX388343.1, on the reverse strand, counting down.
AATATTGATTTGACAATTTAAGGCGGGGATTCAAATTTTGTAATATGTCGCAGTTGTTTAACCTGATGAAAATCCTGTAGCTGTTCCCTAGTGATTTTCCGGGAAATAACCGCGGAGGTGAAATTGTTTGATTGGTTGATAGATCTTGATAATGCGATAAGACCACATTGGCCGACATCGGCGGCAGAGCGGGAAACTGTGCCGCGTATAAGCTGGTGGCTGTTGCATCATCGGAATGGAGGTGGTTTCTTTCATCTATGTAATCCGTCCATAAGTTACAATATTAGTAATTTTTCAATTTTTGTGTTTGGTGAAAAAGTATTTGCGAATCCGTATGTTGACGATGCAACTTAGTTTCAGATGAAAGATTTCAGTGGCGGGGTTTCAAATTTTGTAATATGTCGCAGTTGTTGAACCTGCTCTAAATCCTGTAGCTGTTCTGAGCTGTTCACCAGGGATTTCCCGGTAAAAAATCGCGGAGTTGAAATTTTTTGATTGGTTGATTGTTCTTGATAAAGCGATAAGACCACATTGGAGGCAGATCTGGTAAGCGTGGAGCACGTAAGCTGTTGGCTGCTGCATCGTCGGAATGATGGAGGATGGATTTTTCACATATTTAATCCACCGGTTAGTAACAATGTTAGTAAATTTTCAGTTTTTTGTTTGGTGACAACCTCTTCGAAAAACCCTATGTTGCCGTTACATTTTAGTATAGGATGAAGGATATCAGTGTAATCCAACGGAATGCCTGCTTTAAGATATCCATTCATCTTCACATAGTTCTCTCTTATTGAGTTTTCTTATTGATTTGATGAAGCATAATTCTTAAAGGTAAGTGTGTTGATTTCTTATTTCTATTCTGTTCGCTGTTGCGGTAAATTATGCTCTCGTTCAGACAATCAATATCTTCCGGTTATTTTTGCAAGTAATGGTGATTAAAAGTTTAAAAATTTTTCCTTGGTATCTCAGCAACATTTCACTTATTTGCTATAAATGAATTATTCCACGTGACCGATGAATTGTTCTGTGGATCGATATTTTCTAACGTAGTGCTCCATTTCTGCAACTTCAAACAATATAAAGTTCATTTTTACTGCTGCAGTCTTTTTTTCTTTTGCAAAATTAAATTTAAAAAAATGGTCATACGAAGTTGAGAGAAGCACCAAAAGAAAGTAATATAAATAAAGAATCTTATTTTGGTAATTTATTATTGTTTCCGAAATAAATTTTCTAGATTTTACTCAAAATACATTTGATTTTCCTAAAATTTTCAGGCTGTAAACAACTGGTCACCCTGACGACAAAGTACCATAGTTGAATCCGAGCCCTAGCATTACGGCTAATTACATTTTCTTTAAATTTAGTATTTTGCCACCTCCAACCTGTAACCTGAATTTTTGTAAGTTCAGTCAGGGCTGGATTAAGGACGTGGCCGCTGACCTGGGCCCCCAAAAAATATCCGAAAAAATATGTTTTTTAAGGATTTAAGTTGACAAAATTTTCGTGAAAGTGATTCGAAACGGACTTGTACTGGTGACTGACTGAAACTGGTTGTACTTTTTCCACAGTTTTATTTCAGGACGACCGGTTTCAGCGAGTGATCGCCATCATCAGGTACAAATACAATACACAGAAGCCTTTATATACAGAGAGGATCGAGGGGAAGGGCTAAGGAGGGGGCGTCGGTGAAGAGAGGTCTCCAGTGCAAGGGTATTGGTCATTAGGGGGAAGGATAGAATGGATCAGCGGGGAGTGGGAGGAAAAAGGTACTCATTTAAAATTTTGTATTTCGGGGAATTACAATGAGAAACAATTTCCAATTGTTCAAGGAAGTTGAGGCGAGTACCTTGGCTTTCGACGTGTAGGATTTTTGGGAGAAAATCTCCGTCATGGCCGGATTGTAGCAGGTGCTTGGCAAAATGCGAAGACTCATTGTTGTTAATAAAACAGCGTTGGTGTTCCTTCCCTCTGGTATGAAAATTGCGACGTGTTTGGCCAATGTAAACCCCATTACATTCCAGGCATTCCAATTTGTAAATCCCTGATTTCAATTTAGGGTCAATCCTGTCTTTGTTATGGCAAAAAATTTACTTAGATTCAGACGCTTTTTGAATGTCGGTCTTAGAGATTCCTTGGGTAGCAAATTAGCGATTTTTAATGACAAGTTATTAATGAAGTTTAATTTAACCCACTTGGGTTTAGGGCCATTATCCACAGGGCGTCGGTAAATTTTCTCAATTGCAAGATATCTCTCTTTCTTAGCCAAAAGATTGTCAATTATCTTAGTGGGGTAGCCATTTTTAACTACAATATATTTAATAGTCGAGAGCTCTTTCTGATAGTTTTATTTTTGCATGGGGATAATTAATAAGCGGTTAATTAGAGAATGAAACGCCGCCATCTTATGTGAAAAATGGTGGTTGGAATTGAACGGAATAACATGGTCCGTATTAGATGGTTTGCGGAATATATTGAATTGGATTTTTTGTTTACAAATTGAAATTTGTAGGTCTAAGTAATTTAAAGACTGATCATTACCTATTTCCATAGTGAAGTTGATTACAGGATGAAGAGAGTTGATGTGGGTGAGGAACGAATCCAATTGGCGTAAGGTGCCGCTCCATATGCAGAAGACGTCGTCCACGTACCTGCACCAACACTTTATGTTTTTTAAAAAATCAACGGACGAACTAAAAAGGTTTTCTTCGAAGTGAGTCATGAAAACCTCAGCTAACAGTGGTGATAAAGGGGACCCCATGAATAAGCCTTGGGTTTGTTTGTAATAGTTTCCGTTAAACAGAAAGAAATTTTGGTCCGTATAAGTTTTCACTAAAGTTATGGTTTCACTTCTCGAATCACTGACCATTCCCGCACTATTTAGGAGATTATTAAGGAGATCGAGTGTTTCTAGCACAGGTATGCTTGTAAACATATTGGAGATATCGAAGGATACTAACTTGGCATTCGGAGGTACAGTTACACCACTGAGTCTTTCACACAGTTCCTTCGAATTCTGGATGGTGTACTTCTTAGGTAGCACTAGTTTGTCTTGGAGGAAATTGTTTAACCGGGATGCCAATCTATGGCATCCCACTCCCCGCTGATCCATTCTCTCCTTCCCCCTAATGACCAATACCCTTGCACTGGAGACCTCTCTTCACCGACGTCCCCTCCTTAGCCCTTCCCCTCGATCCTCTCTGTATATAAAGGCTTCTGTGTATTGTATTTGTACCTGATGATGGCGATCACTCGCTGAAACCGGTCGTCCTGAAATAAAACTGTGGAAAAAGTACAACCCCGTCTACCTGATTTTTTCGAAGATGGAGTTCCACAAAACTACGCCTTCCTCCGTGGATTTTATTACAGTACTTGCTTTACTTTCTTGTTGTTTTCCATTCTAAAAGAATGACCATACCATTTTAATTGTTTTTCTCGATGACTTTTACAAGCGGCCCTTGTTTGACTTCTTCTATTCTCTCATTTCGTATTGTATCTCTTCTGGTTTTGTATATGGTTTTCCTCAGAAATTTCATCTCGCAAGCATGGATCCTTTTTGGGTGCTTATCCTGGCAGGGTATACTTTCTATTCCATATAATAGGGTAGGGACTAATATCGACTGATACAGTTGCATTTTTGTTTTATTGTATATCTCTCTTTCCTACAATAGTTTTATTAAACTGGCAGTATATGGCATTTGCCTTTTGTCTTCTATGTCAAATCTCATCGTCATATTGTTATGTAAACTGCGAGTTCGGGGATAAGTGAGACTCGTTTTAAAAGAAACAACAAACTTTATTTCCTAAACTGGATCAAGCAAATTCAAATATCAAATTACGACCGTCAAAACGATCCAACCTTTCGTTCTCTGTCCCTCTCAACAATCCAACTCAGTCACTAAAGTAAAGTCCGTTTCCAACACAAGTCCCCCACTTTCCAGCTTCATAACACTGCCCCCCTCTATGAATGCTATTCGTCCTAAATAGCCCTACCAGATGTCCAATGTGATGTTTCTCTTCCTCTGTAAGGACTAAGCCGCTCAATGTGGACCACCTATGGTTTCGTCTTGGGCGTTAACTGGATCCTGTACACTATGTCCTTGATCCGCTTCATAACTCTGTACGTGCCATCCCAGGGTCTCTGAAATTTTGGACTTCATCCCTTTCTTCTTTGTGGTTGGTACAACCACACCATGTCACCTTCATAGGGGCTAACCGTCGGTTTCCATTCAAGCCTCATCTTCGTCCTGTCGCTGCACATCTTCAGTTTATCCCTGGTGAAATTGTGGATGACTCTTAGTAGGTCTACTAGTTGACCTACATATTCTGGAAGTTTAAGTTGTCGGTCCTCTTCTTCAGTTGTTTGAACGCCAAAAATCAAGTCAATAGGGAGTCTCATTTCTTTTCCGGTCAGTAACATGGTGGCAGTGTAACCTGTAGCCTCATGTTGAGAACTTCTATATGCTAATAAGCAAAGTGGTATCAAACTGTCCCAGTTTCGTTGGTTCCGGTCTACAAACATTGACAGGTACTGGTTCACAGTGCGGTTGTGTCTTTCCGCCATGCCATCTGACTGAGGATGTAAAGACGTAGTCCTGGTCTTCTTGACTCCCAATTTATCCATCAGGTGCTTCCATACCTCTGATTCAAAGTTTGTCCTTGGTCGGTGTGAACTTCCAAGGGCATTCCGTGGCGGCATACGACATGCTCCAACAGAGCTTCGCCTACAGTAGCTGCATCTTTACTAGGGAGTGGAACGTTCTATAGCAGTTTCGAGAAGTAGTCCATTGCCGCCATTAGATATCTATTGCCAGAATTCATCATTGGAAATGGCCCCAAAATATCCCCCTCTACACGTTCCCACTGTGCTCCTGAAATGTATTGCATCATTTTTCCGAGTGATCCAGTTCTTGGACCCTTTTTTGATGTGCACAAATCGCATTGTTTGCACCACTGTTCTACTTCTTCATGGTAATTAGCCCAATAGAACTGGACTTACTTGTGCAAGCGTCCTATTGACACTAAAATTATCTCTGGTTTGACTGTCGTGAAGCTCCATTAGCACGGTGTCCACTAAATCCCGAGGGATGATGGACTGATGGGTGACAGTTTTTCCTTCTGCGCTTTCCCACTTCCGGATTATCACGTCTTCACACAAACTTAAGGAGTCCCACCGCAACCCGTACGCTTTCACAGTTTGTCCATATTTCGAGATCTTCTGCCAGCTTGGTCGACGTCTGGTGTCCAACCATCGTCTGACAATTTCCAAATCTGGGTCATCTCGTTGTTTCTTAATCACCGTATTCTTGGTAATTTCTGAGTTAACCTCTGTAAAAGCTCTGACTGTTATTCCGTTGAGAACTTTCCTATTCGAAGTGTCTTCTTTTGCTTCTTGCCGGGTACAAAATTTGCATGAATTTTCTGCGCAGGGTCTTCTCGACAGGGCATCGGCATTGTTGTGGCTTTTACCTCTGCGGTACTGGATCTTGACTTCATACATTGTAATCTTTCCAGCCAACGAGCTAATTTACCTTCCGGGTTCTTTAAGTTAAACAATCACTGTAGGGCAGGATGGTCTGTCCGAATCAGGAACTTCCTTCCATATAGGAAAGTGTGGAAATTATCAACCGCTTTCACAATGGCAAGAAGCTCCTTCCTTGTAGTGCAGTAGTTCTTTTCTGCCTTTCCAACAGTCTTGCTGAAATAGGCAGTGACAGTCTCTTCTTTATTTAGCATTTGCGAAAGAACGGCGCCAACTCCATGATGGGACACATCAGTGTCCAAAACAAAAGGGCTCTTATCCACTGGGTAAGCCAAAATTGGTGCTGTAATCAGTCGTTGCTTTAATTTCTGGAATGCTTTGACACATTCGGCAGTCCAATGAATGCTATATTCTTTTCTGTCAAACCATGCTAAGGTTATGCAATTTGTCCATAATCATTCACAAATCTTCGATAGTAGCTGCATAACCCCAAGAAACTCCTGACTTTGTGCTTGTTCTTTGGTTGTTGTCACTCCTTTACATCCTGGATTTTGGTTGGATCCGTCTCAAAGCCAGCAGATGACACCACATGTCCCAGGAAACTGATCCTCTTTTGAAACAGCAAACACTTCTTCGGATTCAGCTGGAGGTGAGCGTTTCTAAGTCTCCAAAACAGCTTCTTCAAATTCACAAGACGATCGTCAAAATCCTTTCCAATAATTAGGATATCGTCCAGATACACTAGGCACGATTCCCACATAAGGCCTCTTAGAACTAACTCCATCAGTCGTTCAAACGTAGCTGGGGCATTGCATAAACCAAAGGGCATCACGTTGAATTGATATAGCCCTTTTCTTGTAGAGAATGCTGTTTTCTCTTTATCATCTTTGTGAATTTTTACCTGCCAATAGCAGCTCTTCAGATCAAGTGTTGTAAACCATTTCGCTTTGGCTAACGTGTTGAGAATGTCATCAATCTGAGGTAGTAGAAAACAGTCTTTCTTGGTGACATCGTTCAGTTTCCTCTAGTCCACGCAGAATCTCATAGATCTGTCCTTCTTCGTGACCAACACTACCAGAGATGACCATGAATTGTTGGATTCTTCGATAACACCATCTTTCAACATGCTTTGTATATACTTGGTCAACTCGTGCTGTTTTGCCAACGGAACTGGCCGAGGTGGTTGACAAATTGGTTGCGCTGCGCTGATGTTAATTTGATGTTGTACTAGATTCATCAGGCCTGTGATTTTGTTTGTGGCAAAGAGATCGGCTTCATCTGCACTAAACTTTTCGGCTTTCTCTAATTCCTTCGAAGGAAGATGATTCCATGTCTTCTTAAAGTTATCCACAATCTTTACGATGTCTCCCGAGTTGTTCCCCCTTTCGGGCTTGACGTCGCAGCTTGCCACTCGTTCAAAAGGTTCGAAAACTCTTAATTTTTCTCCACTTTCAACGTTACCCTGTTGTCCGACAAGTTCGCTACTTTTACGGTCTCAATTTTATACTATCTGACCAAACTCCTAGCTATTAGTAGTCCGTTCTAAGTATCTGTTGGTTCAACAATTGCCACTCCTTCATCCGGGGCATTTTTCTCTAAACGAGTTTGAACTACAGCTTCCAAATTTTGAGAAATTCTCATGTCTTCCTTTATAAAAGCTTTGGTTCATTTGATTGTCAATACAGCTGATGAAAACAAAAGTTCTTCATTCCCGATTCAAAGTAACTTGTTCTGAAAATCCACCACAAAGTTGAAGTCTGTCATGATGTTCACGCCCAGTATAAATTCATCCGTGATGTTGGCGACAAGCACCTTCATTTCGATTTTTACACTTTCCAAAATGATCTTGACTGAGGTTTCCCCACGTATGGTGACTTTCTCTCCGCTGACTGTCTTCAGCATGGCTCTGTTTAATAAATGGGTCATCGATCGGGTAAAAGTCATGTCTGGCCTCATGACTGATCTGGTCACTCCAGTATCCACGGCAAAATTGAAAGGCTGTCCATTTAAAATACCTGGCCAAACAAGGCTTCCGTTGCTCTTTTTGAAGGTTGAGATCTTAATTCCAGGGGCTTGAATCCTGTTTGCCAGTGTACTTCCCCTTATACTGATAACTTGGCGTTACCTGAGCCTGTCTTGCATGCGGTACTGGGACTACAGCTTCGGTTATTCTTTTCAGTGGAACAAGAAGGTCGGTGGCAATTTCTACTTATGTGCCCATTTTTTCCCCAAGAGTAAAATTTAATCTTTCTATTATGACGTCTTGGCAATCTTGGAAGATTTTTCAAACTCTCCACAATTTCATGCAATGTCCTCCGTATGTCCAGATCTTCATCCTGGTCTAACGACGGAACCGAAAATTTTACCTCTCGGTCTCGTCTGGAGTGATATCCAGCTGCTTTGTACTCCAATGCTCGTAGAATTGCATTGGCCAGATGCCTCATCCTCGTGGTCTTCAAAAACAGTTGAGCTTCTGGATTCTGAAGTCCGTCTTGGAAGGTCATAAAGGGCTAATTCTTGAACAATGTCTTCAGGTGCATATGGATAAGCTAATCTCATCATTCTTTCCACCTCGGCTCCAAATTCCTGCAGCGTTTCTGTTGGCAGTTGAGTCCTACATTTCAGTTGGGTCTTGCACACTTGAACGAGATGGCTCTGTCCAGAACGAAGCTTTAAGGCAGCCACAACAGACGAGTAGTTGTTTTGGTTTACTTTGTAAATGTTTCTCAAAACATCCAAAGCCTTTCTTTGTAATGCCATTACCATATGTGTGACATTTTCTTGTTTGGTCCAGTCGTTATTCGAAGCAGCTATCTCAAACTGTCGCTTATACATATCCCATGATTTTTCTCCATTGAAGGTAGACAGATTGACGGTATTTGTGTAATTCAAAACTGTAGAGGTGTTATAACGAATTTTCATACCTGCTTTGATATATTCTTTCAAACCGTCGATGCGTTTCGACAATGCTTTTACCTCCTGTTTAGCCTGTTCTTCCACACTATCCATTTTCTTCATCAAAGTACCTTGAGAGATGGTCATCATCTGTATGAGTTGCTGAAAATGTTCCTTCTCTTCTTCCTTTTCACGTAACCGATCCTGCCTTTCTTGTGCTCAGCATTCCTCTTCCTGACTGAGCTTTCCCATTATCATCTCAAACATCTCTTTCGCCTCGGCCATATCGTAATCGGTCGATCGAGTTTTCACCATAAATGACAATTTTTTAATTTTTCACTCATCCCATTTCTGACACCAAAATTATTACGTAAACCGCAAGTTCTAGGTTAAGTGAGACTCGTTTTAAAAGAAACAACAAACTTTATTTCCTAAACTCAATCAAGCAAATCCAAATATCAAATTACGATCATCAAAACTATCCAACCTTTCGTTCACTGTCCCTCTCAACAATCCAACTCCGTCGCTAACACAAACTCCATTTCCAACAAATCCCCCACTTTCCATCTTCGTAACAATATCTTCTGTTATACGAGAAAATTGTTCCTAGTAATTCAAATGTCTCTACCTTTTCTAATGTCTCATGTTTATACCTAAGTAGATATATTCCGATTTCCATATTTTGAAAAACACACAACCTTAATTTTCCTTATGTTTATCACCATTTTCTGCCTATCCAGTTGATATCTCCTTTCTGTTACACTGTTTTGCAATTTTTCCACATTATCTGACATTAATACTATATTACCGGCCTATATTACTGAATTTTCTGGTAGATAACCCGCGTGTTATCTATATAAAAAATATAGAAAAATGATAAAAATAATAGTGCGTGATATACAATGAAAAATATTGTTTAATTGAATATTGAACTCGGAAACAAATGACTAAACAATACTCACTTACTAGGGCAATTTTATTATAATCAACGTATTGTAAATGTTAATGTAATTATATAATTAATTTCGAAATAAGAGTAATTATTGCAAAACATTACAGTGGTGAAAAAACATTGTCTTCATAACACATAGGAGGAAAGCATAAAAAAGGAAACTTAAGTAATTAGTTCAAGAATTGCATTAAAACTAGCTCGAAGTTTTGATTTGAAGGATTTATTCACCGTTAAATCAAGGGGTTGAAGTTTCTTCGTCAGTCTACCAGGTATAATTGCTACCTTGGAGTATTTGTTGACCAATTTCTTTACTTCGGGCACTAAATGGGCTCGACATGCATCCATAATTAAAACAGATTTGGGGCTGAAGAAAGCATGTTTATGTTTTTTCCAAACATTATCTAACCAGGTCTTCAGCATTTCTTTATTTATCCATCCTTTTTCATTTACGGTAACAATAAGGTCTTTCGAAAAACGCCTCTTTGGAATTGTTTTCCTCTTAAATATCACCATAGGAGATAGCTTGCAACCATATGCTCAATACAATTGTAAAATTTGACTTTTCGTGTCCTGTCGTAGTAATGGACACTTCCTTTGCACCTTCAAGATTCACAATAATTGCAGTTGGAAGGTCAAAACTTACTGGGACCTCATCCATATTACCCACATGCATTTCTTCCACTTCGAAAATGCACTTTTACAAAAACTGTCTAAATGCTATCACCTTGGTACCACAATCTACAGGTAGTTTCTGACCAATGCTTGTCGAGGCACGAACACTTAAATTATTTCTCATCATGAACCGGAATCCCCAAGAGGGATATGCTTTTAAGTCAATTATGTTTTTCTCTCGTGCAATTTGCTTTGCTTGAAGTAAAATTCTAGTTGTTGATAGTCTTATTCCTCTTGATCGTTCACGAGTAGTTCAGTCGTAAAGTTCTTTTTCGAGTGTTGGCCAGAAGCACTTTCTGTAGCGCATGACTCGTTTTCCACGATGCAGTTTCTTAAAAACATCCTCATTCTTTCGCCACTCTCTCACACTAGCTTTATTTACATTGAAATTTCTCCCTGCTGCACGATTTCCATAAACTTTTGCAAACTGAATAACTTCCAGCTTAAATTGAGCCGTGTACGATTTGCGTGTTTTTGCTTTTCTTTCTTCCATGGCCTTACAATAATAAATATAATTAGGTACCATTGAAATACCTTCGATACCACTTTCAAAATTGTTTATTTCCTAGTTCATTTGTGCATAGAAAGATAGTTATAATGATTTTGCTGCGGCGTAAACAGCATTATAACAATCTTTAAAGCCCTTTATGAAAAATAGTACAAATTTGAAATGCGCGTTATCAATACATAAATCACAGAGAAGAAATTTTTGAAATGCGTGTTATCTAGTAGGTGCGTGTTATTTACCAGAAAATACGGTAATACCTGTTGATATACCATTTTTAAATTCTAATTAATTTTGTGGTTTATATTTTGATTTGCTGACAGTAATATATTCAAACTTTGTTTTCATTTGCTTGGAAATCTGATCACATATCCAGATTTGTGGTTGGTAGAATGACTATTACTGCAGTCTTTAAAATATGCTACTATAAAGGCAACCAGAAATAAACTGATAATCAATATCTGTACAAATTTCCTATATAACTAGTTAAAGATGCACATTTTCATACCACCTTAATCTGGTTGATTGTTGCTTAAACCTACTACACTCTATTGGAGACTCCAATGAGCTGTAGAGGCACTGTCGTCATTTCAACATGGCCGATGCTCTGGTGGAGATTTGTTTGTAATCGTCTGCAAGAACAGGTTAAAAGCAGAAAGCTCCACGTTATCTCCAGTTATCTCAACGTCTCTCGTTAAACATTTAAAAAATGAGCGTGAAAGTAACTCTTTCCTTCGAGGAGTTGATGAGTTTTTTTGGAGGAAATGCCGATTCAAGGAATATAATTGAAGGAGAGTGTGTGTTAAACGCTGGATTAGTAATCCTTGTTGGAAGCAGAGGCAAGGACAATAACGTCCTTTCAATTTTTGCGTTGGTTCTCCAATGTAGTGGTATATCAAAGGAGCCACTTCAAGTTTCTGGTGAACTGAAAATTTCAGAATATATAAAAATGATGAAGATGTCGTGCAATTGTAAGGCTGGCATGTCTGCGAAATGCAAACATATCGGGGCCGTTCTATGGTAAGGTAATCATCATTTAATTTCATTGGTAATTTTATTTGATGATGTTTTCTTTCCTTTCCCATAGTGTTCTCATAAATAATCTCAACCTCTTTTTTTTAATTAATCAGGAATGACATGAATGAGTTGGAAGAACTTTCAGCTACCGACGTGAGATGCCATTGGGCTCTTAAAGTTAAAAATGCTATAAGTATTGATTATGCGCCAAGGAAGATAAAAGATTTCTGCTGCATAAAAAAAGCAAAATTACCGGCACGCCTGGTGATGAGCAGTGAAGCAATTAAAAAGGCCAATGAAATCCTGATGTGCACTTGCACTACACAGGCATGGAAAATATCATAATTATTTGTTGAAAATATAATCAAGATACTTGCATTATTTTGTTGATTAATGAATGAATATAAGGTTGTTGAAGTAAGGTTTATAATATAAAGGTAAATATAATTGAATATTCAATTCATTTATTTCTTATATATGTGGCTCATATTTATGGCTTCGATGAATATTTGTTTAAGCATTCAGAGAAATGGGAAAGTCTCATTTATATCTTATGCATGCCTAGTTTCAGCTAAATTCAAAGGGTTGTATTAATAAGGATATTACAATAATAAGTATTTATTTAGGAATAGCTAATCATATGCATACAAAATAATGCTGTCCATGTAAACAAAGAAAAGCAAATTTCCGGTAGAGTTAACATCTTACAATGCAACATTTACATGATTTTAGCCTTTATTTGAATTTCCACCAATAAGATATTATAGTCTGATTATTTTCATCTCTGAAATTAACAAGTTATACAATACTTTATACCAATTGTACTGTACAAGTATCTACACTTATATTTAAATTATCTTTACCATTTGCATATTAAGGACCAGTACAACTTACCATTTTTATTAACAGCAAAGCAGTCACTTGCCAGATCCAAATTCTCCTTTATTAGTCCAAATACTTCTGCAACAACCATATGCTTTCCTTATTTTATATCTTCTCTTCCTTTCTTAGAGTCCTTGTTTGACAAAGCTTAATGGATGTTTTTCATATAATTAACTAATAATTATTATGATAATATTTACTATCACTTTCACCCCATCATGAACTTCTTTTTATGCCTGTTTCACCTTCAGCTTAGCATAGAAATATCTATTTTTTATTGTAATATTTTAATTTCAATTTCTTTAATTCTAGGGCAGGAAGACCAAGGAAGACAGTCAGAAGTTTGGAAGAGGAAGGAGAGCAGAGTGACACCTAAGTTAGTAGATAAAGAATACTGTTCTAGAATGGGCATTTTCAAATTAGGAATGTAGGTTTTCAATGATAAATACAATATTTCCAAATACAAGCTGCTTTTTATTTTTAGAATGAGTTTATTACATGAATATATCATCTGCTAAAATTGGATGTGACATATTTGTAATCTCACATGCAATTATCATAATGTCATCGATTAAAGGAATCAGTGTTGGAGGAAATGCATCTGACAATATTTTAAACTTCTTCACTTGTTCAATAGCCCTTTCCACATGAACCCTAGCTTTAGCTATTCCTGAAGTTAGGAGGGCTTCTTCCTTGGAAAATTTGGTTTTATATCTTAAAAAAGGTGGGTGTATCATTCCAATAAAATTTTCCTGGCATATGGTTTTAATAAGGAATACCTTATCAGCCATTACCTTGTCTATATATGGCTCGAGCAAGGTAATGATTCCACTTTCCTAAAATATCTTTTTGTCAGATGCCATTCCTTCACAACCATTGCTGACAAAGCTGATTGTGCCTCCAGGGGTAACACCAATCATGTATTTAACTGTGTGATTACCTTTATAGTGGGAATATGACAGAATTCTGCATTTCAAGCATCGAAAACTCGCGATTTTGATCTCGGTACAATCAAGCACAACTCTCACTTTATTAAATTTTGCGAAACATTTAGGTAGATTATTGCGAATCTCCTCTATTGATGGCCATTCAATAGAGCTCTGACAAACTCCAGAGAGTGTAATAATAATAATACATTTATTTGCTCTGTGATTATGAGTCCCATGAGAGCAGAAAAAAATATACAAATTCTATCTGCTCACATAAAAATAAATAATACAAATTATAAATAATAGGTTGTATACTAAAGATAGACAGCTTACCAAAAATAATACAAAAAAGAATATAGAAAAAAATATGCCAATATTATGGTAATAAGACTAATTCTGTAGAAACAAAAAGGTAATTAAACAGTTTTTCTTTAAATGATTGTGCGGATGTGTAATTTTTAATGTGTAAAGGTAGGTTGTTCCAGAAATTAGATTACAAAATTAAAAAGGATTTTAGGTATGTGTTAGTCCAAGGGATTGGGCATAGAAGATAGTTAGGGCCGGAGCGGGTAATTTTACTGGAAACAATATTTGTAGGTAAACATGTCATAGATATACTGTGGTTGAAGATCATGAAAAACTTTAAACAAAAATGAACCAAGCATGTATTTTCTCCTGATATCTGGTCTTAACCACTTCAACTGATGGCGGTAATTGGAGACATGAACATCTTTCCGAAGGTCAAAAATGAATTGGATGCAGTTATTATAGTGTATAGACACATAGAGTAAATATATTTTTACAGGTTGTCGGTGACACAGAGAAAAGTGTTGCAAGAACAGCAAATGACCAGTTTAACTTCAATTTCATCAAAGTCATGATTACCTTACCTTAGTATCCAGGGCATTTTTGTTTGGGTGGGGAAAAAGAGCACTAAAAGATATAAATCAATCCAGACAACTTTTAAAAACTGTGAAGCCCAGTGAAAGTTGCCAATTTTTTTGGGCTATCAATGACATCCACAAATGGAACTTTCAAATCACCAGTGCTTACTTGACAGGAAAAGTCTCTCTTTTCAACGGAGCACTGTATTCCAGTATCAATGGTACTGGAAGGCCTTGGGGTGAGCAGTGGAGTGCTTGCCCTTAAGGGCATCAAGGCATCTGCTGCCAATTCAATTCTTCCTTTTTCTGTAACTTCCACTTCTTCTAACTTAGGCTCTTCAGCTACCTCAGGCAGTCTATCAGTCTGTTGTAAAATAAAAAAAATATTGAGCATCATCATTAGTCTCCGAGCTACAAATGAGTAGGTGATAACAAGTTGACCAAAATCAGTTAACTTTTGCTCAGAAATGAAAGATATAGTGCTTTTTCAAAGGAACAAGTGAATGAATTTCATAATATTTATTAAATTCTACAATAACTGAATAGAAATCATACATCATTCACTGCTAAAATGAGTTACTCCTGAATTTGAAATAAGTTTAACATGGGTTCTTCATTCTTGTCTCGGGATCTTCGCCGATTGCTGAAATTAGCATCTTTCGCCATGATTTTTGCTTCAGTTGGTGTGATGGGTAGATTAAGGGATGGTATTGCCGTTTTCTTTAAATGCCTATCTGCAGCAGGAAAATCTGTAAAATGAAAGAAACATAATTCGTATACCGGTTTCCTCTATAATTCAATACAATATCAAACATATAAATAGTATGGCTTAAATGTCCTAACCTGGAAGAATATAATCCGATTTCAAGAAATGAAGCGAGCACACGAACATGTTGTTTGTTACTGGCTTTCCAATCTTCAGCAATCTAATCCAAGCCTTTCTTCTTTCGCACCTTTCTTGTACATTCAATGTATTCATCATTAAAACGAATTCTCCTTTCTTCGGAAAACTATGGAATCGGAGTTCAGGGTTCAAAAAGCTTTAGAAGAGCATTGCGGTACACAACAAGTGAATTTCGATGAATTTTTCTTCGGTGAAAATTTTGCTTCAGTTTTCTCCATGTCTTCGATGGTAGTTCTTAACAGAACTATAAATTAAACAATATATGATTTACGTGAATGAAAAATGATAATGAATGAAGAGAATAGTCTGAAATAACTGTATAAAAGCAGAAAAACTAGGCAGTGAAAATTGTGTGGAAATAACAACACCTTATAGCACAATGCTAACCCCTTCCTATTAGCTTTCTGGGTTACCACGTTTCCACCAGTGCGTTACTTACAACTTTCCCCAGTAGTTGGCGTACTCTTTGGCTGGAGTGGCGAATTGGAAAATTCCTCATAAATTATAGAGCATACTACTTCTTCATCCTAGAATTTAGATTCTGTGAGCTTATACTAGTTGGCACACACTTCTGCTGGAGTGGCGAATTGGAAAATTCACCATAATTTATAGAGCATACTACTTCTTCATCCTAGAATGTAGATTCTATGAGCTTATATATCTGACGCTTGTCTCTGGTTAGATATCATACATTTTTATTGCTGTAAATTAATTAATTTTTTTCTTGTTAAATTTTAAACCGAAATAGCATTTTTTGAGAACCAAGTCCCTTCGTTCATATTTTCTTATGACTTCAGCTCTCCTTTCTCTCTATCTTCTAATATTGTTTCTTGATGTAATGAACAACATTTCATCCATCTGGATGATTAAGACAGTAAATTCAACTTCATTTTGTACGTTATGTAGATTTTTTAGATATAAACTATTATTTTTGGCTGGTACCATGTATAGCTTGTGCAGCTCCTCATTCAGCCTTTTAATCTATTGATATAACGCTTGGCAAAGTTCTTACAGAGCTTTCATAACTTGAAACACTATTGATTGTATAACTTTTGTTGCTTTGACTATGACTGCTACTTTTGGCATATTGCTTCATTATTTATGTCAACAGTTTCTCAATCTATTTGGGTGTCTCCAGGAAAAATCTTATAATCTAGCTTTCTTTTCAAGTTATTGGAAACTATATCAAGTTGATGAACTTTGTCCTCCAATGTCATCAGAAGTTCTTCCAACTTTAGCTCTGGCAAAAAGGTTTCTCAGATATCTCTCATGCTGGGTGAATTCTAGCACAACCCTTAATCCTTTGCTCCTTAGTCATAATTGTCTTATTTCAGAGAACTATTTTACTGGAGTCTATTTCCCTGTTGCCTACATCCAGTCTTAACATTCCTGCTTGCCATGGCTTTCTTCATCCTCCAATCTAGTTGTTTTGATGACTCTCAAATATCTTCTGCAGAATATATGAAGACATCTTCATCGTTTATCTCAACATTAATTTCATTATGACCATAAGCCAATGTTCATCTTGTTGAGTCTTTAGTGTTTGTTAATAGTATTTGATAAACCTACCAGTGTCATCTGTGGCTTCCCAAACTGAGCAACTAAGGTCTTCAATGACAGTGCAATCTTCCTAATCCTGAGTTATTAACACCTGGAAATTCAAGGCATATCGTTGTGTCTCTTTACTGATGCTGACTCCTTAGTTTCCTTCATGGTATATGGGACCATTGGTGGGGCAAGAAAGGGATCATAACGTTTAACGACTTTTATAACATATAAAAATAAGTTATATTTAAACAACTGTTATGTTAATCTTTTGTTTGAACCATATAACACTTATAAAAAAATATGTCCATATTGAATTTAGCAATAAGTTACTGAATTTTTTTTTAAGTTGTTTTATCCCTGTTTTGCACCAAGGGCAGGGCAGAACGTGGAGTTTTTGAATAAATTAAAAATGATGAATTGTCAAAAAAAATTTTTATTGAAATTATGTTTTAATCAGACTTTACATCCAGTCCGTAGTTAAGAAAAGTAAAATTAGCCATGTGAATTTTCGTCATATAAATTCTGAAACAAAACTTCTCCGCTTCTTTATTTTGCCTAAGCTCAAGGTTGGCCGAGGCCTCTTTTGGGCACCAATGGGTTTTTTTTGCAAGATTTTCTTGAATTTTGCTTCTCAATTTCCTTGAGGCTTGCACAGGCTTAGTTCTGTGTGGCATTTATAAAACAATGCAGCCAGTCTTTTCCAGCTTTATAATTTTCAGTAAATGGATGCGGGATTCCATTTCTTACGGCATATTGGTACGAAACTTCACGAAATTCATCGTAGGTTATGCCAAAAAATTGAGCTTCCATTGTTACTAAATATAGTACCAATTTCTTTTCTTGTTTGGGGTTATAAACACTTGTAAATTGGCCTAATTTTTTCTTTACCTCGTACTCAGGATCATCAGGCATTTTTTCACGTGACATTCTAATGTTGTTTGCCTTACGCCATGAGCAGCAGGAGCAGTTGGTGTACTATATACACCAGTAACAATGCTCAATGCCTGCATGTTTTCTGTTGACCAACTGTGTTTCAAAGTTTTTCTTTTGTAATTTCTCACCATTCTGTGAAAAAAGATCAATATTTGTAACAATTTTTAACTCGGAGAAAAAACCATAAAACCTCCCCATTTTGCCCCTCCCTGTTCTGCCCCACGAGCTATATCTTTGATCTACATTAAATTAAACGGTGACAATGAATGAAACGTTAGTGAACGAATGCTTGATTTGTTTGTAGTAAGGTATACTTAAGCATAGTATGACTCATTGATGCATAGTATTTAGATTTCTAGTACTTACTTGCAAATAAAAATCAGATAGAAGTTGCAACCAACGCTTCAGAATGACACACCTTGTCATAATTTTTTTGTAAACTGACAAACTCTGCTCGTTCATGCAAAAATTACACTCTGGCACTTTACCGACATAGTTCGTATGATTTCTGCTGGATTTCACTGCATAGCTTCTTAACTATTGCCAACTCCCCGTTTTTTGCCTCCCCATTTTGCCCCACCTTCCCCTACATCCTTCTTGTTCTCCTTTTAATTCCTAATAATTTTCCCACGTATAAGCTAATTGTATATGACTATAAGACCCAAATATCTAAGCAACATTTTCTTAACAATTTTAATGTTGTTTTCCTTCCTGGCCCACTAATTTTTAGTGTTTAAGTTGGTGATGTATGTTTTTATTTGAATCCAGTGTTCCTGACTATTGAGGTAGGTGATGCTATTGTAAGTTTCAACAGATATTTAACTTGACATTAATATTTCCTTTGAAAGTTTATATATGCGATTGTTCCTGTAACTTTTGTTAAAACTCAATTATCAAGGGTTATTATACATCAGATATTGCGAAAATGGTGTGATCTTTGCTTATTTATTTTCCTATAAGTTTCTACATATTTTCTGTTCTTGTTGACCTCTGTTGTTTTTGGTTATCAATCTTTATGCATAGTTTCTATTTATTCAAGGACTCAAGATTCTGTCCCTGATAACTGTTCATTTAGTTCTTTGCAGAGAATTTATTCCCTCTTTCTTTCAACAGTGTGGCCGCAGAACGGGATATTAAAAAAATTAAGGTCTTTTCATGGTATTTCCAGGTCAGGTTGAGAATTTTTCAAGTTCAAAATACAGTTTTTGGCTATTCTTCAATTAAAATTTTGAATTTCTTCCAACAAAAACAAGGTACAACTTTCTAACTTAACCCAAAAATTACTGTTCATGTGAATCAGTGGCACAAATGTTGAGGGATGTTTATCTACGAGGTTTTGGAGTTTTCGCATATGCAGTGCTGGTGCCAGAATTTGGATGAGTGGTTTATTTTGGATTGAACCAGGATAATGAGTTGGATTAGGATTTTTCAAGTATTCAAGGTCCTGTTGCCACCCTCTTCAAATCATTCTCTGCTAATTTTGAAAATTATTCTTCAGTAATTTCATTTTCAATCCATATCTCTTTCTGTTCTCTTTGTGAGGTAGTGGTTCTATTCTTTAATTTTTGTTTATAGGCTTCAAGGTTTCTATCCTCTGTTATTTTTACATCTTTGTATAATCTAGGTATCCCTTGCCAACCATGGGGGTTAGGGAATCGAAGGAGCCCATGGCTGGCAAAGCATTAGGGTAAGTAGGAAATTAATGGTTAGATTTTGCTAGCCGCAATATATGGAGAAAAAATTAGTAAAGTGTACTTCATAGGATTATGTTAATTTTTGCTAATGTTGGTAGGTGGCAGTTATGAAGGTAACTTACTGTTGGCGTCAGTGTAGACTCATATTCTTCTTTTGTGTCACTGTGACAGGCTCCTGTTAGTATGCCATAAGTAACCCCCAAAAAATCATATTATTAAATTATATGTACAATCTCTATATTTCAGCTCATACAGTCTACTGGTCTGTTATTTCTATGGCAAAATAAATCTTCACTTGAATAACTAATCCTTGAGATCTTCAACTGCTCCTTTCAGTTAGTAAGTATTGTGTAACTGATAATCCAGAAGATGTATGGCAAGTATGCACTCGTTTCCCATTTTAATTCAAGTTTGTCAAACCATATAATGAGAAGAGATATGTTTGTTTATATTGTATCCATGTCTCCTTTATTGACTTAAGTTAAACTAATTTGCTATAATAAAATTTTAATCTTACTAATTAAATACAATATCAGAGACTAATGAGAAATCTTATAAATATAAGCATGGTTCTGGTAATGAAATTCAACTATTTCATTTAAGGAATAAATGACATGTTATTAATTCATGAAAAACTGCAAGGGAAACACCAAATTTAATGCACACATTTCTAATCGTTTTACTCCATGGCTCTTTGTTTATAATAAAACAGTAATGGAAAGTTGTAGTTAGTTAAGCCCTTCTACACATTCATTACTATGTAGATTTAGAGAATTTCCATTTATGAAATAACATTAATCCATTTTTTTATAAGATAACTTACCCTTTTTCAAATTAATTTCATATTATTTACCTTCTCAGCATTCTTTACCTTTTCAGGTGGCATTTTTTTTAATACAAGTAATGAAGCATAGCAGGACATGGTAGAAAAAATCTGTACGAAAATAGACAAGTTAATTTTATATGATAAACTTAGTAACTTTGCTATTAAATTTGTGAGAATGCTAATTTATAAGACTAATATCATGTTTCAGATGTCAGAAGATGAAATTAGTACCAAAGTATTTCAGAAATATACAATACAAACCATCATTTGTCATCCTTTGTGTGAGGCTATCTGTCATCAATGCTTATTTGGTTGAAATAAGGTTATTTGATCAGATATTTTCTACAGGAATTGAAAAATTATCTATAAAATTTACTAGTGAGTAACAAAAACATACTATAAAAGAAAATGTAATTAAGACTGTTAAATAACTTCTAAACCACTATTTATTTCCTATACATTAGGGAATGGGTGGTTGCATACCATCCGATGAGCATTATTCCATTAATTATTCTAAAAGAAGTAAGGCCCATTTACATGAACAACATTATACTTTTTAGTTACTCCACTTCCACCATCATGACAAAAAGTAATAAAAGTTGACATCATCAAAATAACATGATTATATTGAGATCTGCATGTTAATACATTTGTATGGTGGTATTTTCTCTCTGATTTTCAGTTGCTAATTTTTGAACAGTTTTGATATTCAGATATTTATTGAATCAATTTTAATGTAATACATATAAATTTCTGATCCTAAGGGAACATTTGCCTTGTGTTCTCCAATATATATTACGTAAAGATAATGTTGAAATTGTGATAATATGAATTATTTAAAATGCCTAATTATTCATGTTGATAGGCAAACTAAGGTATTGGATACTGAGTAAATGCAGGGTAAGTATCATAGAACTTTTGTTTTTGTAATATACACAGACTGTAAATTTTTTCTCTGTTATTAATGATGAACTTATTCAATTGAATAATACCTTGTCTTTATTTATTATACTTCAAGGTATTTTAAACAATTCCTTCTGATTCATTCATGTATATAGATAGATAGGATTCTACACAGGCTAAACCACAAGTGTCATTGAATTCAAATTTTTATAGCGTATAGGCCATAACGTGAAACCCCCAGAAAAGATGCCACTTTGAACCTCAGTGTCATGTGTTTGATTCCAGAGGGCCCCAAAGTCCCGATTTTTTCAATTAAAAGCATTGCTTTGATTTTTGTAAATAAAAAAAATACTTACTGGATAGTTAGAGAATCAAAACTCAAGGAGCCTATAGATATAGTCATGATCTATCAAAAACATTACTGATATTCACCAAAAATATCCTGGGTTCGATGCTAGGATGATGCAAAAATTTCCCATTTGAAATGCACTGAGGTATTTTTTAATAAATTTTTTTGATGCAGTTAGGAAAATGATAGGAAGTTGCTTTTCTAGATGATGTACAACAAGACTGTTTATGAAAAAAAGTATATATGACCATGCTGACTGTATTGGTTTGATGCCAGAGCACATTACAATTTCTCACCTAAAGAATGAATGTGAAAAGCAGGATGTTGTTTACGGTATTTGCAGGAAATATTTCAGCTTAAATTTTCATATGCAGTTAAAGATAATGATCTTCTGTTGTGTTGCATAGTATGACCAGGAAGACCTGGGTTCAAAGCAGGGTGGTAAATATATCTCCCATATAAAATACATAGAGGTTGTTTTTAATTATATTTTTTGATGAACCTTTTGAAATAATGAAAAATTCTTGCTTTGCTATGTATGTATATTAAGACTCAGATTAGGAAAAAAATTTTGATTGGTCCATATTGTTCCGTGGTTCAATACCAGAGCACATAGGAAATTATTAGATAAGTAGTATATGTGAAATGTAGGACGTTGTTTGAGACAGTTATAGCAAATATTTCTGCTTGAATTGTCATATACAGTTAGCGATAATGATCTTCTGTTGTGTTGCATAGTAAGTATGACCAGGAAGACCGGGGTTCAAAGCAGGACAGTAAATATATCTCCCACTTTAAATATAGTGGTTGAATTATCATGAATCTTTCTGGGTGTTATAGTTATATGAGACAATTAGTTGACACATTGAGTGTGTGTGTAGGTATTTTTCTGTAATGCTTTTAATCATTTACTTGCAACATGCAAGCAGCATTTTACTTGTATTTAAAATAATTTGTTTTAGATAAATTGGAACGTACTTAATGTAATAAATTAACCTAATTTGAATTTTTGAGATTGATATTATGCCATGTAGTGTATGTTTTGGCATTGTCTGTAGATGTCCTATTATTTGCATGATGATTTTATTTTTAATTTAACTAAATGGTAAAATATTTGTATGTTAGGTTGTATTTTGTATTATTTGAGGAAGTTGTATGTTTTCTTTCTTACAATCTCTGTATTTTCTGGAAGTTAATGTTAAAATATTGATAATATAGTTTTTTATTTAGTATAATAACTTAATTATACATTTCCTAATATTATATTTCATAAATTTTATAATGAAATAAATTTTTAAGAAGTATTTAATTTATTTTAGAATTTTTAGTAACAATATTTTTAATTCACTAAGTATTCATAGTGGATATATTTTGTAGAGTTAGATAGTTATAGTTATTAAGTACGAGTGAAAGTTGCTTGCATTCAACAAATATATGAAATGTATTTACCATCTTTATTTATATGACAAATTTTTATTTTCAATGTTATAGTGGTGAGGTTTAAACAAAATCTAAAAAATTGAAGCAATATCTAAATTTTGTAGGCACCAGATGTTGAATGAAGGACCTATTGGCAGATGTGAATAGACTTCATAACTTGTTAGTACCTGATTTTATTCAATGCGAAGTTCGAAGTCTATATCATACCATGAAGGTCCTGGAATAAGACTCCATTATTCCTGTCTGAAATGCATAAATCAATGTAAATGGCTCTTTTTGATCTAACCAAAGACGATCAAGGAATCTTAAACAAGAGTATTTAAAATGTATCAATGATCTCTTTCTACATGCTGAATTTCAAGTTTGTGTATTATTGGGAGTGGGTTAAAAACAATTCTTTAAAATCACTGTACCCAATATAAGAGATTGCTATTGTAGAACCCAGGAACTATCAGCATATGGAATTACAGAATATAATTTGGTCTTATTGACTGCAAAATTTGAATTCAATATCATATCGGGAAGGTTCTGAAATAACACTGTTACCCCTGTATGAAATGCATATATGAATGTAAACGCTTCGCTGTTTTAGGACCAAATCCACATAAAAAAAATTATTTTAAAATGTATACATGATCTCTTTCCCCATGCCGAGTAACGATTTTCCATAACATCGGGAAGTAATCAAGAAAAATATTAAATATGGCCGAAATACATTTTTAATGGGATATATTGCCCTGACTTAGCGTAGAACCAAGGATAATTTTTGAAGATGTATTTATTGTTATCTTTGGATATGCAGGGCTTCTAGTGATCCCTTGAATTTCAACTCTCCTTTTTCTGAGATTACCTTAAAATATTTTTGAAAATCCCATCTTTATGGAGAAAATCATGACTTTGGAGCCTTCTGGAATCTTACCTAATCTAGAGCTTATAAATTTCAAATATTATTATATCTATAGTAATTACATTGTATTAGAAGTAATTATTAAAAATAATTACTTCTACTCACAAGGCTATATATTATGAAAATTTTATTTGTAAGAATAATCATATAGTGCGTAGATAATTACAGAAAGGTGTAATAATTCAATGATAAATCATTCTTACATTCAAAAGTAGATATTTGTTCTGAGGTAATAGTTGTTAAAAACTCTTTGATCAGATATCATTACACTCAGGAAATCAAATGTGGTACTGCATTGATCTAAGTTGACTGTAGAATTTTGTGAATCTCATCGCAATTTATAGTGAAGTTAAAATTTGCTGTGTATTTATTGTAAATATGATTTTCATAGATTGACAGGATTTGATTTAACATTTTAGTGTATTTTAGTAGTGCTGAATGAACTGATGAAGTTATATTTTAATATTTTTGATTCATACTTAACAAATTCTAGTGAAGAACCTTTTTTAAGCTATGTTTTAATTTATTTTCGTTTTTTATTAGATTTATCATTATGTCAGCAATTTTATTATTAATTCATTAGAAAAATTATTGTGGTAATTGTTTTAAATATAAGACCCTCTAAGTCTTAGCTTTTATGAATCAACATAACTTACTCATGTTTAATGTCTTTTAAATTTTTAAAAATAATTTTTTTGTTAGTGTAAACATGAGTAATTCAAATAATCATTAATTAAAATCATAGACTGGCATAGTGGTTAGTGTGTTTGCATAGTATTGCTCTTACCCCATGGTACTGGGTTTGTATTCTGGCTAGTTGAATTTTTCTGAATAGGGAATGGCCTTTTGGTTATTTATAATACCTACCACTGTAAAATTACTGATAATTGATGTTTGTGTGGTAAATGAAAAGTAAATAAAAATTTTGTTCTAATTCTAAAATAATAAGAAACAATGTTAAGTAAATAATTATGCAATGCTTAAATGACAATGACAAAGGTGAGTGCTGTAACATTAATTCCCTTTTAATATGTTAAATATGTAGGTTTTGATTATCCATGATTTATAATTGCATAAATTCTGGAAGTAGATTATTGACTTCATTCTGTTGAATGATTAATTAGTGTTAGTTTTCCCAATTTTTAGGTAGTGAAAGTGTATTTACAAAATTATTTAATCACATTTTATAAATTAATGGTAGATGAATTTTTGGTAATATATCATTATATAATCATAATTGATTGTTTCATTAGTCATACTCTATGTAGCCTTGGTTTATTTATATTTTATGTTTGCAATTTATTATTCATATGAATTTTTTTTGAACATGAACATTTGTAATGATGTAGTGATATCATAGTTAAGATCACAATAGCATTCAATTTTAGTCCATAATATTTTTAGGTCTTTTGACTATTAAATATATGAAGTAGTCATAAATATTAATGAATTTATGTAAAGAGTATTCAAAGAAGGTAGAAAGTGAAATTTGACATTAAAAATAAAAGTTTGAAATAATTATTTCTAATAAATATATTCATGTATTGGTGTTATTAATTATAAATATGCTTCTGTTGTAAGTATACTTTTAAGAGAAATAAATGGAACAATTTTCATCACAAAGTTATTTATATAAATAAATTTTATTTTCATCTGAAATCTCTTTGGAATTATTTTAGATCAAATTTCTTTTGCATCAATAGAATTGTGAAAAATACTCTTAGATATTGGCCATGGTTTTTTTGGATTATTTCCTGTGGTGATTATGGTACACAATAACTTTATTTATGTATCTGTTATTTATTCAATAATTGGTTTCATCAGATATATAATTAACTGCAATTTTGAATGAAATAATTTATTATTAATAAATGTTAACAATGTTTTTAAAACCCTATATAATCAAAATTAATATGCTACAAAAACTTGTTGTATATGCACCAAAGGCAATTAGAGATTGATGAATTGATTGATGGTAGACCTGAGACACTACAGGTAGGTAATTTTATATTAAGCTAATTACTAAGGATATGGTTGAGGAACTGAAGAAATAAAATTTTTATAATATTCTCAATTGTGTGATAGTTACTTGAATAAAAAATTTTTGAATGATTGAAAGAATTTATTTCAATTGTCAGTTAAATAAAGATTTTTAAAAAATGAGTTTTTTTTATTGTTGCTGATGTATCCTCAAAAGCTCTATTGGTAAGTAATCATTCACCTTTATGCACTATTCCTTTCCACTTTTTGTAGGTTCCTAACTATAATAACCTCTGATCAATGCTCCATGTTTTATTTGCTCATAGAAACTAGTACTTTCTCCTGAACTCTGCCTCTTGCCTACTTTTTTTCCTCCCCTTTTTGTTGTGCTGATGTCCCCTGTCCATACCCATCTACTTCTGTTGACCTGCTGCCCTTTTCCCCAAGGTAATTTAATGCAACCCTTGGCCCATACACCTGCTGTTATAATCCCTCACTTAAACCTTACTCTTTTTGAAGTACCTTTTTCTATTGTAACTAATCTTACGATATTAGCCTATTGTTTCATTTCTCCACATTAGTCTAATTTTTTATATCTGCCAGGAAACCATTAAATGTCCTCGTATATGGAACACTGCCCCCCAAATTGTTCCTTGGCCCAACACTCCACCTCATCTTATGACCCTGCCTCCACTTTATTCCCCAATCACCATTCCCTTCCCTGCCTGCTTACTGCTGTCCTTGCCCTGCTGCATATGCCCTGCCATAAGAGTTCCTCATTTACGTGATGGTTGCCCCTGTCCATGCTACCCTTCCCATGTCTGCCATGACAGTCCCCTCTTTCTGCTATGCCTTGCCTCCATCCCCATGCACTGCCCCTTCCCCCCTTATCTGCCTGAACCTTCTGCTCTACCCCAACTACTCTGTTATGCCAGTCAACCTGATCCATCCCCGTCTGCTTTGGCCTGCCCCATCCTTTCTACTCTGCTTGCTGCTCCTGTCATTCAAATCCCCCCTGCCCCATCTGCTCTGCCTTTCACCTATGCCAACTCCTGCTCTACCTGGCCCATATACCATCTGACCACCACAAAATTATGTCCCACTGCCCCCTTCTCCGTCTTTGCCCTCTTCTCTGTTCTACCCTGCCCCATATCCCCCTGCTTAGTCCTACCCCTGCCTTTCGCCATCCCCTATTTAGTTCCCTCCTGCTTGGCCCTTCCCTCTATTCTGTCCTTCATCCCTGCTTGGCCATTCACCTCTGACCCCTTGTTCTGCTCTACCATTCTTTCCCTTGCTTTTTGCTCTACCCTGGTCTCAAACTTCCCAGCCTCTTATCCCCTGCCCATCCCTCATTCTGCCCTTCCCCTTTTGTTTTACTCTGTCTCTCCATCGCCCTGCCCTTTCCCCATGCTGGCCCTGTCCCCTGCCCTGCCCCTGTGTCCACATGCACTGTCCTATCCCTTCATCTGTCTCAATGCTATGCCTTGCCCCACCTGTCTACTCTGTCCTGTTGCTCTGCCTTGACCTTCAATCCCCCTGCTCTCCCTTAACCCTCCTTCCCCCTGCCACTCTGTCCCCATGCTTGGCCCTGTTCCTTTTTCCTCCTGCTCTCCCTTGTTCCCCTGCCCATCCATCCTCATGCTGTGCCTTCTCCCCTTTTCTTGACCTATTTTGCCATTATCCAATTTTTCTTCACCCTGCCCTTTTGTTCTGCTGATCTCCCTGTCCCTCTGCACGTCCATCTATTCGGTCTCTGTTCTGACCCTCTGGCATTGTTTCTCTGCTCGTTCCCCTGTCCTGTTCTATCACTTTGCCTTTGTTTTTCTGCATGTTACCCTATCAATTTTTCTGTTCTCCCCCTGTTGTGTTCTTTTCCCTCTCATGTTCCCTTCCATTTTCCTTCTGTTATCTCCCTTGTCATGTTCTCTTCCCTTTTTGCTTCTTTATCTCCCGTGTTGTTCTATCCTCTTTACTCCTTTTGTCCATCTGCTCCCTCCTATTGTCCCTCTGCTCCCTTTCCTCCTTTTGTCCTTCTGCCTCCTTTCATCCCCTTCCCTCTGCCTCCTTTTGTCCCCTTCCCTCTGCCTCCTTTTGTCCCCTTCCCTCTGTTGTGTCTTTTGCCCTTGTCCCTCTGTTGTGTCCTGTCTCGTCCCTCTGTTGTGTCCTTCTGCCTCGTCCCTCTGTTGTGTCCTTCTGCCTCGTCCCTCTGTTTGTCCTTCTGCCTCGTCCCTCTGTTTGTCCTTCTGCCTCGTCCTTCTGCCTCGTCCCTCTGTTTGTCCTTCTGCCTCGTCCTTCTGCCTCGTCCCTCTGTTTGTCCTTCTGCCTCGTCCCTCTGTTTGTCCTTCTGCCTCGTCCCTCTGTTTGTCCTTCTGCCTCGTCCCTCTGTTTGTCCTTCTGCCTCGTCCCTCTGTTTGTCCTTCTGCCTCGTCCCTCTGTTTGTCCTTCTGCCTCGTCCCTCTGTTTGTCCTTCTGCCTCGTCCTTCTGCCTCGTCCCTCTGTTTGTCCTTCTGCCTCGTCCCTCTGTTTGTCCTTCTGCCTCGTCCCTCTGTTTGTCTTTCTGCCTCGTCCCTCTGTTTGTCCTTCTGCCTCGTCCCTCTGTTTGTCCTTCTGCCTCGTCCCTCTGTTTGTCCTTCTGCCTCGTCCCTCTGTTTGTCCTTCTGCCTCGTCCCTCTGTTTGTCCTTCTGCCTCGTCCCTCTGTTTGTCCTTCTGCCTCGTCCCTCTGTTTGTCTTTCTGCCTCGTCCCTCTGTTTGTCCTTCTGCCTCGTCCCTCTGTTTGTCCTTCTGCCTCGTCCCTCTGTTTGTCCTTCTGCCTCGTCCCTCTGTTTGTCCTTCTGCCTCGTCCCTCTGTTTGTCTTTCTGCCTCGTCCCTCTGTTTGTCCTTCTGCCTCGTCCCTCTGTTTGTCCTTCTGCCTCGTCCCTCTGTTTGTCCTTCTGCCTCGTCCCTCTGTTTGTCCTTCTGCCTCGTCCCTCTGTTTGTCTTTCTGCCTCGTCCCTCTGTTTGTCCTTCTGCCTCGTCCCTCTGTTTGTCCTGCCTCGTCCCTCTGTTTGTCCTTCTGCCTCGTCCCTCTGTTTGTCCTTCTGCCTCGTCCCTCTGTTTGTCCTTCTGCCTCGTCCCTCTGTTTGTCTTTCTGCCTCGTCCCTCTGTTTGTCTTTCTGCCTCGTCCCTCTGTTTGTCCTTCTGCCTCGTCCCTCTGTTTGTCCTTCTGCCTCGTCCTTCTGTTTGTCCTTCTGCCTCGTCCCTCTGTTTGTCCTTCTGCCTCGTCCCTCTGTTTGTCCTTCTGCCTCGTCCCTCTGTTTGTCCTTCTGCCTCGTCCCTCTGTTTGTCCTGCCTCGTCCCTCTGTTTGTCCTTCTGCCTCGTCCCTCTGTTGTGTCTTTCTGCCTCGTCCCTCTGTTGTGTCCTTCTGCCTCGTCCCTCTGTTGTGTCCTTCTGCCTCGTCCCTCTGTTTGTCCTTCTGCCTCGTCCCTCTGTTTGTCCTTCTGCCTCGTCCCTCTGTTTGTCCTTCTGCCTCGTCCTTCTGTTTGTCCTTCTGCCTCGTCCCTCTGTTTGTCCTTCTGCCTCGTCCCTCTGTTTGTCCTTCTGCCTCATCCCTCTGTTTGTCCTTCTGCCTCGTCCCTCTGTTGTGTCTTTCTGCCTCGTCCCTCTGTTGTGTCCTTCTGCCTCGTCCCTCTGTTGTGTCCTTCTGCCTCGTCCCTCTGTTTGTCCTTCTGCCTCGTCCCTCCGTTTGTCCTTCTGCCTCGTCCTTCTGCCTCGTCCCTCTGTTTGTCCTTCTGCCTCGTCCTTCTGCCTCGTCCCTCTGTTTGTCCTTCTGCCTCGTCCCTCTGTTTGTCCTTCTGCCTCGTCCCTCTGTTTGTCCTTCTGCCTCGTCCCTCTGTTTGTCCTTCTGCCTCGTCCCTCTGTTTGTCCTTCTGCCTCGTCCCTCTGTTTGTCCTTCTGCCTCGTCCCTCTGTTTGTCCTTCTGCCTCGTCCCTCTGTTTGTCCTTCTGCCTCGTCCCTCTGTTTGTCCTTCTGCCTCATCCCTCTGTTTGTCTTTCTGCCTCGTCCCTCTGTTTGTCCTTCTGCCTCGTCCCTCTGTTTGTCCTTCTGCCTCGTCCCTCTGTTTGTCTTTCTGCCTCGTCCCTCTGTTTGTCCTTCTGCCTCGTCCCTCTGTTTGTCCTGCCTCGTCCCTCTGTTTGTCCTTCTGCCTCGTCCCTCTGTTTGTCCTTCTGCCTCGTCCCTCTGTTTGTCCTTCTGCCTCGTCCCTCTGTTTGTCTTTCTGCCTCGTCCCTGTTTGTCCTTCTGCCTCGTCCCTCTGTTTGTCCTTCTGCCTCGTCCCTCTGTTTGTCCTTCTGCCTCGTCCCTCTGTTTGTCCTTCTGCCTCGTCCCTCTGTTTGTCCTTCTGCCTCGTCCCTCTGTTTGTCCTTCTGCCTCGTCCCTCTGTTTGTCCTTCTGCCTCGTCCCTCTGTTTGTCCTGCCTCGTCCCTCTGTTTGTCCTTCTGCCTCGTCCCTCTGTTGTGTCTTTCTGTTGTGTCTTTCTGCCTCGTCCCTCTGTTGTGTCCTTCTGCCTCGTCCCTCTGTTGTGTCCTTCTGCCTCGTCCCTCTGTTTGTCCTTCTGCCTCGTCCCTCTGTTTGTCCTTCTGCCTCGTCCCTCTGTTTGTCCTTCTGCCTCGTCCCTCTGTTTGTCCTTCTGCCTCGTCCTTCTGCCTCGTCCCTCTGTTTGTCCTTCTGCCTCGTCCCTCTGTTTGTCCTTCTGCCTCGTCCCTCTGTTTGTCCTTCTGCCTCGTCCCTCTGTTTGTCCTTCTGCCTCGTCCCTCTGTTTGTCCTTCTGCCTCGTCCCTCTGTTTGTCCTTCTGCCTCGTCCCTCTGTTTGTCCTGCCTCGTCCCTCTGTTTGTCCTTCTGCCTCGTCCCTCTGTTGTGTCTTTCTGTTGTGTCTTTCTGCCTCGTCCCTCTGTTGTGTCCTTCTGCCTCGTCCCTCTGTTGTGTCCTTCTGCCTCGTCCCTCTGTTTGTCCTTCTGCCTCGTCCCTCTGTTTGTCCTTCTGCCTCGTCCCTCTGTTTGTCCTTCTGCCTCGTCCCTCTGTTTGTCCTTCTGCCTCGTCCTTCTGCCTCGTCCCTCTGTTTGTCCTTCTGCCTCGTCCCTCTGTTTGTCCTTCTGCCTCGTCCCTCTGTTTGTCCTTCTGCCTCGTCCCTCTGTTTGTCCTTCTGCCTCGTCCCTCTGTTTGTCCTTCTGCCTCGTCCCTCTGTTTGTCCTGCCTCGTCTCTCTGTTTGTCCTGCCTCGTCCCTCTGTTTGTCCTTCTGCCTCGTCCTTCTGTTTGTCCTTCTGCCTCGTCCCTCTGTTTGTCCTTCTGCCTCGTCCCTCTGTTTGTCCTTCTGCCTCATCCCTCTGTTTGTCCTTCTGCCTCGTCCCTCTGTTGTGTCTTTCTGCCTCGTCCCTCTGTTGTGTCCTTCTGCCTCGTCCCTCTGTTGTGTCCTTCTGCCTCGTCCCTCTGTTTGTCCTTCTGCCTCGTCCCTCCGTTTGTCCTTCTGCCTCGTCCTTCTGCCTCGTCCCTCTGTTTGTCCTTCTGCCTCGTCCTTCTGCCTCGTCCCTCTGTTTGTCCTTCTGCCTCGTCCCTCTGTTTGTCCTTCTGCCTCGTCCCTCTGTTTGTCCTTCTGCCTCGTCCCTCTGTTTGTCCTTCTGCCTCGTCCCTCTGTTTGTCCTTCTGCCTCGTCCCTCTGTTTGTCCTTCTGCCTCGTCCCTCTGTTTGTCCTTCTGCCTCGTCCCTCTGTTTGTCCTTCTGCCTCGTCCCTCTGTTTGTCCTTCTGCCTCGTCCCTCTGTTTGTCCTTCTGCCTCGTCCCTCTGTTTGTCCTTCTGCCTCGTCCTTCTGCCTCGTCCCTCTGTTTCTCCACTCCGACGTTGGCGGTCTTCGACCGCCAACATCTCCGTTCCAATCCTGGATTTCATTCCAGTGAGTCTCATTTATAGAAAAGATTAATTCCTTGAGGCATTTTTGCTTCAGGGATCCTGTAAAATGGCCAAAACGGGGAATATTTTCCATTTACTCCAGGTGATTAGCATTATTATAACATAAGTGAAGTGTCACTATTATTTATGGGGTTTTCTTTCAACTGCTTCCCATACACTCTTACATGTCTGACTGACTACTTTGATA
>OX388343.1:36225069-36491116 GCA_947579665.1 Sympetrum striolatum | reverse complement strand
TTACACGTTATGGCCAATACGTCGTAAAAATTTCAAGTCAATCACGCTTGTGGTTTAGGCTGTGAATTAGTATCCTATCTATCTATCTATCTATCTATATAGGTATATCCATGAATGAATCCGGAGAAGCATCTATATATAATAGATAATAGATAGATGCTTCTCCGGATTCATTCATATATATAGCCATATAGCTATATAGCCATATAGCTATATAGCTATATAGCTATATAGATAGGATACAAATTCACAGGCTAAACTACAAGCGTCATTGCCTTGAAATTTTTATGACGTATTGGCCATAACGTGAAACCCCCAGGAAAAAAGCGACTTTGATCCTCAGTGTCATAGGTTCGATTCCAGAGGGCCCCAAAGTCCCGATTTTTCCCGTTTAAATGCATTGCCGTGATTTTCGGGAATTAAAAAAAAAATACTTTCCGGATAGGTAGAGGAATAAAACTCAAGGTGCCTATACTTTTGGTCTTGGACTTTCGAAAGCATCAATGACTTTCACAAAAAATATCCTGGGTTCAATGCTAGGTCAATGCAAAGATCTGCCCTTTAAAATACATGGGACCTTTTTTTCATTATTTATTTTGATGCACTTCTCGAAATAATAGGAAGTTAGTGCTTAGCCGGAAAGTGTAAGGTAAGAAGTGGTTTAAGAAAAAAATTTTCGTAAGACCGTACTATTCCTGGGTTCGATGCCAGAGCACATTAACTTTTCTCTCATAAGGAATGTAAGGGAAAAGTAAGTCTTCGATTGAGGCAGTTGCAGCCAATATTTCTGCTTGAATTTTCGCACATAGTTAAAGAATAATATTTTCTATTATCTTGCATAGGAAGTTTTACCAGAAAAACCCGGGTTCGATACCGGGCGGTAAATATGTCACCCGCTTAAAATACATAGGGTTAGTATTTCATTATTTTTTTGATGCACTTATCGAAATGATAGGAAGTTCGTGCTTGGCTGGAAGATGTATGGTTAAAACTGGTTTAAAAAAACAGTTTTCAGAAGACCGTTATATTCCTGGGTTCGATGCCAGACCACATTAACATTTCTCTCATAAGAAATATAAGGGAAAAGTAGGACGTCGTTTGATGCAGTTGCAGATAATATTTCTGCTTGAATTTTCACAGATAGTTAGAGATGGTGATTTTCTATTGTGCTGCATAGTAAGTATCACAAGGAAGACCCGGGTTCGATGCCGGACGAATAAATTGCAGCGAATAATCAGAATATTTTCAATCCATTTTTTTTTTCTTTTGACGGCCTTCCCGATATGATGCCGACATGAAATTAGTGTTGTCGATCTGCTTGCAGTATGCAAGCTACATTTTACTCGTATGATATATGAATGAATCCGGAGAAGCATCTATATCTATTATATATAGATGCTTCTCCGGATTCATTCATATATCATATATTCATATATATATATATATAGAGAGGATACAAAGTCACAGGCTAAACCACTAGCGTCAATGGCTTGAAATTTTTACGACATATTGGCCATAACGTATAACCTCCAGAAAAATTGCGATTTTGATCCTCAATGTCATGGGTTCGATTCCAGGGGGCTCCAAAGTCCCGATTTTTCCCGTTTAAATGCATTGCTTTGATTTTCGGGAATTAAAAAAAAATATTTCCCGGATAGGTAGAGAATCGAAACTCTAGGAGCCCTTATATATGGTCATGATCTATCGAAAACATAAATGAGTTTTACGGAAAATAACCTGGGTTCGATGCTAGGTCGATGCAAAAATCTGCCGTTTATAATGTATTGCGGCGATTTTTAAGATTTTTTTTTGGACCATTTCCCGATGGCATGGAAACTTGAAATTCGGTATGGGGTTAGATATCATAAATATATTTCATAATCGATTTTTATGTTTTCCCTGATGTTCCTTGGTCGATCCCAGAGGGCCATTTACATTCTTCAATGCATTTCTTATGGAGATTACGGAAACAAGTTTAAGGTACTTCCCAGCATGCTATCGACTTAAAACTTAGCATGATGGAAGAACCAGTCTAAACAAATCAAACTATGCATTCATAGCTATCAATGTGTCCTGGGTTCAACACCAGGTGTCTCTGCAATCAGAAGTTGATCCGAATTTTAGGAATTATTTTGAAACCTTTCCCAATAATATAGAAACTTGAAATTTGGCATATAGATTGAGATCAATAATAACTTTCAGAAACATTTTTTAAATTTCCAAGATCGTCCTTGGTTCGAGTCCCGAGAGCCATTTACAATCGTGAACATTAGAGCGTCTGTTGAGGCAGTTGTAGCCAATATTTCTGCTTGAATTTTCACACATAGTTAGAGATGGTGATCTTCTATTGTTTTTCATAGTAGGTTTTCAGTCAGACCCGAGTTCGATGCCAGACGATGACATTTCAGCGAATTTTAAGAAAAAATTAAATCTTTCTTTTTTCTTTTGAGGACCGTCCCGATATAATGCCGATATGATATTAGTGTTGTCGATCTGCTTGCAGTATGCAAGCTACATTTTACTCGTATATATGTACGAGTAAAATGTTGCTTGCATACTGCAAGCAGATCGACAACACTAATTTCATATCGGCATCATATCGGGACGGACATCAAAAGAAAAAAAAATTCAAAATATTCGTAGAATTCGCTGCAATTTAATCGCCTGGCAGCGAACCCCGGTCTTCCTGGTGTACATAATATGCAGCAAAATAGAAGATTACCATATCAAACTATGTGTGAAAATTCAAGCAAAACTATTAGGTGCAACTACCTCAAACGACGTCCTACTATTCACATACACTCCTTATTTGAGAAATTATAATGTGCTCTGGCATCGAACCCAGGAACAGCATGGTCTTATCTATTTTTTTTTCTTAAACAAAGTGTTAATATACATCTTCCATCTAAGCAAGAGCTCCCTTACATATCGATAAATGCATAAAAAAATTATGAAAAGATACCCCATAGTATTATATATGGGGGATATTTTTACCGCCCGGCATCGAACCCGGGTCTTTCAGGCAATACTTTCTATGCAGCACAACAGAAAAACACCATCTCTAACCGCGTATGCAAATTCAAGCAGAAATATTGGTTACAACGGCCTCAAATGACATCCTACTTTTCCTTTATATTCCTTATGAGAGAAACGTTATTGTGCTCTGGCTTCGAACCCAGGAACAGTACGGTCTTATGAAAATTTTTTTCTAAAACTTATTCGTACCATACATCTTCCAGCCAAGCACGAACGTCCTATCATTTCGATAAGTGCATCTAAAAAAATAAGGAAAAACGGCTCCCATGTATTTTAAAGGGCAGATCTTTGCATCGTCCTAGCATCGAACCCAGGATAATTTTTGTGAAAGTCATTGATGTTTTCGAAAGTCCAAGACCATAAATATAGGCACCTTGAGTTTTACTTCTCTACCTATCCGGAAAAAATTTTTTTTTAATTCCCGAAAATGACGGCAATGCATTCAAACGGGAAAAATCGGGATTTTGGGGCCCTCTGGAATCGAACCTATGACACTGAGGATCAAAGTCTCTTTTTTCCTGGGGGTTTCACGTTATGGCCAATATGTCATAAAAATATCAGATCAATGACGCTTGTAGTTTAGGCTGTGAATTTGTATCCTATCTATCTATCTATCTATATAGGTATACGAGTAAAATGTAGCTTGCATACTGCAAGCAGATCGACAACACTAATTTCATAACGGCATTATATCGGGACGGCACCGGAAAGGAAAAAAAGGATTGAAAATATTCTTAAAATTGGCTTCAATGTAATCGTCTGGCATCGAAACCGGGGTCTTTTTGGTGAAATTTCTATATAGCACATCAGAAGATCATCTTCTCTAAATACGTGCAAAAATTCAAGTAGAAATATTGGCTGCAACTGCCTCAAACGAAGACCTACTTTTCACGAATGTAAATAGCTCTCTGGATTCGAACCAAGGACAATCTAGGAAATATAAAACATGTTTTCGAAATGTATCTATATGTTCTATATATATGCCGAATTTCAAGTTTTAATATTATTGGGAAGGAGTTCAAAATAATTCTTAAAAATCGGATCAGTGACTGATTGTAGAGACGCCTGGTGTCGAACCCTGGACGTATTGGAAGCTGTTAATGTACAAAATGACTTGCTAGGACTTGATCTAATTTCATACAAAGTTTGAAGTCATACCGGGAAGTACTAAAAATGTGTTTCCGTTATCCCCATAAGAAATGCACTGTGGAGTGCAAATGGCCCTCTGGGATCGAACCAAGGACCATCAGCGAATATGTAAAATTTAATTATTAAATATATTTATGATCTCCAACTCCATGCCGAGTTTCAAGTTTCCATGCCATCGGGAAATGGTCCAAAAAAAATCATAAAAATCGCCACAATGCATTTTAAACGGCCGATTTTTACCCCGACCTAGCTTCGAACCCAGGATATTTTCCGTAAAACTCATTTATGTTTTCGATAGATCATGACCATATATATAGGCTCCTTGAGTTTTGATTCTCTACCTATCCGGAAAGTATTTTTTTTTAATTCCCGAAAATCAAAGCAATGCATTTAAACGGGAAAAATCGGGGACTTTGGGGCCCTCCGGAATCGAACCAATGACACTGAGGTTCAAAATCGCAATTTTTCTGGAGGTTACACGTTATGGCCAATATGTCGTAAAAATTTCAACTCAATCACTCTTATGGTTTAGGCTGTGAGTTTGTATCCTCTCTCTCTATATATATATATCTATTATATATAGATGCTTCTCCGGATTCATTCATGTATCCATATATATATATATATATATAGAGAGGATACAAACTCACAGCCTAAACCACAAGAGTGATTGAGCTGAAATTTTTACGGCGTATTGGCCATAACGTGTAACCACCAGAAAAATTGCGATTTTGATCCTCAGTGTCATGGGTTCGATGCCAGGGGGCTCCAAAGTCCCGATTTTTCCCGTTTAAATGCATTGCTTTGATTTTTGGGAATTAAAAAAAAATACTTCCCGGATAATTAGAGAATCAAAACTCAAGGAGCCTTTATATATGGTCATGATCTATCGAAAACATAAATGAGTTTTACGGAAAATAACCTGGGTTCGATGCTAGGTCGTTGCAAAAATTTGCCGTTTAAAATGCATTGTGGCGATTTTTAAGATTTTGTTTCGACCCTTTCCCGATGGCATGGAAACTTGAAACTCGGTATGGGGTTAGATATCAAAATATATTTCATAATCGATTTTTGTGTTTTCCCTGATGTTCCTTGGTTCGATCCCAGAGGGTCATTTACATTCCTCAATGCATTTCTTATGGATATAACGGAAACAAGTTTAAGGTACTTCCCGGCATGCTATCAACTTAAAACTTAGCATGATTGAAGAACCAGTCTTAGCAAATCAAACTATGCATTCATAGCTATCAATGTGTCCTGGATTCGACACCAGGTGTCTCTGCAATCAGAAGTTGATCCGATTTTTAGGAAATATTTGAAACCTTTCCCAATAATATAGAAACTTGGAATTCGGCATATAGATTGAGATCAATAATAACTTTCAGAAACGTATTTTAGATTTCCAATATCGTCCTTGGCTCGAATCCAGAGAGCCATTTAATTTCGTGAAAAGTAGAATGTCATTTGAGGCAGTTGCAGTCAATATTTCGCCTTGAATTTTCACACATAATTAGTGATGGTGATCGTCTGTTGTGCTGCATAGTAAGTTCACCAAGAAGATCCGGGTTCGATGCCAGACGATTAAATTGAAGCGAATTCTAAGATTATTTTCAATCCTTTTTTTTCTTTTGATGGCCGTCCGGATACGATGCCGACATGAAAATAGTGTTGTCGATCTGCTTGGCAGTATGCAAGCAACATTTTACTCGTATATATATATATATATACGAGTAAAATGTAGCTTGCATACTGCAAGCAGATCGGCAATACTAATTTCATATCGGCATCATATCGGGACGGTCTTTAAAAGAAAAAAAAAGGATTTAATTTTTTCTTAAAATTCGCTGAAATTTCATCGTCTGGCATCGAACCCGGGTCTTACTGGTAAACCTAGTATGAAACACAATAGAAGATCACCATCTCTAACTATGTGTGAAAATTCAAGCAGAAATATTGGCTATAACTGCCTCAAAAAACGTTCTAATTTTCACGAATGTTAATGCCTCTCGGGACTCGAACCAAGGACGATCGTGGAATTCTAAAATATGTTTCTGATAGATATTTATGATCTCTATCTATATGCCGAGTTTCAAGTTTCTATTTTAGTGGGAAAGGTTTCAAAATAATTTCTAAAAATCGGATCAACTTCTGATTGCAGAGACACCTGGTGTCGAACCCAGGACGTATTGCAAGCTGTGAATGCAGAGTTTGATTTGTAAAGACTTACTCTTGTATCAAGCAAAGTTTGAAGTTGATAGCATGTCGGAAAGTACCTAAATTTTGTTTCCGTTGTATCCGTAAGAAATGCATTGAGAAGTGCAAATGGCCCTCTGGATCGAACCAAGGACCATCAGCGAACATGTAAAATTTGATAATGAAGTATATTCATGATATCTATATACGTGCCGAGTTTCGAATATCCATGTTATCGGGAAAGGATCCAAAAAAAATCTTCAAAATCGCCGTAATGCATTTTAAACGGCCGATTTTTGCCCCGACCAAGCATCGAACCATGGACTATATTCTAAGATGTGTTTCTGATTTTCGTTGGATACGCACGGCTTCTAGCGATCCCTCGAGTTTCAACTCTTTCTCTCCCCGGGAAGTACCTCAAAAAAATTTTCGAAAATCCCCGCCATGTATTCTTATGGAGAAAATCGCGACTTTGGGGCCCTCTGGAATCAAACCCATGACCCTGAGGATCAAAATCGCAATTTTTCTGGTGGTTACACGTTATGGCCAATACGTCGTAAAAATTTCAAGTCAATCACGCTGGTGGTTTAGGCTGTGAATTAGTATCCTATCTATCTATCTATATAGGTATATACATGAATGAATCCGGAGAAGCATCTATATATAATAGATATACGAGTAAAATGTTGCTTGCATACTGCAAGCAGATCGACAACACTATTTTCATGTCGGCATCATATCCGCACGGCCATCAAAAGAAAAAAAAAGATTGAAATTTTTCTTAAAATTTGCCTAAATTCCATCGTCCGGCATCGAACCCGGGTCTTTACTGTGAACTTACTATGCAGCACAATAGACCATCACCATTTCTAACGATGTGTGAAAATTCAAGCAGAAATATGTGCTACAACTGCCTCAAAAGACGTTCTAATTTTTACGAATTTAAATGGCTCTCTGGATTCGAACCAAGGACGATCTTGGAAATCTAAAATATGTTTCTGAAAGTTATTTATGATCTCTATCTATATGCCGAATTTTAAGTTTCTATATCATTGGCAAAGGTTTCAAAATAATTCCTAAAAATCGGATTAACTTCTGATTGCAGAGACACCTGGTGTCGAACCCAGGACTCTTTGATAGCTGTGAATGCACTGTTTGATTTGTATGGACTTGATCTTTGTACATGCAAAGTTTGAAGTTGATATCGTGCCATGAAGTACCTAAAATTTGTTTCCGTTATCTCCGTAAGAAAAGCATTGGGAAGTGCAAATGGTCCTCTGGGATCGAACCAAGGACCATAAGCTAATATATAAAATTCGATTATGAAATAAATTCATGATATCTATCGACGTGCCGAGTTTCAATAATCCATGTTATCGGGAAAGGATCCAAAAAAAATCTTAAAAATCGCCGCAATGCATTTTAAACGGCCGATTTTTGCCCCGGCCTAGCATCGAACCAAGGACAATATTCGAAGATGTCTTTCCGATTTTCGTTGGCTATGCACGGCATTTAGCGGTCCCTAGAGTTTCAACTCTCTGCTTTTCCGGGAAGTGCCTCAAAAAAATTTTCGAAAATCCCCGCCATGTAATCTTATGGGGAAAATCGCGACTTTGGGGCCCTCTGGAATCGAACCCATGACACTGAGGTTCAAAATCGCAATTTTTCTGGAGGTTATACGTTATGGCCAATATGTCGTAAAAATTTCAAGCCATTGACGCTAGTGGTTTAGCCTGTGACTTTGTATCCTCTCTATATATCTATTATATATAGATGCTTCTCCGGATTCATACATATATCATATATATATATATACGAGTAAAATGTAGCTTGCATACTGCAAGCAGATCGGCAATACTAATTTCATATCGGCATCATATCGGGAATAAAAAAAAAAAAAAAGGATTGATATTTTTCTTAAAATTCGCAGAAATTTCATCGTCTGGCATCGAACCCGGATCTTACTGGTGAACTTACTATGTAGCACAATAGAAGATCACCATCTCTAACTATGTGTGAAAATTCAAGCAGAAATATTGGCTGCAACTGCCTCAAAAGACGCTCTAATGTTCACGAATGTAAATGGCTCTCGGGACTCGAGCCAAGGACGATCTTGGAAATTTAAAAAATGTTTCTGAAAGTTATTAATGATCTCAATCCATATGCCAAATTTCAAGTTTCTATATTATTGGGAAAGGTTTCAAAATAATTCATAAAAATCGGATCAACTTCTGATTGCAGAGACACCTGGTGTCGAACCCAGGACACATTGATAGCTATGAATGCATAGTTTGATTTGCTAAGACTGGTTCTTCTATCACACTAAGTTTTAAGTCGATAGCATGCCGGGAAGTACCTAAAATATGTTTTCGTTATCTCCATAAGAAATGCATTGAGAAATGTAAATGGCGCCCTGGGATCGAACCAAGTACCATCAGCGAATATGTAAAATTTGATTATGAAATATATTTATAA
This sequence comes from Sympetrum striolatum, assembly GCA_947579665.1. Lineage (NCBI taxonomy): Eukaryota > Metazoa > Arthropoda > Insecta > Odonata > Libellulidae > Sympetrum > Sympetrum striolatum. The sequence continues at coordinate 36,482,263 of OX388343.1, read as the reverse complement.
TCTTCAACTCCATGCCGAATTTCAAGTTTCCATGCCATCGGGAAGGGGTCCAAAAAAAATCTTAAAAATCGCCACAATACATTTTAAACGGCCGATTTTTGCCTCGACCTAGCATCGAACCCAGGATGTTTTCCGTAAAACTCATTTATGTTTTCGATAGATCATGACCATATATAAAGGCTCCTTGAGTTTTGATTCTCTACCTATCCGGGATGTATTTTTTTTTAATTCCCGAAAATCAAAGCAATGCATTTAAACGGGAAAAATCGAGACTTTGGGGCCCTCTGGAATCGAACCCATGACACTGAGGTGCGAAATCGCAATTTTTCTGGCGGTTACACTCTATGGCCAATATGTCGTAAAAATTTCAAGTCAATGACGCTTGTGGTTTGGCCTGTGAGTTTGTATCCTCTCTATATATATATATATATGGATACATGAATGAATCCGGAGAAGCATCTATATATAATAGATATATATATATATACGAGTAAAATGTTGCTTGCATACTGCAAGCAGATCGACAACACTAATTTCATATTGGCATCATATCGGGACGGACATCAAAAGAAAAAAAAATTCAAAATATTCGTAGAATTCGCTGCAATTTAATCGCCTGGCAGCAAACCCCGGTCTTCCTGGTGTACTTACTATGCAGCAAAATAGAAGATTACCATATCAAACTATGTGTGAAAATTCAAGCAAAACTATTAGGTGCAACTACCTCAAACGACGTCCTACTATTCACATACACTCCTTATTTGAGAAATTATAATGTGCTCTGGCATCGAACCCAGGAACAGCATGGTCTTATCTATTTTTTTTCATAAACAAAGTGTTAATATACTACTTCCATCTAAGCAAGAGCTCCCTTACATATCGATAAATGCATAAAAAAATTATGAAAAGATACCCCATAGTGTTATATATGGGGGATATTTTTACCGCCCGGCATCGAACCCGGGTCTTTCAGGCAATACTTTCTATGCAGCACAACAGAAAAACACCATCTCTAACCGCGTATGCAAATTCAAGCAGAAATATTGGTTACAACTGCCTCAAATGACGTCCTACTTTTCCTTTATATTCCTTATGAGAGAAACGTTATTGTGCTCTGGCTTCGAACCCAGGAACAGTACGGTCTTATGAAAATTTTTTTCTAAAACTTATTCGTACCATACATCTTCCAGCCAAGCACGAACATCCTATCATTTCGATAAGTGCATCTAAAAAAATAATGAAAAACGGCTCCCATGTATTTTAAAGGGCAGATCTTTGCATCGTCCTAGCATCGAACCCAGGATAACTTTTGTAAAAGTCATTGATGTTTTCGAAAGTCCAAGACCATAAATATAGGCACCTTGAGTTTTACTTCTCTACCTATCCGGAAAGTATTTTTTTTTAATTCCCGAAAATCACGGCAATGCATTCAAACGGGAAAAATCGGGACTTTGGGGCCCTCTGGAATCGAACCTATGACACTGAGGAACAAAGTCTCTTTTTTCGTGGGGGTTTCACGTTATGGCCAATATGTCATAAAAATTTCAGATCAATGACGCTTGTAGTTTAGGCTGTGAATTTGTATCCTATCTATCTATATAGGTATATATATGAATGAATCCGGAGAAGCATCTATATATAATAGATATATGAATGAATCCGGAGAAGCATCTATATATAATAGATAGGTATATCCGGAGAAGCGTCTATATATAATAGATATCCGGAGAAACGTCTATATATAATAGATAGATATTATATATAGACGCTTCTCCGGATATACCTAAAAGTTATATATATATACGAGTAAAATGTAGCTTGCATACTGCAAGCAGATCGGCAATACTAATTTCATATCGGCATCATATCGGGACGGTCCTCAAAAGAAAAAAAAGGATTGAAATTTTTCTTAAAATTCGCTAAAATTTCATCGTCTGGCATTAAACCCGGGTCTTATTGGTGAACTAAGTATGCAGCAGAGTAGATGACTACCTTCTGTAACTACGTGTGAAAATTCAAGCAGAAATATTGGCTACAACTGCCTGAAAAGACGTTCTAATTTTCACGAATGTAAATGGCTCTTTGGATTCGAACCAAGGACGATCTTGGAAAACTAAAAAAGGATTCTGAAAGTTATTTATGATCTCTATCTATATGCGGAATTTCAAATTTCTATATTATTGGGAAAGGTTTCAAAATAATTCCTAAAAATCGCATCAACTTCTGATTGCAGAGACACCTGGTGTCGAACCCAGGACATATTGTAAGCTGTAAATGAGAAGTTTGATTTGTAAAGACCTGTTCTTCTATCACGCAAATTTTTAAGTCGATAGCATGCCGGGAAGTACCTTTATTTTGTTTCCGTTATCTCCGTAAGAAATGCATTGGGAAGTGCAAATGGCCCCCTGGGATCGAACCAAGGACCATCAGCGAACATTTAAAATTCGATTATGAAATATATTTATGATATCTATCCACGTGCCGAGTTTCAAGTATCCATGTTATCGGGAAAGGATCCAAAAAAAATCTTCAAAATCGCCGCAATGCATTTTAAACGGCCGATTTTTGCCCCGACGTAGCATCGAACCATGGACCATATTCGGCGATGTCTTTTTCATTTTCGTTGGATATGCACGGCTTCTAGCGATCCCTCGAATTTCAACTCTCTCCTTTTTCGGGAAGTGCCTCAAAAAAAATTTCGAAAATCTCTGCCATGTAATCTTATGGGGAAAATCGCGACTTTGGGGCCTTCTGGAATCGAACCCATGACACCGAGGTTCAAAGTCGGCTTTTTCCTGGAGGTTACACCTCATGGCCATAACGTCGTAAAAATTTCAAGTCAATGACGCTTTTGGTTTAGCCTGTGAATTTGTATCCTATCTGGGTATATATATGAATGAATCCGGAGAAGCATCTATATATAATAGATATATATATATATACGAGTAAAATGTTGCTTGCATACTGCAAGCAGATCGACACCACTAATTTCATATCGGCATCATATCGGGACGGACATCAAAAGGAAAAAAATTCAAGATATTCGTAGAATTCGCTGCAATTTAATCGCCTGGCAGCGAACCCCGGTCTTCCTGGTGTACTTTCTATGCAGCAAAATAGAAGATTACCATATCAAACTATGTGTGAAAATTCAAGCAAAACTATTAGGTGCAACTACCTCAAACGACGTCCTACTATTCACATACACTCCTTATTTGAGAAATTATAATGTGCTCTGACATCGAACCCAGGAACAGCATGGTCTTATCTATTCTTTTTCTTAAACAAAGTGTTAATATACATCTTCCATCGAAGCAAGAGCTCCCTTACATATCGATAAATGCATAAAAAAATTATGAAAAGATACCCCATAGTATTATATATGGGGGATATTTTTACCTTCCGGCATCGAACCCGGGTCCTTCAGGCAATACTTTCTATGCAGCACAACAGAAAAACACCATCTCTAACCGCGTATGCAAATTCAAGCAGAAATATTGGTTACAACTGCCTCAAATGACGTCCTACTTTTCCTTTATATTCCTTATGTGAGAAACGTTATTGTGCTCTGGCTTCGAACCCAGGAAAAGTACGGTCTTATGAAAATTTTTTTCTAAAACTTATTCGTACCATACATCTTCCAGCCAAGCACAAACATCCTATCATTTCGATAAGTGCATCTAAAAAAATAATGAAAAACGGCTCCCATGTATTTTAAAGGGCAGATCTTTGCATCGTCCTAGCATCGAACCCAGGATAACTTTTGTAAAAGTCATTGATGTTTTCGAAAGTCCAAGACCATAAATATAGGCACCTTTAGTTTTACTACTCTACCTATCCGGAAAGTATTTTTTTTTAATTCCCGAAAATCACGGCAATGCATTCAAACGGGAAAAATCGGGACTTTGGGGCCCTCTGGAATCGAACCTATGACACTGAGGATCAAAGTCTCTTTTTTCCTGGGGGTTTCACGTTATGGCCAATATGTCATAAAAATTTCAGATCAATGACGCTTGTAGTTTAGGCTGTGAATTTGTATCCTATCTATCTATATAGGTATCTATTATATATAGATGCTTCTCCGGATTCATTCATGTATCCATATATATATACGAGTAAAATGTAGCTTGCATACTGCAAGCAGATCGGCAATACTAATTTCATATCGGCATCACATCGGGACGGTCCTCATAAGAAAAAAAAGGATTTAATTTTTTCTTAAAATTCGCTGAAATTTCATCGTCTGGAATCGAACCCGGGTCTTACTGGAAAACCTACTATAAAACACAACAGAAGATCACCATCTCTAACTATGTGTGAAAATTCAAGCAGAAATATTGGCTACAACTGCCTCAAAAGACGCTCTAATGTTCACGAATGTAAATGGCTCTCGGGACTCGAACCAAGGACGATCTTGGAAATTTAAAAAATGTTTCTGAAAGTTATTCATGATCTCAATCTATATGTTAAATTTCAAGTTTCTATATTATTGGGAAAGGTTTGAAAATAATTCCTAAAAATCGGATCAACTTCTGATTGCAGAGACACCTGGTGTCGAACCCAGGACACATTGATAGCTATGAATGCATATTTTGATTTGTTAAGACTGGTTCTTCTATCACGCTAAGTTTTAAGTCGATAGCATGCCGGGAAGTACCTAAAATTTGTTTCCGTTATCTCCGTAAGAAATGCATTGAGGAATTTAATGTCCCTCTGGGATCGAACCAAGGACCATCAGCGAATATGTAAAATTCGATTTTGATTTTATTATATGGTATCTAACCTCATACCGAATTTCAAGTTTCTATACATCGGAAAAGGGTCCAAAAAAATCTTAAAAATCGCCACAATGCATTTTAAACGGCCGATTTTTGCCGTGACCTAGCATCGAACCAAGGATAATATTCGTAGATGTCTTTATGGTTACCTTTAGATATGCACGGCATCTAGCGATCCCTTGAATTTCTACTCTCTCCTTTCCGGGAAGTGCCTCAAAAAAATTTTCGAAAATCCCTGCCATGTATTCTTATGAAGAAAATCGCGACTTTGGGGCCTTCTGGAATCGAACCCATGACCCCGAGGTTCAATGTCGGCTTTTTCCTGGAGGTTACACGTTATGGCCAATATGTCGTAAAAATTTCAAGTCAATGACGCTTGTGGTTTAGCCTGTGAATTTGTATCCTATCTATATACCTATATAGCTATATAGCTATATATATGAATGAATCCGGAGAAGCATCTATATATAATAGATATACGAGTAAAATGTAGCTTGCATACTGCAAGCAGATCGACAACACTAATTTCATATCGGCATCATATCGGGACGGACATCAAAAGAAAAAAAAGATTCAAAATATTCGTAGAATTCACTGCAATTTAATCACCTGGCAGCGAACCCCGGTCTTCCTGGTGTACTTACTATGCAGCAAAATAGCAAATTACCATATCAAACTATGTTTGAAAATTCAAGCAAAACTATTAGGTGCAACTACCTCAAACGACGTCCTACTATTCACGTACACTCCTTATTTGAGAAATTATAATGTGCTCTGGCATCGAACCCAGGAACAGCATGGTCTTATCTATTTTTTTTCTTAAACAAAGTGTTAATATACATCTTCCATCTAAGCAAGAGCTCCCTTACATATCGATAAATGCATAAAAAAATTATGAAAAGATACCCCATAGTATTATATATGGGTGATATTTTTACCGCCCGGCATCGAACCCGGGTCTTTCAGGCAATACTTTCTATGCAGCACAAAAGAAAAACACCATCTCTAACCGCGTATGCAAATTCAAGCAGAAATATTGGTTACAACTGCCTCAAATGACGTCCTACTTTTCCTTTATATTCCTTATGAGAGAAACGTTATTGTGCTCTGGCTTCGAACCCAGGAACAGTACGGTCTTATGAAATTTTTTTTCTAAAACTTATTCGTACCATACATCTTCCAGCCAAGCACGAACATCCTATGATTTCGATAAGTGCATCTAAAAAAATAATGAAAAACGGCTCCCATGTATTTTAAAGGGCAGATCTTTGCATCGTCCTAGCATCGAACCCAGGATAACTTTTGTAAAAGTCATTGATGTTTTCGAAAGTCCAAGACCATAAATATAGGCACCTTGAGTTTTACTTCTCTACCTATCCGGAAAGTATTTTTTAAAAATTCCCGAAAATCACGGCAATGCATTCAAACGGGAAAAATCGGGATTTTGGGGCCCTCTAGAATCGAACCTATGACACTGAGGATTAAAGTCTCTTTTTTCCTGGGGGTTTCACGTTATGGCCAATATGTCATAAAAATTTCAGATCAATGACGCTTGTAGTTTAGGCTGTGAATTTGTATCCTATCTATCTATCTATCTATATAGGTATATATATGAATGAATCCGGAGAAGCATCTATATATAATAGATAGAGAGGATACAAACTCACAGCCTAAACCACAAGAGTGATTGAGCTGAAATTTTTACGACATATTGGCCATAACGTATAACCTCCAGAAAAATTGCGATTTTGATCCTCAGTGTCATGGGTTCGATTCCAGGGGGCTCCAAAGTCCCGATTTTTCCCGTTTAAATGCATTGCTTTGATTTTCGGGAATTTAAAAAAAATACTTCCCGGATAGGTAGAGAATCAAAACTCAGGGAGCCTTTATATATGGTCATGATCTATCGAAAACATAAATGAGTTTTACGGAAAATGACCTGGGTTCGATGCGAGGTCGATGCAAAAATCTGCCGTTTAAAATGTATTGTGGCGATTTTTAAGATTTTTTTTGGACCCTTTACCGATGGCATGGAAACTTGAAATTCGGTATGGGGTTGGATATCATAAATATATTTCATAAGCGATTTTTATGTTTTCCCTGATGTTCCTTGGTTCGATCCCAGAGGGCCATTTACATTCCTCAATGCATTTCTTACGGAGATAACGGAGACAAGTTTTAGGTACTTCCCTGCATGCTATCGACTTAAAACTTAGCATGATGGAAGAACCAGTCTTAACAAATCAAACTATGCATTCATAGCTATCAATGTGTCCTGGGTTCGACACCAGGTGTCTCTGCAATCAGAAGTTGATCCGATTTTTAGGAATTATTTTGAAACCTTTCCCAATAATATAGAAACTTTAAATTTGGCATATAGATTGAGATCAATAATAACTTTCAGAAACATTTTTTAAATTTCCAAGATCGTCCTTGGTTCGAGTCCCGAGAGCCATTTACTATCGTGAACATTAGAGCGTCTTTTGAGGCAGTTGTAGCCAATATTTCTGCTTGAATTTTCACACATAGTTAGAAATGGTGATCTTCTATTGTTTTTCATATTAGGTTTTCAGTAAGACCCGGGTTCGATGCCAGACTATGACATTTCAGCGAATTTTAAGAAAAAATTAAATCCTTTTTTTTTCTTTTGAGGACATTCCCGATATGATGCCGATATGAAATTAGTATTGCCGATCTGCTTGCAGTATGCAAGCTACATTTTACTCGTATATATGAATGAATCCGGAGAAGCATCTATATATAATAGATATACGAGTAAAGTGTAGCTTGCATACTGCAAGCAGATCGACAACACTAATTTCATATCGGCATCATATCGGGACGGACATCAAAAGAAAAAAAAAATTCAAAATATTCGTAGAATTCGCTGCAATTTAATCACCTGGCAGCGAACCCCGGTCTTCCTGGTGTACTTACTATGCAGCAAAATAGAAAATTACCATATCAAACTATGTGTGAAAATTCAAGCAAAACTATTAGGTGCAACTACCTCAAACGACGTCGTACTATTCACATACACTCCTTATTTGAGAAATTATAATGTGCTCTGGCATCGAACCCAGGAACAGCATGGTCTTATCTATTTTTTTTCTTAAACAAAGTGTTAATATACATCTTCCATCTAAGCAAGAGCTCCCTTACATATCGATAAATGCATAAAAAAATTATGAAAAGATACCCCATAGTATTATATATGGGTGATATTTTTACCGCCCGGCATCGAACCCGGGTCTTTCAGGCAATACTTTCTATGCAGCACAAAAGAAAAACACCATCTCTAACCGCGTATGCAAATTCAAGCAGAAATATTGGTTACAACTGCCTCAAATGACGTCCTACTTTTCCTTTATATTCCTTATGAGAGAAACGTTATTGTGCTCTGGCTTCGAACCCAGGAACAGTACGGTCTTATGAAATTTTTTTTCTAAAACTTATTCGTACCATACATCTTCCAGCCAAGCACGAGCATCCTATCATTTCGATAAGTGCATCTAAAAAAATAATGAAAAACGGCTCCCATGTATTTTAAAGGGCAGATCTTTGCATCGTCCTAGCATCGAACCCAGGATAACTTTTGTAAAAGTCATTGATGTTTTCGAAAGTCCAAGACCATAAATATAGGCACCTTGAGTTTTACTTCTCTACCTATCCGGAAAGTATTTTTTTTTAATTCCCGAAAATCACGGCAATGCATTCAAACGGGAAAAATCGGGACTTTGGGGCCCTCTGGAATCGAACCTATGACACTGAGGATCAAAGTCTCTTTTTTCCTGGGGGTTTCACGTTATGGCCAATATGTCATAAAAATTTCAGATCAATGACGCTTGTAGTTTAGGCTGTGAATTTGTATCCTATCTATCTATATAGGTATACGAGTAAAATGTTGCTTGCATACTGCAAGCAGATCGACAACACTAATTTGATATCGGCATCATATCGGGACGGACATCAAAAGAAAAAAAAAATTCAAAATATTCGTAGAATTCGCTGCAATTTAATCGCCTGGCAGCGAACCCCGGTCTTCCTGGTGTACTTACTATGAAGCAAAATAGAAGATTACCATATCAAACTATGTGTGAAAATTCAAGCAAAACTATTTGGTGCAACTACCTCAAACGACGTCCTACTATTCACATACACTCCTTATTTGAGAAATTATAATGTGCTCCGGTATCGAACCCAGGAACAGCATGGTCTTATCTATTTTTTTTCTTAAACAAAGTGTTAATATACATCTTCCATCTAAGCAAGAGCTCCCTTACATATCGATAAATGCATAAAAAAATTATGAAAAGATACCCCATAGTATTATATATGGGTGATATTTTTACCGCCCGGCATCGAACCCGGGTCTTTCAGGCAATACTTTCTATGCAGCACAAAAGAAAAACACCATCTCTAACCGCGTATGCAAATTCAAGCAGAAATATTGGTTACAACTGCCTCAAATGACGTCCTACTTTTCCTTTATATTCCTTATGAGAGAAACGTTATTGTGCTCTGGCTTCGAACCCAGGAACAGTACGGTCTTATGAAATTTTTTTTCTAAAACTTATTCGTACCATACATCTTCCAGCCAAGCACGAGCATCCTATCATTTCGATAAGTGCATCTAAAAAAATAATGAAAAACGGCTCCCATGTATTTTAAAGGGCAGATCTTTGCATCGTCCTAGCATCGAACCCAGGATAACTTTTGTAAAAGTCATTGATGTTTTCGAAAGTCCAAGACCATAAATATAGGCACCTTGAGTTTTACTTCTCTACCTATCCGGAAAGTATTTTTTTTTAATTCCCGAAAATCACGGCAATGCATTCAAACGGGAAAAATCGGGACTTTGGGGCCCTCTGGAATCGAACCTATGACACTGAGGATCAAAGTCTCTTTTTTCCTGGGGGTTTCACGTTATGGCCAATATGTCATAAAAATTTCAGATCAATGACGCTTGTAGTTTAGGCTGTGAATTTGTATCCTATCTATCTATATAGGTATACGAGTAAAATGTTGCTTGCATACTGCAAGCAGATCGACAACACTAATTTCATATCGGCATCATATCGGGACGGACATCAAAAGAAAAAAAAAATTCAAAATATTCGTAGAATTCGCTGCAATTTAATCGCCTGGCAGCGAACCCCGGTCTTCCTGGTGTACTTACTATGAAGCAAAATAGAAGATTACCATATCAAACTATGTGTGAAAATTCAAGCAAAACTATTTGGTGCAACTACCTCAAACGACGTCCTACTATTCACATACACTCCTTATTTGAGAAATTATAATGTGCTCTGGCATCGAACCCAGGAACAGCATGGTCTTATCTATTTTTTTTCTTAAACAAACTGTTAATATACATCTTCCATCTAAGCAAGAACTCCCTTACATATCGATAAATGCATAAAAAAATTATGAAAAGATACCCCATAGTATTATATATGGGTGATATTTTTACCGCCCGGCATCGAACCCGGGTCTTTCAGGCAATACTTTCTATGCAGCACAAAAGAAAAACACCATCTCTAACCGCGTATGCAAATTCAAGCAGAAATATTGGTTACAACTGCCTCAAATGACGTCCTACTTTTCCTTTATATTCCTTATGAGAGAAACGTTATTGTGCTCTGGCTTCGAACCCAGGAACAGTACGGTCTTATGAAATTTTTTTTCTAAAACTTATTCGTACCATACATCTTCCAGCCAAGCACGAGCATCCTATCATTTCGATAAGTGCATCTAAAAAAATAATGAAAAACGGCTCCCATGTATTTTAAAGGGCAGATCTTTGCATCGTCCTAGCATCGAACCCAGGATAACTTTTGTAAAAGTCATTGATGTTTTCGAAAGTCCAAGACCATAAATATAGGCACCTTGAGTTTTACTTCTCTACCTATCCGGAAAGTATTTTTTTTTTTTTCCCGAAAATCACGGCAATGCATTCAAACGGGAAAAATCGGGACTTTGGGGCCCTCTGGAATCGAACCTATGACACTGAGGATCAAAGTCTCTTTTTTCCTGGGGGTTTCACGTTATGGCCAATATGTCATAAAAATTTCAGATCAATGACGCTTGTAGTTTAGGCTGTGAATTTGTATCCTATCTATCTATATAGGTATACGAGTAAAATGTTGCTTGCATACTGCAAGCAGATCGACAACACTAATTTCATATCGGCATCATATCGGGACGGACATCAAAAGAAAAAAAAAATTCAAAATATTCGTAGAATTCGCTGCAATTTAATCGCCTGGCAGCGAACCCCGGTCTTCCTGGTGTACTTACTATGAAGCAAAATAGAAGATTACCATATCAAACTATGTGTGAAAATTCAAGCAAAACTATTTGGTGCAACTACCTCAAACGACGTCCTACTATTCACATACACTCCTTATTTGAGAAATTATAATGTGCTCTGGCATCGAACCCAGGAACAGCATGGTCTTATCTATTTTTTTTCTTAAACAAACTGTTAATATACATCTTCCATCTAAGCAAGAACTCCCTTACATATCGATAAATGCATAAAAAAATTATGAAAAGATACCCCATAGTATTTTATATGGGGGATATTTTTACCGCCCGGCATCGAACCCGGGTCTTTCAGGCAATACTTTCTATGCAGCACAACAGAAAAACACCATCTCTAACCGCGTATGCAAATTCAAGCAGAAATATTGGTTACAACTGCCTCAAATGACGTCCTACTTTTCCTTTATATTCCTTATGAGAGAAACGTTATTGTGCTCTGGCTTCGAACCCAGGAATAGCACGGTCTTATGAAAATTTTTTTCTAAAACTTATTCGTACCATACATCTTCCAGCCAAGCACGAACATCCTATCATTTCGATAAGTGCATCTAAAAAAATAATGAAAAACGGCTCCCATGTATTTTAAAGGGCAGATCTTTACATCGTCCTAGCATCGAACCCAGGATAACTTTTGTAAAAGTCATTGATGTTTTCGAAAGTCCAAGACCATAAATATAGGCACCTTGAGTTTTACTTCTCTACCTATCCGGAAAGTATTTTTTTTAAATTCCCGAAAATCACGGCAATGCATTCAAACGGGAAAAATCGGGACTTTGGGGCCCTCTGGAATTGAACCTATGACACTGAGGATCAAAGTCTCATTTTTCCTGGGGGTTTCACGTTATGGCCAATATGTCATAAAAATTTCAGATCAATGACGCTTGTAGTTTAGGCTGTGAATTTGTATCCTATCTATCTATCTATCTATATAGGTATATATATGAATGAATCCGGAGAAGCATCTATATATAATAGATAGAGAGGATACAAAGTCACAGGCTAAACCACTAGCGTCAATGGCTTGAAATTTTTACGACATAATGGCCATAACGTATAACCTCCAGAAAAATTGCGATTTTGAACCTCGATGTCATGGGTTCGATTCCAGAGGGCCCCAAAGTGCCGATTTTTCCCGTTTAAATGCATTGCTTTGATTTTCGGGAATTTAAAAAAAATACTTTCCGGATAGGTAACGAAACAAAACTCAAGGAGCCTATATATATGGTCATGATCTATCGAAAACATAAATGAGTTTTACGGAAAGTATCCCGGGTTCGATGCTAGGTCGGGCCAAAAATCGGCCGTTTAAATTCCATTGTGGCGATTTTTAAGATTTTTTTTGGACACTTTCCCGATGGCATGGAAACTTGAAATTCGGCATGGAGTTGGAGATCAATAATAAATTTCAGGATCAAATTTTACATATTCGCTGAAGGTCCTTGGTTCGATCCCAGAGGGCCATTTAAATTCCTCAATGCATTTCTTACGGAGATAACGGAAACAAATTATAGGTACTTCCCGGCACGATAAAGACTTCAAACTTTGCACTAAGAAAGATTAAGTGTATACAAATCAAACTGTGCATTCCCAGCTTTCAATGTGTCCTGGGTTCGACACCAGGCGTCTCTACAATCAGTAACTGATCCGATTTTCAATAATTATTTTGAACCCTTTCTCAACGATATAGAAACTGGAAATTCGGCATGTAGATAGAGATCATAAATAACTTTCAGAAACATTTTTTAGATTTCCAAGATCGTCCTTGGTTCGAATCCAGAGAGCCATTTAAATTCGTGAAAATTAAAACGTCTTTTGAGGCAGTTGTAGCCCATATTTCTACTTGAATTTTCACACATAGTTAGAGATGGCAATGTCCTATTGTGCTGCATAGTGAGTTCAACAGTAAAGACCCGGGTTCGATGCCAGACGATGGAATATCAGCGAATTTTAAGAAAAATTTCAATCCTTTATTTTTTTCTTTTGATGGCCGTCCCGATATGATGCCGACATGAAAATAGTGTTGTCGATCTGCTTGCAGTATGCAAGCAACATTTTACTCGTATATATATATATATATGAATATACGAGTAAAATGTAGCTTGCATACTGCAAGCAGATCGACAACACTAATTTCATATCGGCATCATATCGGGTCGGACATCAAAAGAAAAAAAAATTCAAAATATTCGTAGAATTCGCTGCAATTTAATCGCCTGGCAGCGAACCTCGGTCTTCCTGGTGTACTTACTATGCAGCAAAATAGAAGATTACCATATCAAACTATGTGTGAAAATTCAAGCTAAACTATTAGGTGCAACTACCTCAAACGACGTCCTACTATTCACATACACTCCCTATTTGAGAAATTATAATGTGCTCTGGCATCGAACCCAGGAACAGCATGGTCTTATCTATGTTTTTTCTTAAACAAAGTGTTAATATACATCTTCCATCTAAGCAAGAGCTCCCTTACATATCGATAAATGCATAAAAAAATTATGAAAAGATACCCCATAGTATTATATATGGGGGATATTTTTACCGCCCGGCATCGAACCCGGGTCTTTCAGGCAATACTTTCTATGCAGCGCAACAGAAAAACACCATCTCTAACCACGTATGCAAATTCAAGCAGAAATATTGGTTACAACTGCCTCAAATGACGTCCTACTTTTCCTTTATATTCCTTATGAGAGAAACGTTATTGTGCTCTGGCTTCGAACCCAGGAACACTACGGTCTTATGAAAATTTTTTTCTAAAACTTATTTGTACCATACATCTTCCAGCCAAGCACGAACATCCTATCATTTCGATAAGTGCATCTAAAAAAATAATGAAAAACGGCTCCCATGTATTTTAAAGGGCAGATCTTTGCATCGTCCTAGCATCGAACCCAGGATAACTTTTGTAAAAGTCATGAATGTTTTCGAAAGTCCAAGACCATAAATATACACACCTTGAGTTTTACTTCTCTACCTATCCGGAAAGTATTTTTTTTTAATTCTCGAAAATCACGGCAATGCATTCAAACGGGAAAAATCGGGACTTTGGGGCCCTCTGGAATCGAACGTATGACACTGAGGATCAAAGTCTCTTTTTTCCTGGGGGTTTCACGTTATGGCCAATATGTCATAAAAATTTCAGATCAATGACGCTTGTAGTTTAGGCTGTGAATTTGTATCCTATCTATCTATATAGGTATACGAGTAAAATGTAGCTTGCATACTGCAAGCAGATTGGCAATACTAATTTCATATTAGCATAATATCGGGACGGTCCTCAAAATCAAAAAAAAGGATTGAAATTTTTCTTAAAATTCGCTGACAATTCATCGTCTGCCATCGAACCCGGGTCTTTACTGTGAGATTCTCTGCAGAAAAAAAGAAGATCACCATCTCTAGCTATGTGTGAAAATTCAAGCAGAAATATTGGCTAAAACTGTCTCAAAAGATGTTCAAATTTCACGAATGTAAAGTGTTCTTTGGATTCGAACCAAGGACGATCTTGGGAATCTAAAAAATGTTTCTCAAAGTTATTTATGATCTCTATCTATATGCCGATTTTCAAGTTTCTATATTATTGGGAAAGGTTTCAAAATAATTCCTAAAAATCGGATCAACTTCTGATTGCAGAGACACCTGGTGTCGAACCCAGGACACATTGATAGCCGTGAATGCCCAGTTTGATTTTAAAGGACTTGCTCTACTAACATGCAAAGTTTGAAGTCGATAGCATGCCGGGAAGTGCCTAAATTTTGTTTCCGTTATCTCCGTAAGAAATGCATTGAGAAATGCAAGTGGCCCTCTGGGATCGAACCAAGGACCATCAGCGAATACGTAAAATTTGATTATGAAACATATTCATGATATCTATCGATGTGCCGAGTTTCAAGTATCCATGTTATCGGGAAAAGATCCAAAAAAAATCTTCAAAATCGCCGCAATGCATTTTAAACGGCCGATATTTGCCCCGACCCAGCATCGAACCATGGACCATGTTCGGCGATGTCCTTTTTATTTTCGTTGGATATCCACGGCATCTAGCGATCCCTCGAATTTCAATTTTCTACCTTTCCGAGAAGTGCCTCAAAAAAATTTTCGAAAATCTTCACCATATATCCTTATGGGGAAAATCGGGACTTTGGGGCCTTCTGGAATCGAACTCATGACACTGAGGTTCGAAGTCGGATTTTTTCTGGAGGTTACACAATATGGCCAATATGTCGTAAAAAATTCAAGTCAGTGGCACTTGTGGAACATGGTTAGACTTTTGATGCCCTATGAATGAATGAATGAGTGAGTGTGTATATAGGTATATCCGGAGAAGCGTCTATATATAATATATAGGTATGTATATGAATGAATCCGGAGAAGCATCTATATATAATAGATATATAATAGATATGATACGAGTAAAATGTAGCTTGCATACTGCAAGCAGATCGACAACACTAATTTCATAACGGCATTATGTCGGGACGGTCCCGGAAAGGAAAAAAAGGATTGAAAATATTCTTAAAATTCGCTTTAATTAAATTTTTTGGCATCGAACCCGGGTCTTTTTGGTGAAATTTCTATGCAGCACATCAGAAGATCATCTTCTCTAAATAGGTGTGAAAATTCAAGCAGAAATATTGGCTGCAACTGCCTCAAACGAAGACCTACTTTTCACGAATGTTAATAGCTCTCTGGATTCGAACCAAGACCGATCTAGGAAATATAAAATGTGTTTTCGAAATGTATCTATAAGTTCTATATATATGCCGAATTTCAAGTTTTAATATTATTGGGAAGGGGTTCAAGATAATTCTTAAAAATCGAATCAGCGACTGATTGTAGAGACGCCTGGTGTCGAACCCTGGACGTATTGGAAGCTGTTAATGCACAAAATTACTTGCCTCGGACTTGATCTAATTTCATTCAAAGTTTGAAGTCGATATCATACCGGGAAGTACCTAAAATGTGTTTCTGTTATCCCCTTAAGAAATGCATTGTGGAGTGCAAATGGCCCTCTGGGATCGAACCAAGGACCCTCAGCGAATATATAAAATTTTATAATGAAATATATTTATGATTTCTAACCCCATGCCAAATTTCAAGTTTCCATGCATTCGGAAAGGGGTCAAATTTCAGCTCAATCACTCTTGTGGTTTAGGCTGTGAGTTTGTATCCTCTCTATATATATATATATACGAGTAAAATGTAGCTTGCATCCTGCAAGCAGATCGGCAATACTAATTTCATATCGGCATCACATCGGGACGGTCCTCATAAGAAAAAAAAGGGGATTAAATTTTTTCTTAAAATTCGCTGAATTTTCATCGTCTGGCATCGAACCCGGGTCTAACTGGAAAACCTACTATGAAACACAATAGAAGATCACAATCTCTAACTATGTGTGAAAATTCAAGCAGAAATATTGGCTACAACTGCCTCAAAAGACGCTCTAATGTTCACGAATGTAAATGGCTACCGGGACTCGAACCAAGGACGATCATGGAAATTTAAAAAATGTTTCTGAAAGTTATTAATGATCTCAATCCATATGCCAAATTTCAAGTTTCTATATTATTGGGAAAGGTTTCAAAATAATTCCTAAAAATCGGATCAACTTCTGATTGCAGAGACACCTGGTGTCGAACCCAGGACATATTGATAGCTATGAATGCATAGTTTGATTTGTTAAGACTGGTTCTTCTATCATGCTAGGTTTTAAATCGATAGCATGCTGGAAAGTACCTAAAATTTGTTTCCGTTATCTCCGTAAGAAATGCATTGAGGAATATAAATGTCCCTCTGGGATCGAACCAAGGGCCATCAGCGATAATGTAAAATTTGATTATGATATATTTCTATGGTATCTAACCTCATACCGAATTTCAAGTTTCCATGCCATTTGAAAGGGGTCCAAAAAAAATCTTAAAAATCGCCACAATGCATTTTAAACGGCAGATTTTTGCATCGACCTAGCATCGAACCCAGGTTATTTTCCGTAAAACTCATTTATGTTTTCGATAGATCATGTTCATATATATAGGCTCCTTGAGTTTCGATTCTCTACCTATCCGGGAAGTATTTTTAAAAAAATTCTCGAAAATCAAAGCAATGCATTTAAACGGGAAAAATCGGGACTTTGGGGCCCTCTGGAATCGAACCCATGACACTGAGGTTCAAAATCGCAATTTTTCTGGGGGTTTCACGTTATGGTTAATATGTCATAAAAATTTCAAGTCAATCACGCTTGTGGTTTAGCCTGTGAATTTGTATCCTATCTATATAGCTATATAGCTATATATATGAATGAATCCGGAGAAGCATCTATATATAATAGAAGATATATATATACGAGTAAAATGTAGCTTGCATACTGCAAGCAGATCGACAACACTAATTTTATATCGGCATCATATCGGGACGGACATCAAAAGAAAAAAAAAGTATTCAAAATATTCGAAGAATTCGCTGCAATTTAATCGCCTGGCAGCGAACCCCGGTCTTCCTGGTGTACTTACTATGCAGCAAAACAGAAGATAACCATATCAAACTATGTGTGAAAATTCAAGCAAAACTATTAGGTGCAACTACCTCAAACGACGTCCTACTTTTCACATACACTCCTTATGTGAGAAATTATAATGTGCTCTGGCATCGAACCCAGGTACAGCATGGTCCTATCTATTTTTTTTCTTAGATAAAGTGTTAATATACACCTTCCATCTAAGCAAGAGCTCCCTTACATATCGATAAATGCATAAAAAATTATGAAAAGCTACCCCATAGTATTATATATTGGGGATATTTTTCCCGCCCGGCATCGAACCCGTGTCTTTCAGGAAATACTTTCTATGCAGCACAACAGAAAAACACCATCTTTAACCGCGTATGCAAATTCAAGCAGAAATATTGGTTACAACTGCCTCAAATGACATCCTACTTTTACTTTATATTCCTTATGAGAGAAACGTTATTGTGCTCTGGCTTCGAACCCAGGAATAGTACGGTCTTATGAAAATTTTTTTCTAAAACTAATTCGTACCATACATCTTCCAGCTAAGCACGAACATCCTATCATTTCGATAAGTGTATCTAAAAAAATAATGAAAAACGGCTCCCATGTATTTTTAAGGGCAGATCTTTGCATCGTCCTAGCATCGAACCCAGGATAATTTTTGTAAAAGTCATTGATGTTTCCGAAAGTCCAAGACCATAAATATAGGTACCTTGAGTTTAACTTCTCTACCTATCCGGAAAGTGTTTTTAAAAAATTACCGAAAATCACGGCAATGCATTCAAACGGGAAAAATCGGGACTTTGGGGCCCTCTGGAATCGAACCTATGACACTGAGGATGAAAGTCTCTTTTTTCCTGGGGGTTTCACGTTATGGCCAATATGTCATAAAAATTTAAAGTCAATGACGCTTGTGGTTTAGGCTGTGAATTTGTATCCTATCTATATACCTATATAGCTATATAGCTATATATATGAATGAATCCGGAGAAGCATCTATATATAATAGATATGGATACATGAATGAATCCGGAGAAGCATCTATATATAATAGATATGAATGAATCCGGAGAAGCATCTATATATAATAGATATGGATACATGAATGAATCCGGAGAAGCATCTATATATAATAGATATATGAATGAATCCGGAGAAGCACCTATATATAATAGATATGAATGAATCCGGAGAAGCATCTATATATAATAGATATAGGTATATCCGGAGAAGCGTCTATATATAATAGATATAGGTATATCCGGAGAAACGTCTATATATAATAGATATAGACGCTTCTCCGGATTTACCTATATCTATTACGAGTAAAATGTAGTCAGCACTAATTTCATGTCGGCATCATATCGGGACGGCCAGCAAAAGAAAAAAAAAGGGATTGAAAATATTCTTAAAATTCGCTGCAATTTAATCGTCTGGCATCGAACCTAGGCCTTCCTGGAGAACCTACTATGCAGCACAACAGAAAATCACCATCTCTTACTATGTGTGAAAATTCAAGCAGAAATATTGGCTGCAACTACCTCAAACGACGCCTTACTTTTCAATAATGTAAATTGCTCTCTGGATTCGAACCAAGGACGATCTAGGAAATCTAAAACATATTTTTGAAATGTATCTATGTCCTCGATCTAAGTGCCTAATTTCATGTTTTAATATTATTGGGAAGGGGTTTAAATTAATTCTTAAAAAGCGGATAATTGACTGATTGTAGAGACGCCTGGTGTCGAACCCAGGAAATATTGGTAGCTGTGAATGCACAGTATGACTTATTAGGACTACATCTTATTTCGTACAAATTTTGATGTCGATATCATGCCGGGAAGTACCTAAAACTTTTTTCTTATATCTCCATAAGAAATGCATTGAGGAATGGAAATGGCTCTCTGGGATCGAACCAAGGACCATCAGCGAATATGTAAAATTTGATTATGAAATATATTTATGATCTCCAACTTCATGCCGAATTTCAAGTTTCCATGCCATCGGGAAGGGGTCCAAAAAAAATCTTAAAAATCGCCACAATGCATTTTAAACGGCCGATTTTTGCCTCGACCTAGCATCGAACCCAGGATATTTTCCGTAAAACTCATTTATGTTTTCGATAGATAATGACCATATATATAGGATCCTTGAGTTTTGATTCTCTACCTATTCGGAAAGTATTTTTTTTTAATTCCCGAAAATCAAAGCAAAGCATTTAAACGGGAAAAATCGGGACTTTGGGGCCCTCTGGAATCGAACCTATGACACTGAGGTTCAAAATCGCAATTTTTCTGGAGGTTACATATTAGGGCCAACATGTCGTAACAATTTCAAGCCAATGACGCTTGTGGTTTAGGCTGTGAATTAGTATCCTATCTATCTAACTATCTATCTATATGAATGAATCCGGAGAAGCAACTATATATAATAGATATTTATAGAGAGGATACAAACTCACAGCCTAAACCACAAGAGTGATTGAGCTGGAATTTTTACGGCGTATTGGCCATAACGTGTAACAACCAGAAAAATTGCGATTTTGATCCTCAGTGTCATGGGTTCGATTCCAGAGGGCCCACAAGTCCCGATTTTTCCCGTTTAAATACATTGCTTTGATATTCGGGAATTAAAAAAAATACTTCCCGTATAGGTAGAGAATTAAAACTCAAGGAGCCTATATATATGAACATGATCTATCGAAAACATAAATTGGTTTAACGGAAAATATCCTGGGTTCGATGCTAGGTCGGGGCAAAAATCGGCCGTTTAAAATGCGTTGTGGCGATTTTTAAGATTTTTTTTGGACCCTTTTCCGAATGCATGGAAACTTGAAATTTGGCATGGGGTTAGAAATCATAAATATATTTCATAATCAAATTTTACATATTCGCTGAGGGTCCTTGGTTCGATCCCAGAGGGCCATTTGCACTCCACAATGCATTTCTTATGGGGATAACAGAAACACATTTTAGGTACTTCCCGGTATGATATCGACTTCAAACTTTGAATGAAATTAGATCAAGTCCTAGCAAGTAATTTTGTGCATTTACAGCTTCCAATACGTCCAGGGTTCGATACCAGGCGTCTCTACAATCAGTCACTGATCCGATTTTTAAGAATTATTTTGAACCCCTTCCCAATAATATTAAAACTTGAAATTCGGCATATATATAGAACTTATAGATACATTTCGAAAACACATTTTATATTTCCTAGATCGGCCTTGGTTCGAATCCAGAGAGCTATTAACATTCGTGAAAAGTAGGTCTTCGTTTGAGGCAGTTGCAGCCAATATTTCTGCTTGAATTTTCACACCTATTTAGAGAAGATGATCTTCTGATGTGCTGCATAGAAATTTCACCACAAAGACCCGGGTTCGATGCCAGACAATTAAACTGAAACTAATTTTAAGAATATTTTCAATCCTTTTTTTCCTTTCCGGGACCGTCCCGACATAATGCCGTTATGAAATTAGTGTTGTCGATCTGCTTGCAGTATGCAAGCTACATTTTACTCGTATCTATTATATACGAGTAAAATGTAGCTTGCATACTGCAAGCAAATCGACAACACTAATTTCATAACGGCATTATATCGGGACGGTCCCGGAAAGGAAAAAAAGGATTAAAAATATTCTTATAATTCGCTTCAATTTAATCGTCTGGCATCGAACCAAGGTCTTTGTGGTGAAATTTCTATGCAGCACATCAGAAGATCATCATCTCTAAATACGTGTGAAAATTCAAGCAGAAATATCGGCTAAAACTACCTCAAACGAAGACCTACTTTTTACGAATGTTAATAGCTCTCTGGATTCGAACCAAGGACGTTCTAGGAAATATAAAATATGTTTTCGAAATGTATCTGTAAGTTCTATATATATGCCGTATTTCAAGTTTTAACATTATTGGGAAAGGGTTCAAAATAATTCTTAAAAATTGGATCAGTGACTGATTGTAGAGACGCCTGGTGTCGAACCCTGGACGTATGGGAAGCTGTTAATGCACAAAATGACTTGCTAGGACTTGATCTCATTTCATACAAAGTTTGAAGTCGATATCATACCGGGAAGTACCTAAAATGTGTTTTTTTTTCTAAAACTTATTCGTACCATACATCTTCCAGCCAAGCACGAACATCCTATCATTTCGATAAGTGCATCTAAAAAAATAATGAAAAACGGCTCCCATGTATTTTAAAGGGCAGATCTTTGCATCGTCCTAGCATCGAACCCAGGATAACTTTTGTAAAAGTCATTGATGTTTTCGAAAGTCCAAGACCATAAATATAGGCACCTTGAGTTTTACTTCTCTACCTATCCGGAAAGTATTTTTTTTTAATTCCCAAAAATCACGGCAATGCATTCAAACGGGAAAAATCGGGACTTTGGGGCCCTCTGGAATCGAACCTATGACACTGAGGATCAAAGTCTCTTTTTTCCTGGGGGTTTCACGTTATGGCCAATATGTCATAAAAATTTCAGATCAATGACGCTTGTAGTTTAGGCTGTGAATTTGTATCCTATCTATCTATATAGGTATACGAGTAAAATGTTGCTTGCATACTGCAAGCAGATCGACAACACTATTTTCATGTCGGCATCATATCGGGACGGCCATCAAAAGAAAAAAATGGATTGAAATTTTTCTTAAAATATGCCTAAATTCCATCGTCTGGCATCGAACCCGGGTCTTTACTGTGAACTTACTATGCAGCACAATAGAACATCACCATCTCTAACGATGTGTGAAAATTCAAGCAGAAATATGGGCTACAACTGCCTCAAAAGACGTTCTAATTTTCACGAATTTAAATGGCTCTCTGGATTCGAACCAAGGACGATCTTGGAAATCTAAAATATGTTTCTGAAAGTTATTTATTATCTCTATCTATATGCCGAATTTCAAGTTTCTATATTATTGGGAAGGGGTTCAAAATAGTTCCTAAAAATTGAATCAATTACTGATTGTAGAGACGCCTGGTGTCGAACCCAGGACCTACTGGCAGCTGTGAAAACACATTATGACTTGGTTTGACCTGATCTTAATAAATGCAAAGTTTGAAGTCAACAACTTGCCAGGAAGTACCTAAAATTTGCTTCCGTAATCTCCATAAGAAATGCTTTGTAGGATGTAAATTGCCCTCTGGGATCGAACCAAGGACCATCAGCGAGCTCTAAAATTTTATTATGAAATATATTTATGATATATATCTACGTGCCAAGTTTCAAGTTTCCAAGTCATCTGTAAGTAATTTAAAAAAATCTTAAAAATCGCTATGTAAATTAAACGGGAGAATATTTGCCCTGGCCTAGCATCGAACCAAGGATAATATTTGTAGATGTCTTTGTGGTTTCCTTTAGATATTCACGGCATCTAGCGATCTCTAGAATTTCAACTCTCTCCTTTTCCGGGAAGTGCCTCAAAAAAATTTTCGAAAATCCCCGCCATGTATTCTTATGGACAAAATCGTGACTTTGGGGCCTTCTGGAATCGAACCCATGACACTGAGGTTCAAAGTCGGCTTTTTCCTGGAGGTTACACGTTATGGCCAATATGTCGTAAAAATTTCAAGTCGGTGGCACTTGTGGAACATGCTAATACTTTTGATCCCCAGTGTATATATATATATATAAGTATATCCGGAGAAGCGTCTATATATAATAGATATATGAATGAATCCGGAGAAGCATCTATATATAAAAGATAGATGCTTCTCCGGATTCATTCATATATTCATATAGATAGATAGGATACTAATTCACAGCCTAAACCACAAGCGTCATTGACTTGAAATTTTTACGACGTATTGGCCATAACGTATAACCACCAGAAAAATTGCGATTTTGAACTTCAGTGTCATGGGTTCGATCCCAGAGGGCCCCAAAGTCGCGATTTTCCCCATAAGAATACATGGCGTTGATTTTTGAAAATTTTTTTGAGGCACTTCCCGGAAAAGGAGAGATTTGAAATTCAAGGGATCGATACATGCCGTGCATATCTAAAGGAAACCATAAAGACATCTACGAATATTATCCTTGGTTCGATGCTAGGTCGGGGCAAAAATCGGCCGTTTAAAGTGCATTGCGACGATTTTTAAGATTTTTTTTGAACCCTTTTACGATGGCATAGAAACATGAAATTCGGTATGAGGTTCGATACCATAAAAATATATCATAATCGAATTTAAAATTTTCGCTGATGGTCCTTGGTTCGATCCCAGAGGGACATTTAAATTCCTCAATGTATTTCTTACGGAGATAACGGAATCAAATTTTAGGTACTTCCCGGCACGATATCGACTGCAAACTTTGCATATAGAAAGATCAAGTCCATACAAATCAAACAGTGCATTCACAGCTATCAATATGTCCTGGGTTCGACACCAGGTGTCTCTGCAATCAGAAGTTGATCCGATTTTTAGGAATTATTTTAAAACCTTTGCCAATGATATAGAAACTTCAAATTCGGCATATAGATAGAGATCATATAGAACTTTAAGAAACATTTTTTAGATTTCCACGATCGTACTTGGTTCGAATCCAGAAGGCCGTTTAAAT
Organism: Sympetrum striolatum; assembly: GCA_947579665.1. Classification (NCBI taxonomy): domain Eukaryota; kingdom Metazoa; phylum Arthropoda; class Insecta; order Odonata; family Libellulidae; genus Sympetrum; species Sympetrum striolatum. Next base: position 36,458,088 of record OX388343.1, on the reverse strand, counting down.
TTGTGAAAATTAGAACGTCTTTTGAGGCAGTTGTAGCCCATATTTCTGCTTGAATTTTCACACATAGTTAGAGATGGTGGTGTTCTATTGTGCTGCATAGTAAGTTCACAGTAAAGACCCGGGTTCGATGACAGAGGATGGAATTTCAGGGAATTTTAAGAAAAATTTCAATCCGTTTTTTTTTTTTGATGACCGTCCCGATATGATGCCAACATGAAAATAGTGTTGTCGATCTGCTTGCAGTATGCAAGCAACATTTTACTCGTATATATATAAGTATATCCGGAGAAGCGTCTATATATAATAGATACCTATATAGATAGATAGATAGGATACAAATTCACAGCCTAAACTACAAGCGTCATTGATCTGAAATTTTTATGACATATTGGCCATAACGTGAAACCCCCAGGAAAAAAGAGACTTTGATCCTCAGTGTCATAGGTTCGATTCCAGAGGCCCCCAAAGTCCCGATTTTTCCCGTTTGAATGCATTGCCGTGATTTTCGGGAATTTAAAAAAAATACTTTCCGGATAGGTAGAGAAGTAAAACTCAAGGTGCCTATATTTATGGTCTTGGACTTTCGAAAACATCAATGACTTTTACAAAAGTTATCCTGGGTTCGATGCTAGGACGATGCAAAGATCTGCCCTTTAAAATACATGGGAGCCGTTTTTCATTATTTTTTTAGATGCACTTATCGAAATGATAGGATGTTCGTGCTTGGCTGGAAGATGTATGGTACGAATAATTTTTAGAAAAAAATTTTCATAAGACCGTACCATTCCTGGGTTCGAAGCCAGAGCACAATAACGTTTCTCTCATAAGGAATATAAAGGAAAAGTAGGACGTCATTTGAGGCAGTTGTAACCAATATTTCTGCTTGAATTTGCATACGCGGTTAGAGATGGTGTTTTTCTGTTTTGCTGCATAGAAAGTATTGCCTGAAAGACCCGGGTTCGATGCCGGGCGGTAAAAATATCCCCCATATATAATACTATGGGGTATCTTTTCATAATTTTTTTAAGCATTTATCGATATGTAAGGGAGCTCTTAATTAGATGGAAGATGTATATTAACACTTTGTTTAAGAAAAAAAATTGATAAGACCATGCTGTTCCTGGGTTCGATGCCAGAGCACATTATAATTTCTCAAATAAGGAGTGTATGTGAATAGTAGGACGTCGTTTGAGGTAGTTGCACCTAATAGTTTTGCTTGAATTTTCACACGTATTTAAAGAAGATGATCTTCTGATGTGCTGCATAGAAATTTCACCAAAAAGACCCGGGTTCGATGCCAGACGATTAAATTGAAGCGAATTTTAAGAATATTTTCAATCCTTTTTTTCCTTTCCGGGACCGTCCCGATATAATGCCGTTATGAAATTAGTGTTGTCGATCTGCTTGCAGTATGCAAGCTACATTTTACTCGTATATATATATGGATACATGAATGAATCAAGAGAAGCATCTATATATAATAGATATAGGGGATCAAAAGTTTAAGCATGTTCCACAAGTGCCAACGACTTGAAATTTTTAAGATGTATTGGCCATAACATGCAACCTCCAGGAAAAAGCCGACATTGAGCCTCGGTGTCATGGGTTCGATTCCAGATGGACCCAAAGTCGCGATTTTCTCCATTAGGATACATGGCGGAGATTTTCGAAAATTTTTTTGGTGCACTTCCCGGGAAAGTAGAGATTTGAAATTCGAGGGAACGCTAGATGTCAAAGATATGTAAAGAAAACCATAAAGACATCTACGAATATTATCCTTGGTTCGATGCTAGGACGGGGCAAAAATTGGCCGTTTAAAATGCATTGCGGCGATTTTGAAGAATTGTTTTGGATACTTTCCCGATGGCATAGAAACTTGAAACTCAGCACGTGGATAGATATCACAAATATATATCATAGTCAAATTTTACATGTTCGCTGATGGTCCTTGGTTCGATCCCAGAGGGCCATTTTCACTTCTCAATGTATTTCTTACGGAGATAACGGTAACAAATTTTAGGTACTTCCCGGCACGTATATATATATGGATACATGAATGAATCCGGAGAAGCATCTATATATCTATTATATATAGATGCTTCTCCGGATTCATTCATATAGATAGATAGATAGATAGATAGATAGGATACTAATTCACAGCCTAAACCACAAGCGTCATTGACTTGAAATTTTTACAACGTATTGGCCATAACGTGTAACCGCCAGAAAAATTGCGATTTTGATCCTCAGTGTCATAGGTTCGATTCCAGAGGGCCCCAAAGTCGCGATTTTCTCCATAAGAATACATGGCGGGGATTTTCGAAAATTTTTTTGAGGCACTTCCCGGAAAAGTAGAGAGTTGAAATTCAAGGGATCGGTAGAAGCCGTGCAAATCCAACGTAAATCAGAAAGACATCGCCGAATATGGTCCATGGTTCGATGCTAGGTCGGGGCAAAAATCGGCCGTTTAAAATGCATTGCGGCGATTTTGAAAAATTTTTTTGGGTCCTTTCCCGATAACATGGATACTTGAAACTCGGCACGTCGATAGATATTATAAATATATTTCGTAATCAAATTTTTCATGTTCGCTGATGGTCCTTGGTTCGATCCCAGAGGACCATTTTCACTTCTCAATGCATTCCTTACGGAGATAACGGAAACAAAATTAAGGTACTTCCCGGCATGCAATCGACTTCAAACTTTGCAAGATACAAGAAAAAGTATTTACAAATCAAACTTTGCATGCACAGCTTACAATATGTCCTGGGTTCGACACCAGGTGTCTTTGCAATCAGAAGTTGATCCGATTTTTAGGAATTATTTGGAAACCTTTCCCAATAATATAGAAATTTGAAATTCTGCATATAGATAGAAATCATAAATAACTTTCAGAAATATCTTTTAGATTTCCAAGATCGTCCTTGGTTCGAATCCAGAGAGCCATTTACATTCGTGATAATTAGAACGTCTTTTGAGGCAGTTGTAGCCAATATTTCTGCTTGAATTTTCACACATGGTTAGAGATGATGATCTTCTATTGTGCTGCATAGTTAGTTCACCAGTAAGACCCGGGTTCGATGCCAGACGATGAAATTTTAGCGAATTTTAAGAAAAATTTCAATCCTTTTTTTTTTCTTTTGAGGAGCGTTCCGATATGATTCCGATATGAAATTAGTGTTGTCGATCTGCTTGCAGTATGCAAGCAACATTTTACTCGTAATAGATATATATATAGAGAGAGGATACAAACTCGTAGGCTAAACCACTAGCGTCAATGGCTTGAAATTTTTACGACTTATTGGCCATAACGTATAACCGCCAGAAAAATTTCGATTTTGAACCTCAGTGTCATGGGTTCGAATCCAGAGGGCCCCAAAGTCCAGATTTTTCCCGTTTAAACGCATTGCTTTGATATTCGGGAATTAAAAATAAATACTTCCCGGATAGGTAGAGAATCAAAACTCAAGGAGCCTATATATATGAACATGATCTATCGAAAACATAAATGAGTTTTACGGAAAATATCTTGGGTTCAATGCTAGGTCGGGGCAAAAATCGGCCGTTTAAAATGCATTGTGGCGATTTTTAAGATTTTTTTTTGGACCCCTTTTCGAATGCATGGAAACTTGGAATTTGGCATGGGGTTAGAAATCATAAATAAATTTCATAATCAAATTTTACATATTCGCTTATGGTCCTTGGTTCGATCCCAGAGGGCCATTTGCACTCCACAATGCATTTCTTATGGAGATAACGGAAACACATTTTAGGTACTTCCCGGTATGATATCGACTTCAAACTTTGTATGAAATTTGATCAAGTCCTACCAAGTCATTTTGTGCATTTACAGCTTCCAATACGTCCAGGTTTCGACACCAGGCGTCTCTACAATCAGTCACTGATCCGATTTTTAAGAATTATTTTAAACCCCTTCCCAATAATATTAAAACTTGAAATTCGGCATATATATAGAACTTATAGATACATTTCGAAACATATTTTATATTTCCTAGATCGTCCTTGGTTCGAATCTAGAGAGCTATTAACATTCGTGAAAAGTAGGTCTTCGTTTGAGGCAGTTGCAGCGAAGATTTCTGTTTCAATGTTCACACGTATTTAGAGTAGATGATCCTCTGATTTGCTGCATAGAAGTTTCACCAAAAAGACCCGGGTTCGATGCCAGACGATTAAATTGGAGGGAATTTTAAGAATATTTTCAAACCTTTTTTTCCTTTCCGGGACCGTCCCGATATAATGCCGTTATGACATTAGTGTTGTCGATCCGCTTGCAGTATGCAAGCTACATTTTACTCGTATTTTACTATATATAAAGCTGCAAATCCGACTCATTCATACAAATTCCTGGGTATTTCTAATCGAGCTAGAAGGCTGAAATTTTCAGAAGAGATTCATAATTGACAGTCGAGTCAGGAAAAAATCGAAAATTCTCAGATTTTGACCTAGAATTGAGCAAAGAGACGATTATATTTTTCAATGTATTTAAACGGGGAAAACGAAAAATGGCCATGCAGAGCAAATTTCTTTCGTTCATAAAAATAGGAAAATGTAATCGTAAAGCAGTGGGACTTGGTCTATATTACGTCTAAAGGATCAAAGTTTTCTTTTCTTGCGACCGATTTTAACATTCCGGCAGGAAATTTGCAAAATTTTAGTTTGAACGCCAATTTATTACGTTTTTTTCTCCTCATTTTGAAAATTCAATCTATGGCAACAACCATTGTTTGAATCGAAAACAAGTTTGTTTACGATCCTATTTTCATATGCAATGATAAAGGTTTGATGCATTTTTAATTATTTTAAATCTTTCTTTCGATACATGTTATTACTGAATGCTGAAAAATGTAAATTTCGTTAAAATAGACAGTGGATATCTGCACGGTCAATGAATCAATCGTGAATGCATGCTGTGATAACATAAGTTTATGTAGAGAATACGAGACCATTAACAACGAAGATAATCGTAAAAGTCATGTAAGTAGTGAGATTATTCTAGAATGAAGTACATAGATACGAATATAAATTAATAAATAGGGATATTAATGTAAATTAAAAGGTTTAACGACAATCTTTAGAAATAACATAACTGTAAGCATTACGAATCATTAGTTTCGCGAACACTATAATTTATTAATATATTATAATTCATAGCTCACTTAACCAAATACATTTATCATATACTGAACTCTCATCTAAATGAACAACAAATATCTAATCAGGAAATACATGGTATTATTGAACTATGTTAGGATATCGTTGGTTTACGCATATGGTGGATTGCTTTTCGTGTGTGTGAGTTTCTGTTCTTTTAATTTTATGCCTATTATGTTTATTCTTTTCTATTTTAATTACATATAATTATTCTGTCATCCTTTCCAAAGAGAATTTAAAATTAAGTTCTTTTTCTACGTTTCTTTAATTAATACGTAGTACACAATTAGTTCGTAATATATTACGTAATTCAACATTCATCAAAATAAAAAAAAAACAGAAATCTACTCATAAAATACTCTGATTTCCTTCAAAGACTTTCTGATTACGTTGTTCTACGCTGGATAATTCTTGGTTAGTAAAAACAATCTTTGCATGTATCATTGTATGAATATTATTTTCCCATCTTCTCCAAACGGACTTTAGAATAAAGTTCTTTTTCTACGTACTTTAAAACTATTTACATAATTACGTTGCCTATTGTCTATTTGTTTATTTAATTAGAAACGGAGCTCATTGTCGTAGTAGACAACATTTAATGAATATAGGATTATTTTGCAGAATGTCTTGCACTCAACCACATACTACACAGGTAATCGTCTATTTATTCCGCATTTTTATCTTATGCAGATTTTTATCCTGACTTTACTTTGTTTGGCGTATTTCTTTAATATAATTTTACGAATGCGTATTCATTACAGACTCCCGTATCTCATAAACGCGAAAGGCTTTAGAAATGATTATTTTACTATCATATTATTTGGCGAATCTCGATCTCACTTATTTGAAAATTATGCATACAATAGACAGTGGTATAATTAAAAAAAAATTCTTTCCATATATGTTATGACTGAAGGTTGAAAAATGTAACTTTCATCAAAATGGACAGCGAATATCTGCACGGTCAATGAATTATTCGGGAATACATACTGTGATAACATAAGTTTATGTAGAAAATACGAGACCATTTATAAACGAAGATAATCGGAAAAGTCATGTAAGTAGTGAGATTATTCGAGGATTAAATTTAAAAGTCTACACTGAATCTATATAAGGGGGATAAGAAAGCAATTTCGATGAAATATACTCATTAATTACTGATGAAGTACGTATTATACCGGACCAAGTCTACCTATGCCTGAGTAAAAGTAAGTACAACTGAAATTTACATCATCCTAAAATATTACTATCAGAATATTAATTTAAATTAATAGTTTTAACGATATTATTTAGAAATAATATAACTGCAAACAATACGAATCATTAGCATCAAAATCGGTATAGTTTAGTATAGTAGTATTTCACTTTATTCTCACTTAACCCAATGCATTTATCGTATATTAAATTATGTCTAAAAACTTCCTTTGCAATGGCCATTTCCGATTCCTACTTTATGGCGTTATAATTAATAACAATATTCATAACATCTCTGATGAAAGCAGGAAGATCCCAATTACCACCATTTCAATAACTAATACTATTAACAAAGACACTCAACCATTCTATAGCCAGAAAAATCTTGCCAGCCGGAATTCGTACCTTGGTGTTGGAGTCCTAGCACAGTGACCACTTTCTCACCGCACTCGGTGTGTTTGGTATTTTGCCCTTAGTTTCTCTTAAGATCGACAGATAAGCTCCAGCGTCCTGTCTCGCGTGCCACCTCATAGTGTGGCTTCTTTAGATGATGTTCCTTTTAGGAGGGGAAGCTTTAAGTAACGTATGCCTCAATTTCATACTACATACATTGTGATACATTGTAACCAAAAAGCTCATACGGGAAGCCAAACCCGTTGCTGCCCACCTTTCTTGAAGGACCATATTATAATTGAATATCAAGAAAGTGTAACTTTCATTTAAATGAACAACAAATATCTACACAGGAAATAAAATTATATCCTTGAACGATGTTAGGATTATACGTATATGTTGGATTTCCTTTCGTGTGTGAAAATTGTGCTTTTAATTGTATGCCTATTATGTATCGTCTTCTATTTTAATAACATATATTTATTCTGTCATCTTATCCATACAGAATTTAAAATTAAGTTAAATTTTCGTTTTTTTAATTAATACGTAGTACCTTACGTAATGATATGGGATACTGCTGGGGAAACGATAAATGTCCATGAAGAACCAAATGTTTTCATTCACATAAGCATGAAAAATGTACGTACAGTGGAGAGTATTTAACTAAATTATACCTCAAAGAGGAATTTTCATTTTTCCTGCATCCAATTTCGCCATGTCGGCAACATCTTAAATTAAATACAAATTAATACTGTTTTTATTTGCACCCTTCCCAAGATAAAAACTTTGGCTACGACCATTATTTACGTGGAATACAAATTTGTTTGCAGTTCAAATAACATACGCCGTGATGAAAGTATGAAGTTTTTGAAATATTTTTCAATATTCTTTTGTTTGTAATATTAATATACATCAAGAACATTTAACTTTCATCAAAATAAACAACAAAAATCTACTCATAAAATACGCTGATTTCCTTGAACGAACTTTGGATTACGTTTTTCTACGTATCAGCTGGATGATTCTTCGTAAGTAAAACAATTTCTGCGATTAAAAATGTATGCTTACTATGTTTACTCTTTTCTATTGTATTCACCTCAAATTATTTTTTCATATTCTGCAAACGGGCTTTAGAATTAAGTTCTTTTTCTACGTTTTTCAGAATTATTTACATAGATACGTTACCTGTAGCATATTTGTTTGTTTATATAATTGAATACTTCACAGGTAATCGCCTATTTATTTTCCGCATTTTTATCTTATGCAGATTGTTATTCTAACTTTGCTTTGATTGGCGTATTTTCTTAAATTAATTTTACAAATGCACATTCATTAGGAATCAACTCCAAATCTCCCGTATCAAATAAGCGTAGAAGGCCTTTGAAATCCAAAGGGGGACGTCCTAAAACCTTGAACGACCTTCGGATTATGTAGTTCTACGTGTTCGCTGGATAATTTTTGTAAGTAAAAACAATTTCTGCATTTATCATCGCATGCAAAATATTTTCCCAACATCTCCATATGCGCTTTAAATTCAACTTCTTTTTCTACATTCTTCAAAATTATTCAACTACGTTGCCTAATTTCTATTTGTTTATTTAATTAGAAACGGAGCTCATAGTGCCGCTTTAGACGCCATTTAATGTGCATAGGAATCAATTGAAGTATGCCTTGCACTGAACCGAGTACTACAGGTAACGAATCATCTATCGATTTCTCGCCTTTTTATCTTACGAAGACTTTTATTATTACTTAAATTTGTTTGGCGCATTTCTTTCATTTAATTTTACGTATGGGTATTCTTTAAGGTCTCAACTGCAAAACTCCCGTCTCAATTAAACGTGAAAGGCTTTCGAAATAATTATTATATTATTAGATGAAACTCGATCTCATATTTGAAAATTAGGTATACGATAGACAGTAGTATAATTAAAAAGACACATATCCCTTCATAATATTCTTTGCTTGCAGTTTGCAAGCACCCATTTACTAGTATATATATATATATATATGGATACATGAATGAATCCGGAGAAGCATCTATATATAATAGACGAGTAAAATGTAGCTTGCATACTGCAAGCAGATCAGCAATACTTATTTCATATCGGCATCATATCGGGACTGTCCTAAAAAAAAAAGGATTGAAATTTTTCTTAAAATTCGCTGAAATTTCATCGTCTGGCATCGAACCCGGGTCTTACTGGTGAACCTACTATGCAGCACAACAGAAGATCACTATCTCTAACTATGTGTGAAAGTTCAAGCAGAATTATTGACTGCAACTGCATGAAACAACGTCCTACTTTTCACGAAGGTAGACGGCTCTCTGGATTCGAACCAAGGACTATTAAGAAAATCTAAAACACCATTTTGAAATGTATCTATATTTTATATCTATATGACTAATTTCATGTTTTAATATTATTGGGAATTGGTTCAAATAAATTTTAAAAAATCGGATAATTTACTGATTGTAGAGACGCCTGGTGTCGAACCCAGGAAATTTTGGTAATTGTGAATGCTTAGTATGATTTATTAGAACTTAATCTTATTTCATACAAAGTTTAAATCATTGCTTTGATTTTCGGGAATTTTTAAAAAATACTTGCCGGATAGGTAGGGACTCAAAACTCAAGGAGCCAATATATATGGCCATGATCTATCGAAAACATAAATGAGTTTTACTAAAAATATACTGGGTTCGATGCTAGGTCGAGGCAAAAATCGGCCGTTTAAAATGCATTGTGGCGATTTTTAAGATTTTTTTTGGACCCTTTCCCGATGGCATGGAAACTTGAAACTCGGCATGGAGTTGGAGATCATGAATACATTTCATAATCAAACTTTACATATTCGCTGATGGTCCTTGGTTCGATCCCAGAGGGCCATTTGCACTTCTCAATGCATTTCTTACGGAGATAACGGTAACAAAATTAAGGTACTTCCCAGCATGCTATCGACTTCAAACTTTGCATGATAAAAAAGCCAGCCCTTACAAATCAAACTTTGCATTCTCAGATTACAATATTTCCTGGGTTCGACACCAGGTGTCTCTGCAATCAGAAATTGATCCGATATTTAGGAATTATTTTGAAACCATTCCCAATAATATAGATACTTGAAATTCAGTATATAGAGTATATATATATTCAGAGATATATATATATATATATATATATATAGATATACAGTATATATATATTCAGAGCCTATATATATGAACATGATCTATCGAAAACATAAATTGGTTTAACGGAAAATATCCTGGGTTCGATGCTAGGTCGGGGCAAAAATCGGCCGTTTAAAATGCGTTGTGGCGATTTTAAAGATTTTTTTTGGACCCCTTTCCGAATGCATAGAAACTTGAAATTTGGCATGGGGTTAGAAATCATAAATATATTTCATAATCAATTTTTTTGTATTCGCTTATGGTCCTTGGTTCGATCCCAGAGGGCCATTTGCACTCCACAATCAAAATCGCTTTTTTCCTGGGGGTTTCACGTTATGGCCAATACGCCGTAAAAATTTCAGCTCAATCACTCTTGTGGTTTAGGCTGTGAGTTTGTATCCTCTCTATCTATTATATATAGATGCTTCTCCGGATTCATTCATATCTATTACGAGTAAAATGTTGCTTGCATACTGCAAGCAGATCGACAACACTTTTTTCATGTTGGCATCATTCGGGACGGCCATCAAAAGAAAAAAATGGATTGAAATTTTTCTTAAAATTCCCTGTAATTCCATCGTCTGGCATTGAACCCGGGTCTTTATGGTGATACTCACTAAGCAGCACAATAGAAGATCACCATCTCTAACTATGTGTGAAAATTCAAGCAGAAATATGGGCTACAACTGCCTCAAAGACGTTCTAATTTTCACGAATTTAAATGGCTCTCTGGATTCGAACTAAGGACGATCTTGGAAATCTAAAATATGTTTCTGAATGGTATTTATGATCTCTATCTATTTGCCGAATTTCAAGTTTCTATATTATTGGGAAAGGTTTCAAAATAATTCCTAAAAATTTGATCAACTTCTGATTGCAGAGACACCTGGTGTCGAACCCAGGACACATTGATAGCCGTGAATGCCCATTTCTAAGGACGTGCTCTACTAACATGCAAAGTTTGAAGTCGATAGCATGCCGGGAAGTGCCTAAATTTCGTTTCCGTTATCTCCGTAAGAAATACATTGAGAAATGCAAATGCCCTCTGGGATCGAACCAAAGATCATCAGCGAATATGTAAAATTTGATTATGAAACATATTCATGATATCTATGCACGTGCCGAGTTTCAAGTTTCTATGCCATCGGAAAAGGATCCAAAAAAAATCTTAAAAATCGCCACAGTGCATTTTAAACGGCAGATTTTTGCCCCGACCTAGCATCGAACCAAGGATAATATTCGTAGATGTCTTTATGGTTTCCTTTAGATATGCGCGGCATCTAGCGATCCCTCGAGTTTCAACTCTCTCCTTTTCCGGGAAGTGCCTCAAAAAAATTTTCGAAAATCCCCGCCATGTAATCTTATGGGGAAAATCGCGACTTTGGGGCCTTCTGGAATCGAACCCATGACACCGTGGTTCAATGTCGGCTTTTTCCTGGAGGTTACACGTTATGGCCAATATGTCGTAAAAATTTCAAGTCGGTGGCACTTGTGGAACATGCTTAGACTTTTGATGCCCTATGAATGAATGAATGAGTGAGTGTGTATATAGGTACGAGTAAAATGTTGCTTGCATACTGCAAGCAGATCGACAACACTATTTTCATGCCGGCATCATATCGGGACGGCCATCAAAAGAAAAAAATGGAATGAAATTTTTCTTAAAATTCGCTGAAATTCCATCGTCTGTCATCGAACCCGGGTCTTTACTGTGAACTTACTATGCAGTACAATAGAACATCACCATCTCTAACTATGTGTGAAAATTCAAGCAGAAATATGGGCTACAACTGCCTCAAAAGACGTTCGAATTTTCACGAATTTAAATGGCTCTCTGGATTCAAACCAAGGACGATCTTGGAAATCTAAAAAATGTTTCTGAAAGTTATTTATGATCTTTATCTATATGCCGAATTTGAAGTTTCTATATTATTGGGAAAGGTTTCAAAATAATTCCTAAAAATCGGATCAACTTCTGATTGCAGAGACACCTGGTGTCGAACCCAGGAAATATTGTATGCTGTGAATGCAAATTTTGATTTGTAAGGACAGGCTCCTCTATCATGCAAAGTTTGAAGTCGATAGCATGCCGGGAAGCACCTAAAATTTGTTTCCGTTATCTCCGTAAGAAATGCATTGAGGAATTTAAATGTCCCTCTGGGATCGAACCAAGGACAATCCGCGAATATGTAAAATTCGATTATGAAATACTTTTATGGTATCTAACCTCATACGGAATTTCAAGTTTCTATGTCATCGGGAAAGGATCCATAAAAAATCTTCAAAATCGCCGAAATGCATTTTAAACGGCCGATTTTTGCACCGACCTAGCATCGAACCAAGGATAATATTCGGAGATGTCTTTATGGTTTTTTTTTAGATATCTTTGGCATCTAGCGATCCCTCGAATTTCAACTCTCTCCTTTTCCGGGAAGTGCCTCAAAAAAATTTTCGAAAATCCCCGCCATGTAATCTTATGGGGAAATTCGCGACTTTGGGGCCTTCTGGAATCGAACCCATGACACCGAGGTTCAAAGTCGGCTTTTTCCTGGAGGTTACACGTTATGGCCAATATGTCGTAAAAATTTCAAGTCGGTGGCACTTGTGGAACATGGTTAGAATTTTGATCCCCTATGAATGTATATATATCTATTATATATAGATGCTTCTCCGGATTCATTCATATATATACCTATATAGATAGATAGGATACAAATTCACAGCCTAAACTACAAGCGTCATTGATCTGAAATTTTTATGACATATTGGCCATAACGTGAAACCCCCAGGAAAAAAGAGACTTTGATCCTCAGTGTCATAGGTTCGATTCCAGAGGGCCCCAAAGTCCCGATTTTTCCCGTTTAAATGCATTGCCGTGATTTTCGGGAATTTAAAAAAAATAGTTTCCGGACATGACACAAGAACAATTTTATACAAATTAAACTGTGCATTCACAGCTTACAATATGTCCTGGGTTCGACACCAGGTGTCTCTGCAATCAGAAGTTGATCCGATTTTTAGGAATTATTTTGAAACCTTTCCCAATAATATAGAAACTTCAAATTCGGCATATAAATGGAGATCATAAATAAAATTCTGAAACATATTTTAGATTTCCAAGATCGTCCTTGGTTCGAGTCCCGAGAGACATTTACATTCGTGAAAATTAGAACGTCTTTTGAGGCAATTGTAGCCATTATTTCTGCTTGAATTTTCACACATAGTTACAGATGGTGATCTTGTATCGTTTTTCACAGTAGGTATATGGTAAGACCCGGGTTCGATGCCAGACGATAAAATTTCAGCGAATTTTAAGAAAAAATTAAATCCTTTTTTTTTCTGTTGAGGACCGTCCCGATATAATGCCGATATGAAATTAGTGTTGTCGATCTGCTTGCAGTATGCAAGCTACATTTTACTCGTATATATATATGGATACATGAATGAATCCGGAGAAGCATCTATATATAATAGATATATAGAGAGGATACAAAGTCACAGGCTAAACCACTCGCGTCAATGGCTTGAAATTTTTACGACATATTGGCCATAACGTATAACCTCCAGAAAAATTGCGATTTTGAACCTCAGTGTCATGGGTTCGATTCCAGAGGGCCCCAAAGTCCCGATTTTTCCCGTTTAAATGCATTGCTTTGATTTTCGGGAATTAAAAAAAAATACTTCCCTGATAGGTAGGGAATTAAAACTCAAGGAGCCAGTATATATGACCATGATCTATCGAAAACATAAATGAGTTTTACGGAAAATATCCTGGGTTCGATGCTAGGTCGGGGCAAAAATCGGCCGTTTAAAATGCGTTGTGGCGATTTTTAAGATTTTTTTTGGACCCCTTTCCGAATGCATGGAAACTTGAAATTTGGCATGGGGTTAGAAATCATAAATATATTTCATAATCAAATTTTACATATTCGCTGAGGGTCCTTGGTTCGATCCCAGAGGGCCATTTGCACTCCACAATGCATTTCTTATGGGGATAACGGAAACGCATTTTAGGTACTTCCCGGTATGATATCGACTTCAAACTTTGTATGAAATTAGATCAAGTCCTAGCAGGTCATTTTGTGCATTTACAGCTTCCAATACGTCCAGGGTTCGACACCAGGCGTCTCTACAATCAGTCACAGATCCGATTTTTAAGAATTATTTTGAACCCCTTCCCAATAATATTAAAACTTGAAATTCGGCATACATATAGAACTTATAGATACATTTCGAAAACACATTTTATATTTCCTAGATCGTCCTTGGTTCGAATCCAGAGAGCTATTAACATTCGTGAAAAGTAGGTCTTCGTTTGAGGCAGTTGCAGCCAATATTTCTGCTTGAATTTTCACACGTATTTAGAGAAGATGATCTTCTGATGTGCTGCATAGAAATTTCACCAAAAAGACCCGGGTTCGATGCCAGACGATTAAATTGAAGCGAATTTTAAGAATATTTTCATTCCTTTTTTTCCTTTCCGGGACCGTCCCGATATAATGCCGTTATGAAATTAGTGTTGTCGATCTGCTTGCAGTATGCAAGGGTCTTCATTCAAGCTACATTTTACTCGTATCTATTATATATAGACGCTTCTCCGGATATACCTATCTATTATATATAGACGCTTCTCCGGATATACTTATATATATATATATATATATATACACTGGGGATCAAAAGTCTAAGCATGTTCCACAAGTGCCAACGACTTGAAATTTTTACGACATATTGGCCATAACGTGTAACCTCCAGGAAAAAGCCGACATTGAACCTCGGTGCCATGGGTTCGATTCCAGAAACCCCCAAAGTCGCGATTTTCCCCATAAGATTACATGGCGGGGATTTTCGAAAATTTATTTGAGGCACTTCCCGGAAAAGCAGAGAGTTGAAACTCGAGTGACCACTAAATGCCGTGCATAGCCAACGAAAATCGGAAAGACATCTTCGAATATTGTCCTTGGTTCGATGCTAGGCCGGGGCAAAAATCGGTCGTTTAAAATGCATTGCGGCGATTTTGAAGATTTTTTTTGGATCCTTTCCCGATAACATGGATACTTGAAACTCGGCACGTCGATAGATATCATGAATTTCTTTCATAATCGAATTTTATATATTAGCTTATGGTCCTTGGTTCGATCCCAGAAGACCATTTGCACTTCTCAATGCTTTTCTTACGGAGATAACGGAAACAAATTTTAGGTACTTCCCGGCACGATATCGACTTCAAACTTAGCATGTAGAAAGATCAAGTCCATACAAATCAAACAGTGCATTCACAGCTATCAAAGTGTCCTGGGTTCGACACCAGGTGTCTCTGCAATCAGAAGTTGATCCGATGTTTAGGAATTATTTTGAAACCTTTGCCAATAATATAGAAACTTCAAATTCGGCATATAGATAGAAATCATAAATAAATTTCAGAAACATTTTTTAGATTTCCATGATCGTCCTTGGTTCGAATCCAGAGAGCCATTTAAATTCGTGAAAATTAGAACGTCTTTTGAGGCAGTTGTAGCCCATATTTCTGCTTGAATTTTCACACATAGTTAGAGATGGTGTTGTTCTACTATGCTGCATAGTAAGTTGTCAGTAAAGACCCGGGTTCGATGCTGGACGATGGAATTTAGGCAAATTTTAAGAAAAATTTGAATCCATTTTTTTCTTTTGATGGCCGTCCGGATATGATGCCGACATGAAAATAGTGTTGTCGATCTGCTTGCAGTATGCAAGCAACATTTTACTCGTATATATATATACATTCATAGGGGATCAAAATTCTAACCATGTTCTACAAGTGCCACTGACTTGAAATTTTTACGACGTATTGGCCATAACGTGTAACCTCCAGAAAAAAGCCAACTTTGAACCACAGTGTCATGGGTTCGATTCCAGAAGCCCCAAAGTCCCGATTTTCTCCATAAGATTACATGGCGGGGATTTTCGAAAATTGTTTTATGGCACTTCCTGGAAAAGGAGAGAGATGAAATTCGAGGGACCGCTAGAAGCCGTGCATATCCAACGAAAATCAAAAAGACATCTTTGAATATTATCCTTGGTTCGATGCTAGGTCAGGGCAAATATTCTCCGGTTTAATTTACATTGCGATTTTTAAGATTTTTTTAAATTACTTACAGAGCACTTGGAAACTTGAAACTTGGCACGTGGATATATATCATAAATATATTTTATAATACAATTTTACAACTCGCTGATGGTCCTTGGTTCGATCCCAGAGGGCCATTTACATTCTACAATGCATTTCTTATGGATATAACGGAAGCAAATTTTAGGTACTTCCCGGCATGCTATCGACATCAAACTTTGCATATAGAAAGATCAAGTCTATACAAATCAAACAGTGCATTCACAGCTTACAATGTGTCCTAAGTTCGACACCAGGTGTCTCTGCAATCAGAAGTTGATCCGATTTTTAGGAATTATTTTGAAACCTTTGCCAATAATATAGAAACTTCAAATACGGCATATAAATAGAGATCATAAATAACTTTCAGAAATATTTTTTAGATTTCCAAGATCGTCCTTGGTTCGAATCCAGAGAGCCATTTAAATTCCTAAAAAATAGAACGTCTTTTGAGGCAGTTGTAGCACATATTTCTGCTTGAATTTTCACACATAGTTAGAGATGGTGATGATCTATTGTGTTTCATAGTAGGTTCACCAGTAAGACCCGGGTTCAATGCCAGACGATGGAATTTCAGCGAATTTTAAGAGAAATTTCAATCCACTTTTTTCTTTTGATGGCCGTCCCGATATGATGCCGACATGAAAATAGTGTTGTCGATCTGCTTGCAGTATGCAAGCAACATTTTACTCGTAGTATATATATGGATACATGAATGAATCCGGAGAAGCATCTATATATAATAGATAGATACACTGGGGATCAAAAGTCTAAGCATGTTCCACAAGTGCCAACGACTTGAAATTTTTAAGACGTATTGGCCATAACATGTAACCTCCAGAAAAAATCCGAATTTGAACCTCGGTGTCATGGGTTCGATTCCAGAAGGATCCAAAGTCGTGATTTTGTCCATAAGAATACATGGCGGTGATTTTCGAAAATTTTTTTGAGGCACTTCCCGGAAAAGGAGAGAGTTGAAATTCAAGGGACCGCTAGATGCCGTGCATATCTAAGGAAACCCATAAAGACATCTACGAATATTATCCTTGGTTCGATGGTAGGTCGGGGCAAATATCGGCCGTTTAAAATGCATTGTGGCGATATTTAAGATTTTTTTTGGACCCTTTTCCGATGGCATAGAAACTTGAAATTCCGTATGAGGTTAGATACCATCAAAGTATTTCATAATCGAATTTTACATATTCGCTGATGGTCCTTGGTTCGATCCCAGAGGGATATTTAAATTCTTCAATGCATTTCTTACGGAGATAACGGAAACAAATTTTAGGTACTTCCCGGCACGATATCGACTTCAAACTTTGCATATAAAAAGATCAGGTCCATACAAATCAAACGGTGCATTCACAGCTATCAATGTTTCCTGGGTTCGACACCAGGTGTCTCTGCAATTAGAAGTTGATCCGATTTTTAGGAATTATTTTTCGGGAATTAAAAAAATTACTTCTAGGATAGGTAGCGAATCAAACCTCAAGGAGCCTATATATATGGTCATGATCTATCGAAAACATAAATGAGTTTTACGGAAAATATCCTGGGTTCGATGCTAGGTCGCGGCAAAAATCGGCCGTTTAAATTGCATTGTGGCGATTTTTAAGATTTTTATAGACCCTTTCCCGATGGTATGGAAACTTGAAATTCGGCATGGAGTTGGAGATCAATAATAAATTTCAGGATCAAATATATCATATTCGCTGATGGTCCTTGGTTCGATCCCAGAGGGCCATTTAAATTCCTCAATGCATTTCTTACGGAGATAACGGAAACAAATTATAGGGACTTTCCGGCACGATAAAGACTTCAAACTTTGCACTAAGTAAGATTAAGTGTATACAAATCAAACTGTGCATTCCCAGCTGTCAATGTGTCCTAGGTTCGACACCAGGCGTCTCTACAATCAGTAACTGATCCGATTTTCAATAATTATTTTGAACCCTTTCCCATCAATATAGAAACTTGAAATTCGGCATGTAGATAGAAATGATAAATACATTTCAAAATCATGTTTTAGATTTCCAAGATCGTCCTTGGTTCGAATCCAGAGAGCCATTTAAATTCGTGAAAATTAGAACGTCTTTTGAGGCAGTTGTAGCCCATATTTCTGCTTGAATTTTCACACATAGTTAGAGATGGCGATGTTCTATTGTGCTGCATAGTAAGTTCAACAGTAAAGATCCGGGTTCGATGCCAGACTATGGAATTTCAGCGAATTTTAAGAAAAATTTCAACCCATTTTCTTCTTTTGATGGCCCTCCCGATATGATGCCAACATGAAAATAGTGTTGCCGATCTGCTTGCAGAATGCAAGCAACATTTTACTCGTAATAGATACACACTCATTCATTCATTCATAGGGCATCAAAAGTCTAAGCATGTTCCACAAGTGCCACTGACTTGAAATTTTTACAACATATTGGCCATATCGTGTAACCTCCAGAAAAAATCCGACTTTGAACCTCAGTGTCATGGGTTCGATTCCAGAAGGCCCCAAACTCCCGATTTTCTCTATAAGGATATATGGTGAAGATTTTCGAAAATTTTTTTGAGGCACTTCCCGGAAAAGGAGAGAGTTGAAATTCGAGGGATCGCTAGATGCCGTGGATATCCAACGAAAATAAAAAAGAAATAGCCGAACATGGTCCATGGTTCGATGCTAGGTCGGGGCAAAAATCGGCCGTTTACAATACATTGCGGCGATTATGAATATTTTTTTTGGATCCTTTCCCGATAACATAGATATTTGAAACTCGGCACGTGGATAGATATCATGAATATATTTCATAATCAAATTTTATATATTCGCTGATGGTCCTTGGTTCGATCCCAGAGGGCCATTTGCACTTCTAAATGCATTTCTTACGGAGATAACGAAAACACAATTTAGGTACTTCCCGACATGCTATCGACTTCAAACTTTGCATGACACATTAGCAAATTTATACAAATCAAACTGTGCATTAACAGCTTACAATATGTCCTGGGTTCGACATCAGGTGTCTCTGCAATCAGAAGTTGATCCGATTTTTAGGAATTATTTTGAATCCTTTCCCAATAATATAGAAACTTGAAATTCGGCATATAGATAGACATCATAGATACATTTAAGAAACATGTTTTAGATTTCCAAGATCGTCCTTGGTTCGAATCCAGAGAGCACTTTACATTCGTGAAAATTAGAACGTCTTTTGAGGCAGTTGTAGCCAATATTTCTGCTTAAATTTTTACACATAGCTAGCGATGGTGATCTCCTTTTTTTCTGCAGAGAAGCTCACAGTAAAGACCCGGGTTCGATGCCAGACGATGAATTGTCAGCGAATTTTAAGAAAAATTTCAATCCTTTTTTTTTATTTTGAGAGCTGTCCCGATATTATGCCGATATGAAATTAGTATTGCCGATCTGCTTGCAGTATGCAAGCTACATTTTACTCGTATATATATATCTATTATATATAGATGCTTCTCCGGATTCATTCATATATATAGATACCCAGATACCCAGATAGGATACAAATTCACAGGCTTAACCACTTGCGTCATTGACTTGAACTTTTTACGACTTATTGGCCATAACGTGTAACCTCCAGGAAAAAGCCGACTTTGAACCTCGGTGTCATGGGTTCGATTCCAGAAGGCCCCAAAGTCGCGATTTTCTCCATAAGGATACATGGTGGGGATTCTCGAAAATTATTTTGAGGCACTTATCGGAAAAGTAGAGTTTTGAAATTCAAGGGATTGCTAGAAGCCGTTTAACTCCAACGTAAATCAGAAAGACATCGCCAAATATGGTCCATGGTTCGATGCTAGGTCGGGGCAAAAATCGGCCGTTTAAAATGCAGTGCGGCGATTTCTAAGATTTTTTTTGGATCCTTTCCCGATAACATGGATAATTGAAACTCGGTACGTGGATAGATATTATGAATATATTTAATAATCAAATTTTGCATGTTCGCTGATGGTCCTTGGTTCGATCCCAGTGGGCCATTTACATTCCTCAACGCATTTCTTACGGAGATAAAGGAAACAAATTTTAGGTACTTTCCAGCATGATATCGACTTCAAACTTTGCATATAATAAGATGAAGTCCTTACAAATCAAACTGTGCAATCACAGCTACCAATGCATCCTGGGTTCGACACCAGGTGTCTCTACAATCAGTAGTTGATCCGATTTTTAAGAATTATTTTGAACCCTTTCCCAATAATATAGAAACTTGAAATTCCGCGTATAGATAGACACCATACATACCTTTCAAAAACATGTTTTAGATTTCCAAGATCGTCCTTGGTTCGAATTCAGAGACCCTTCTACATTCGTGAAAAGTAGAACGTCGTTTGAGGCAGTTGCAGCCAATATTTTTGCTTGAATTTTCACACATAGTTAGAGATGGTGATCTTCTGTTGTGCTGCAAAGTAAGTTCACAGTAAAGACCCGGGTTCGATGCCAGACGATGGAATTTCAGCGAATTTTAAGAAAAATTTCAATCGATTTTTTTCTTTTGATGGCCGTCCCGATATGATGCCGACATGAAGATAGTATTTTCGATCTGCTTGCAGTATGCAAGCAACATCATATGCTGAGTTGGGCAGTATTGAAAATACATGTATTTTAAATACGTATTTTCGCTACATTTGTATTTTGTATTTTGTATCGAAAATACATTTCAAGCATAGTATTTTGTATTTGTATTGAAAATACATTCTATGAGTAATTTGTATTTTCAAAATACTCATACTCAAAATACTCCTGCGGAAATACATTTCATTTCTCGTATGAATACTGTCGGAGATCGGCTTTACGCTGTTTTATTGGTTTTATTTTTATTTCCTGGAGAAATTCTTGTCGTTTTTATAAAATATTGATCCAGCCGCCGGACAGAGAACGCTTACAAACTCGTTCGTTTCCAGTTGTGACCGTGTGCTGTCCGAAGTCTTACAGTAAGATTTAGATTCATACCCCGCGATACGCTAGAGGCGTATAGCAGAGTGTATATCAACACCAACATCCTCAACTAATCATTGGCGGCCCCTAGGGGGGGACAGTAGGGGTAATTGCCCCCCCCAAAAAAAAATCCCAGCGGGCGATTCCACGAAAAATCGAACAGAAATCGACGCCTATTTTTTAAAAGTTGCGAAATTTTCCATACTTGCGTACCTCTTTGTGAAACCCATACTGGCTAAGTTTCAGCTCAATGATTTTTTTGCGTTATTATTGTTGCGTTATTATTTTTGCGTTAAGTTATTACTGCTTAAAGTTTCCAAATTTTCGCAAAAAATCGACGAACATGGATCATTTTGGAGGCTCACAACTTTCGAATGAAAGAAGTTTCTTTTAATTTTAATATTACTTTTTAGCAACTTATTTCTTCGATAAAAATATATAGAATCTAATTTAACGTATTTACAAGGAACAATTTATAAAGGCAGCAAATCGTTAAGAATTCAGGCCAATTTTGTAAACTTTTCCTCTACATCCTCTCCTTATAAATCGACCTTTCCTCAGACGCCGAATGTAACCATAGATGTTGATAGAGTATCAGTATGTATCACACTATTATGGTCACTGAAAACCTTATCCCCGTAAGGGGTTAGCGAATGCTGCGTTCAATAGTTTCCAGATGTAAAGAACAATGTATGAGAAGGATACTAAGTGTGAGGTTTGTGGAAAACTTTGTAAACTCCAAGCACTTCCTGAAAAAAAGAAAACATTATTGAGCGTAGTCTCATACGATATGTTTTCGCCTAAGCATTAATGGTTTTTCCGTACCTTGCTCTGCTGGAAGTTTCGAGTTGTCTGCGCCTTCTTCTCATCTTTTTGACTTGGAAATCTACATCGTTCTATTCTCCTGGTTAGACCCCTGCACCCACAGGGAGAGTCTACCGGGAGAAAAGTGAAGCCAAAAATAACGCAACACGCAGAGCACTGGGTAGCACTTTTCTCCAGCTCCCCTTTAACTACATGTATTTTTGGGGTTTTATTTTCCTCTCATACGGGACTCAGGAGCTTGTCTATCCTATGAAATGGACTCAGATAGTTTAAATGAACCTTTCACTTAACGATTATCTTCAATTTTTTTCTCTAAGTCCTCTTGATTCCTTTTATTATGGAAAATAAAACATGCCTGCAATGTAAACTTCTCGGATGCCGGTGTCGTCTGCTAGAGAAATACAGAGAACGAATCGTCTGCCAATCTCCCGCAAACTCTATCAAAACCTCGTTGATTATTATAATGTTAATTTTAAATATATTATAATGCATTAATTCGTAATAGTTTTTGATTGATCAATACCAAGTACGGCATAAAATTCCTTAATAGTCGTTTACCGCAATGAAATAAAGCTACTCTATAGTACATTATAATAGCTTATCAGGGTAATTAGAGATTTTTCCGCTTGTGCAAATGTTTGTTCTAATTCATAATTGGGGCTTAATGAAGTAAAAGTTGTCAAAATGACGAATACGAGAACTTGTATACCATGCAAGACCTACAGGTGCAGCCGAGAGCACAATGAAATGTTCATTGAAACGCCGTGGATTAATACTGACGTTCGTTCTGCTTCATAGATTACAGATAATGAATGAAATAATAAAATTAAGGAAGATGCATAGATTCTAGTTCGGAACATTTTGTGGGGGCAGCTGTTCTGATGCGCAGCAATTGACCATGCTGCAGGCAGAAACAGGCCCCTGCTTATTTACCTATAAAACCTTTATAAACGCGAAAATAACAAAATTGCTTCGTGTTACGCATTGCTCAAACTACATTTTGTGTTCCAAAACGTTCGACTTACTCGATCAAACCTTGATAACTCTGTATCAAAGCCGCAAAATCACGAAAAAACAATGTATTGGTATAGGGAGATACGAAAAGTGCTACCCAGCATGGCTAAATGCGCAATCTGCCACTTTACCCCTGGCTTCACTTTTGGGCGCTAGAGGGAGATAGTAATAATACCCCTGTGCCTGCACCGTTATTGAGTTCGATTTTGGATTGCAACAGTGTTTGACAGCATCGCGATTGATTATATTTAATTAAAAGATTCGGTTATCATTCTTTGAAGCCCGCCGCATCACGAACAAACACAGGAAACTGCAGGGCTGCGAGTGCGTAATTTTAGTGAGAAGTGAGAACGTAACGCTTGTCACTGGATGAAAAGCGATGTCGGAACGATTTAACCTAATATCGCGCCGTTCTATTTCGGTGACATCTGTTAGGAACAGCGTTGCCAAATCATACACAAAAGTGGGCGGAAATCGTCATAGAAATGTAATTTTCGGCTGCTGCTAGTAGTAAATAAGGCATGAAAGTCAATTAAATTTCTACGATTTACCTGTATTATGCAAATGATATGCGTGATATGTGTAATACGGTAATTATATAGGCATTAAACCTCAAGAAAATAAGTCAATGTGTTCTGTAACTTATGTAATTACCTTATAACTAGGTGGTAAAAAGTGAAATTTAAGTGAAATTTTACCACAAATGTGAAGTAGTAAGTTTTGAACTATACAATATTTATACGAAATTCTAAATTAGTTAGAATGTTTGAAAGCGAGAAAATGAGCTGGATTCATTGTGTTTATTTGATCCCATGTAGATTTTGGTCCATGTGTCGCAAATATTTGTGGAGGAAGGTGCTAATTTTAAAAACACAGAACTAGATAGATTCACAAGAATTAAGATATCTAATTCTCACGACAAGCTTTCTTTCAGTTTGGCAGGATAACCTATCAATGTAGCTTACCAAATAAGTGATTAATGCTGATAGAATCATTAGCTTTCTTTAATTTTCTATATATAGCATCCACCTGAACACAATCTTAAAATGTTTTTAAGATTTACTATGATATGTAACCAGATTTTTGGTGATTGAATCATGTTGAATGTCCCAGGTGAAAACAATCCTTTTTATTGACATTAAAGTGTTTGGATGTGTTTAATAATCAAAGGCAATAATTAAGCTAGACAGGATTAAAGTTGAAATTGGTCTATCATTCAAAACATATGCTACAAGACTTCAAAATAGGCTCAACATGGTTGATCCCAAGGGTATTAGGAGTTCAGGCATTGTTAAATACATTAATAGTGGTATTCATTACATACTTATGAATTGATGTCTTGATTTTGAAATTTATTTTACCAAAGTTAGTACTATTAATGTTTCTCATGGATATAAAGATGTATATTTGTATTATAGTTTCTTTTTAGCTCTTAAGTGGACATATTCTTTTTATAAATGTAAGCGAATTATCAGCTTCTTTAGATGTGTATCTTCTTTGTGCATAAATTGTTGAACTGCTCATGCTTTGTGCAATAAAAATACATAGATAAATAAACTAATTGTATTAAAGAAAGTATCATATCAGCGGTGGAATACACTATACTTTCCCAATCAAAGGATAGGAGATTGTCATTCATCTTAGAATGCAATGTATTTATGATAAAAGTATCTCTTTTACATCTTTCAGTTATTTCTATCAGTAGATTCGCACTAGTTTTTCACTTCTATTTTATTTGTGACAGGGTTAATGCTGTGAATAATACATATTTCCTAAGATTCACTTACGTTTTTTGTATCCACGACAAAAATTTTCCTTTTCAATATCAAATAAAACATTATTTATGATTATTATTTACTAATAAGATTAAACTGGTGATGGATTGAATTAAAAAAATATTCATAGCTTAAATGTGAAGAAAAACGCCTACGAGAAGAAGAGTGCACAAATTTCTGGTAAAACTATATATTGTTTAGGACTGTTTGGGAATTTTTTTCTTATACTGGAATTAGCCCGATTTCCGATAATTTTACCCAAACTTTTCACCGAAGTATATACTAATAATATTAAATTCACTCTAGTGCGACACACTTAAGGCAAACACACTGATTTAAACGTGAATTACAATCGTCTATTAATAAATTACTTGGCTTATTACTCGAAGTGTTTTGATTTCACAATGTATAAGCAGTTAGTTCAAAAATCTAAAGATGTAACACTGACAAATACCCGAAGATATTGATTTTAAGCTTACATTTATGTCAAGAATGAACGATCTTAAAAACGTTTTCACTAATAAGATTCTAAATGAAAATTCTTAATTGTAAGGTGACTATTTTATTCACAATTAATGGCTATTTATTGATTCTATAAAAGTAAAGCACCGTGTGTATTTACTAGAATATGTGGAGGTATTGACGTGCATCTTCGAGCGGGCGGCAAAGAATCCGATAATTCCTCAATAACTTTAGGGATGCAATATAATTTGATAAAATCGCTGTCCGCCACATCGAAGGGATTGTTACTGTCTATCAATGCTATCAATATCCTTCTCGTTACTCTTAAATTATTTACTTTTCCTACGTCTCTCCTCCAAAACCGCAGCCAAAATAAGATGCCCGTCCATGTTGTCACTGACGGTAACGACGTAACTACACCTTTTTTGAGATCGTTACGTTCTCACACTCATTTCGATACTTAGTGAGATCTAAAAATGCTTTTTTGAGATCTCGCGCGTTACTGCAAAAACATGGCCGACTTCTCACTGTTTTGGGACTTCTCACTCGAAGTGATAGTTACACACTCGAGGCCCAGAATGGACACTGGCGAGAGCTCTACTCGTAGTGAAGCAAGATCCGCGATTTTAGATGGAAAATATTTCGTAGTTGTGGAAGAGATGGAGGGAAAAGTAAGAGCCTGCAAGAAAAACAGTAATTAGTGGCTCCTTAAATGCCACTACAAATTTCAAGACTCACTTAAAGGTAAATGATCTCATTTTTCTATTCTACTATCAATATAAAAATTCTATATTGGACGCATGATTACTAAATAAAAAATGTTACTGGTGGTGCTATTAGCTAAATACATGAGTATCAAGTGTCTTTAGTCTTAGCAAAATCCTATGAAATTCAGTAACCTTGGCCTGTTGATGCTTGACAACAATGGTTTCATTAGCAGTACAGAAGTGAAATTCGAAGCCTGTGTTTCAGAGGGTTCACCCAAGTATTGTGAGTGAATACGAAAATTATAGAAGTGAGTGGGCCAAAACAACACAATCACTGAAAACGAAGAGGGAGAAAAATTCTGAAGACATTGGTGCCAATAAAAAGAAAATGGTCCAGACTAGTATAGCTTTGGCTCATGCGAACAGCACCACTGCTAGTAAAAGGAATCAAACAAAGTTTGATGATCTTATCACTAAGTTTGTGGTTAATGGCATGAGACCATTATCAATAGTTGACGACCCACACTTTGTGAATATATTTGAAGGTAAATAAAATTATTTAAATTTTCTAGCAGAGTTTTAACTTTACAGTTAATGAATTAATATGTATAGTATTGTTATATTAGAGCTAAAATGGATCTTTTAATCAACCTCAGCCAATATGTGTTTTTCTCAAAATGTTTTATGAATTTATTTCAGCCATGGATTTTGGAGTTAAGGTGATGTCTCGGCGGAGTCTTGGAAGGCATATTAATGATATGGAAACCAAGGTGATAACAAGTATTAAGCAACAACTGCTTGCAGTCCCTTATATATGCACTACAGCTGATATATGGGCAACCAAAACCCGCAGTTTTCTTGGTGTCACTGCTCACTGGGTAAGATATATGATTGATTGAAGAAAAGAATAGTGCAAATGTTAGAAAATGCTTCAAAAGCCTCCTTATTGTTGATGAAGTAAAAGAAACAAAATTTATTTTTCAATGTTAGCAGTGCATATTTCTTACAAAAGTAACTCCATATTTATCCCTTTTTAAACAGATTAATGAAGTGACGTATGAGCGGTGTTCAGCTGTACTAGCTTGCAGGAGGTTTAGAGGAACACACTCATACGACAGGATTGCAGAGATGTTGGAGGATATTCACCATCATTTTGGTTTGACTTACAATAAGCTCACATCAACTATAACTGACAATGGAGCTAATTTTGTGAAAGCGTTTAAAGAATTTGGAGTTGCCTTTCAAGCAGCAACAGGTAAGATGAAGCGCAATAGACTAATTTTTATAATGAGTAGCATTAGAACCTTATTAAAAAGCATCACTTTTATATAGAATAACAACGATCAGTTGTATTTTATACTAGGATATGCTGATGTCCTTATTAGATCTGTGAGAATAAATGCATTTTTTGTTCATTCCTGTTTAAAGATACTGATGCTGATGAGCAAAATGATGGAGATTATGAAAATATGGTGGATGAAGTTGAATTCATTTGCTTCAGTGATCAAGTAGCTGCACTCACTAATTCAACTGATATAATACTTCCTCGTCACATACGTTGCTCATCTCATACTTTAAATTTGATTGCAACAAGTGATGTAAGCAAGTTTTTAGCTCAAACAGCCACTGTCTCTAGAGTTCATCACCCTACAATGGCCAAATGCAATGCTTTGTGGAATGCATCAAGGAGGCCAAAGTCGGCGGAGGACATTTTTTCAATATTGGGCCACCATTAAACATACCCATGTGTTACACGCTGGAATTCCTTGTATGATTCCATTTCAAAAATTTTGAGTTTTGAAGATAAGCTGGAAGATGTTTGCTCCAAATTAAACTTAAAAAATTTTAAAGATATTGAAATTGAGTACCTCAAGGAATACATAGAAGTATTTAAACCACTGGTGATAACACTAGATCGCCTACAAGGAAGCAACTGCTTCTATGGTCAGCTGCTACCTACTCTCTTCAGACTAAAATCAAAATTTGAAGAATTGGAGTCGAGAAATTTTCGTTACTGTAGGCCACTTCTACAATCAGTTAAGGAAAGTCTTTGCAGAAGATTCCAAGAGCACTTCTTTCTTGCATCTGAAGTTAGCGAGGCCATTCTTGCAACATGTACGCATCCTTTTTTTAAAATGAGGTGGCTGCCAGCTGATATTGGGGATCAGCAGAGGAAGAAGATCCAAGACCTCATAGTTAATTCAGCTAGAGGAATCAATCAAACACCCCCAAAGTTTGATGATGACTCATCCACTGATGATGAATGGTTTTCTTTCCAGGAAAGCAGCATAAAAATGGTTGAAAGCAACAACTGTGATTTAGAAATATTGAAGTTTTTAAATGATAAATCCAAGTGCCTGAGTATTTTGAACAAATATCCTTTGGTAAGGCAAATGTTCTTAAAGTACAATACAAGCATCACATCAAGTGGCCCAGTAGAACGACTATTTTCTTTTGCAGGTTTAATAAATAGCCCCCAAAGGCGGAACTTAAGTGATGCTTCATTTGAAAAGCTGATGTTTTTAAAAGGAAATGGTGGAATGTTAGCAAATTATTATGCATAGTTAGATTTCCTGTTACCTCTATGGAATAAATGTGTTGATATACATTGTGTATGTAATTTTTCTAGCTCATTTTTTTGGAAGTATTTTGTATTTTTAAATGTATTTAAAATACTATTTTGTATTTTGTATTATCAGAAATTTTTGAAGAGTATTTTGTATTTTGTATCTAAAATA
The DNA here is from genome assembly GCA_947579665.1 of Sympetrum striolatum. Classification (NCBI taxonomy): domain Eukaryota; kingdom Metazoa; phylum Arthropoda; class Insecta; order Odonata; family Libellulidae; genus Sympetrum; species Sympetrum striolatum. The sequence continues at coordinate 36,429,534 of OX388343.1, read as the reverse complement.
CATTTGCAGTAAGTATTTTGATTTTGTATTTAAAATACATTTTTCGTGTATTTTGCCCAACCCTGTATATATGGATACATGAAAGAATCCGGAGAAGCATCTATATATAATAGATATATATATATACGAGTAAAATGTTGCTTGCATACTGCAAGCAGATCGAAAACACCAATTTAATGTCGGCAACCTTTCGGGACGGTCTTAAAAAGAAAAAAAAATTGAAAATATTCTTAAAATTCGCTGCAATTTTAATCGTCTGGCGTCGAACCCGGGTCTTCCTGGCTAACCTATTCAGCAGCACAAGAGAAGATCACAATCACTAACTATGTGTGAAAATTCAAGCAGAAAGATTGGCTGAAACTGCCTCAAACGACGTTCTACTTTTCATGAATGAAAATGGCTCTCTGGATTCGAACCAAGGACTATCTAGGAAATCTAAAACATGTTTCTGAAAGTTATTCATGATCTCTATCGATATGCCGAATTTGAAGTTTCTATATTATTGGGAAAGGGTTACAAATAGTTCCTAAAAATTGAATCAATTACTGATTGTAGAGACCCCTGGTGTCGAACCCAGGACCTACTGGCAGCTGTAAAAACACTTTATGACTTGGTTTGACCTGATCTTATTAAATGCAAAGTTTGAAGACAACAACTTGCCAGGAAGTACCTAAAATTTGCTTCCGTAATCTCCATAAGAATGCATTGCATTGTAGGATGTAAATGGTCCTCTGGGATCGAACCAAGGACCATCAGCGAGTTCTAAAATTTTATTATAAGATATATTTATGATATATATCCACGTGCCAAGTTTCAAGTTTCCAAGTCATCTGTAAATAATTAAAAAAAATCTTAAAAATCGCAATGTAAATAAAACGGGAGAATATTTGCCCTGACCTAGCATCGAACCAAGGATAATATTTGTACATGTCTTTGTGGTTTCCTTTAGATATACACGGCATCTAGCGATGTCTTGAATTTCAACTCTCAACTCTTCCGGGAAGTGCCTCAAAAAATTTTTCGAAAATACCCGCCATGTATTCTTATGGACAAAATCGCGACTTTGGGGCATTCTGGAATCGAACCCATGACGCCTAGGTTCAAAGTCGGCTTTTTCCTGGAGGTTACACGTCATGGCCATAACGTCGTAAAAATTTCAAATCGGTGGCACTTGTGGAACATGCTTAGACTTTTGATCCCCAGTGTATATTATCTATTATATATAGATGCTTCTCCGGATTCATTCATGTATCCATATATATATATATATATACGAGTAAAATGTAGCTTGCATACTGCAAGCAGATCGACAAAACTATTTTCATGAATTCATATCGGCATCACATCGGGACGGTCCTCAAAAGAAAAAAAAAAGGATTTAATTTTTTCTTAAAATTCTCTGAAATTCCATCGTCTGGCATCGAACCTGCGTTTTACTGGTAAACCTACTATGAAACACAATAGAAGATCACAATCTCTAACTATGTGTGAAAATTCAAGCAGAAATATTGGCTACAACTGCCTCAAAAGACGCTCTAATTTTCACAAATGTAAAGTGCTCTCTGGATTCGAACTAAGGACGATCTTGGAAATCTAAAATATGTTTCTGAATTGTATTTATGATCTCTATCTATTTGCCGAATTTCAAGTTTCTATATTATTGGGAAAGGTTTCAAAATAATTCATAAAAATTTGATCAACTTCTGATTGCAGAGACACCTGGTGTCGAACCTAGGACACATTGATAGCCGTGAATGCCCAGTTTGATTTCTAAGGACGTGCTCTACTAACATGCAAAGTTAGAAGTCGATAGCATGCCGGGAAGTGCCTAAATTTTGTTTCCGTTATCTCCGTAAGAAATGCATTGAGAAATGCAAATGCCCTCTGGGATCGAACCAAGGACCATCAGCGAATATGTAAAATTTGATTATGAAACATATTCATGATATCTATCCACGTGCCAAGTTTCAAGTATCTATGTTATCGGGAAAGGATCCAAAAAAAATCTTCAAAATCGCCGCAATGCATTTTAAACGGCCGATTTTTGCCCCGACCTAGCATCGAACCATGGACCATGTTCGGCGATGTCTTTTTTATTTTCGTTTGATATTCACGGCATCTAGCGATCCCTCGAATTTCAACTCTCTACCTTTCCGAGAAGTGCCTCAAAAATATTTTCGAAAATCTTCACCATATATCCTTATGGAGAAAATCGGGACTTTGGGGCCTTCTGGAATCGAACCCATGACACTGAGGTTCAAAGTCAGATTTTTTCTGGAGGTTACACGATATGGCCAATATGTCGTAAAAATTTCAAGTCAGTGGCACTTGTGGAACATGCTTAGACTTTTGATGCCCTATGAATGAATGAATGAGTGAGTGTGTATATAGGTATATCCGGAGAAGCTTCTATATATAATAGATATAGAGAGGATACAAACTCACAGCCTAAACCACAAGAGTGATTGAGCTGAAATTTTTACGGCGTATTGGCCATAACGTGTAACCACCAGAAAAATTGCGATTTTGATCCTCAGTGTCATGGGTTCGATTCCAGAGGGCCCCAAATTCCCGATTTTTCCCGTTTAAATGTATTGCTTTGATTTTCGGGAATTAAAAAAAAATACTTCCCGGATAGGTAGAGAATCAAAACTCAAGGAGCTTACATATATGGTCATGATCTATCGAAAACATAAATGAGTTTTACGGAAAATATCCTGGGTTCGATGCTAGGTCGGGGTAAAAATCGGCCGTTTAAAATGCATTGTGGCGATTTTTAAGATTTTTCTTCGAACATTTCCCGATGGCATGGAAACTTGAAACTCGGCATGGAGTTGGAGATCATACATATATTTAATAATTAAATTTTACATATTCGCTGATGGTCCTTGGTTCGATCCCAGAGGGCCATTTGCAAAGTAAGTATGACCGGGAAGACCTGGGTTCGATGCCAGACAAATAATTTGCAGCGGAAATTAAGAATATTTTCCATCAATTTTTTTTTCTTTTGAGGACGCACTCTATGTGATGCGGACAAAAAACTTTTGTTATCAATGTGCTTGCAGTATGCAAGCAACATTTTACTCGTATATATATATATATATATAAGTATATCCGGAGAAGCGTCTATATATATGTATAGATATATATATAGGTACGAGTAAAATGTAGCTTGCATACTGCAAGCAGATCGACAACACTAATTTCATGCCGGCATCATATTGGGACGGCCCTCAAAAGAAGAAAAAAGGGATTGAAAATATTCTTAAAATTTGCTGCAATTTAATCGTCTGGCATCGAACTTACGCCTTCCCGGTGAACCTACCATGCAGCACAACAGAAAAATACCATCTCTTACTATGTGTGAAAATTCAAGCAGAAATATTGCCTCCAACTGCCTCAAACGACGTTCTACTTTTAAATAATGTAAATGGCTATCTGGATTCGCACCAAGGACGATCTAGGAAATCTAAAACATGTTTTTCAAATGGATCAATGCTCTCTTTCCTTATGCCTTATTTCATGTTTTAATATTATTGGGAAGGGGTTTAAATTAATTCTTAAATATCGGATATTTTACTGATTGTAGAGACGCCTGGTGTCTAACCCAGGAAATATTGGTAGCTGTGAATGAACAGTATGATTTATTAGGTTTTCATCTTGTTTCTCACAAAGTTTAAAGTCGATATCATGCCGGGAAGTATCTAAAACCTTTATCTGTTATCTCCATAAGAAATGCATTGAGGAATGTAAATGGCTCTCTGGGATCGAACCAAGAACCATCAGCGAATATGTAAAATTTGATTACGAAATATATTTATGATCTCATACTCCATGCTGAATTTCAAGTTTCGATGCCATCGGGAAAGGGTCGAAAAAAACTCTTAAAAATCGCCACAATGCATTTTAAACGGCCGATTTTTGCCTTGACGTAGCATCGAACCCAGGATATTTTCAGTAAAACTCATTTATGTTTTCGATAGATCATGACCATTTATATAGGCTCCTTGAGTTTTAATTCTCTGCCTAACCGGGAAGAATTTTTTAAAAATTCCCGAAAATCAAAGCAATGCATTTAAACGGGAAAAATCGGGATTTTGGGGCCCTCTGGAATCGTACCCATGACACTGAGGTTCAAAATCGAAATTTTTCTGGTGATTACACGTTTTGGCCAATATGTCGTAAAAATTTCAAGTCAATGACGCTTGTGGTTTGGCCTGTGAATTTGTATCCTCTCTATATGTATATATATCTATTATATATAGATGCTTCTCCGGATTCATTCATATCTATTATATATAGATGCTTCTCCGGATTCATTCATATCTATTATATATAGATGCTTCTCCGGATTCATTCATATATCATATATTCATATATATATATATATATATAGAGAGGATACAAAGTCACAGGCTAAACCACTAGCGTCAATGGCTTGAAATTTTTACGACACATTGGCCATAACGTATAACCTCCAGAAAAATTGCGATTTTGAACCTCAGTGTCATGGGTTCGATTCCAGAGGGCCCCAAAGTCGCGATTTTCCCCATAAGATTACATGGCGGGGATTTTCGAAAATTTTTTTGAGGCACTTCCCGGAAAAGTAGAGAGTTGAAACTCGAGGGACCGCTATATGCCGTGCATAGCCAACGAAAATCGGAAAGACATCTTCGAATATTGTCCTTGGTTCGATGCTAGGCCGGTGCAAAAATCGGCCGTTTAAAATGCATTGCGGCGATTTTTAAGATTTTTTTTGGATCCTTTCCCGATAACATGGATTATTGAAACTCGGCACGTCGATAGATATCATGAATTTATTTCATAATCGAATTTTACATATTAGCTTATGGTCCTTGGTTCGATCCCAGAGGACCATTTGCACTTCCCAATGCTTTTCTTACGGAGATAACGGAAACAAATTTTAGGTACTTCCCGGCACGATATCAACTTCAAACTTTGCATGTACAAAGATCAAGTCCATACAAATCAAACAGTGCATTCACAGCTATCAAAGAGTCCTGGGTTCGACACCAGGTGTCTCTGCAATCAGAAGTTAATCCGATTTTTAGGAATTATTTTGAAACCTTTGCCAATAATATAGAAACTTCAAATTCGGCATATAGATAGAGATCATAAATAACTTTCAGAAACATTTTTTAGATTTCCAAGATCGTCCTTGGTTCGAATCCAGAGAGCCATTTAAATTCGTAAAAATTAGAACGTCTTTTGAGGCAGTTGTAGCCCATATTTCTGCTTGAATTTTCACACATCGTTAGAGATGGTGATGTTCTATTGTGCTGCATAGTTAGTTCACAGTAAAGACCCGGGTTCGATGCCGGACGATGGAATTTAGGCAAATTTTAAGAAAAATTTCAATCTTTTTTTTTCTTTTGATGGCCGTCCGGATATGATGCCGACATGAAAATAGTGTTGTCGATCTGCTTGCAGTATGCAAGCAACATTTTACTCGTATCATATATATATATAGAGAGGATACAAATTCACAGCCTAAACCACAAGCGTCATTGACTTGAAATTTTTACGACATATTGGCCATAACGTGTAACCGCCAGAAAAATTGCGATATTGAACCTCAGTGTCATGGGTTCGATTCCAGAGGGCCCCAAAGTCCCGATTTTTCCCGTTTAAATGCATTGCTTTGATTTTCGGGAATTAAAATAAAATACTTCCCGGATAAGTAGAGAATCAAAACTCAAGGAGCCTATATATATGGTCATGATCTATCGAAAACATAAATGAGTTTTACGGAAAATATCCTGGGTTCGATGGTAGGTCGGGGCAAAAATCGGCCGTTTAAAATGTATTGTAGCGATTTTTAGGATTTTTTTTCGGCCCTTTTCCGAATGCATGGAAACTTGAAATTTGGCATGGGGTTAGAAGTCATAAATATATTTCATAATCAAATTTTACATATTCGCTGATGGTCCTTGGTTCGATCCCAGAGGGCCATTTGCACTCCACAATGCATTTCTTATGGGGATTACGGAAACACATTTTAGGTACTTCCCGGTATGATATCGACTTCAAACTTTGTATGAAGTTAGATCAGGTCCTAACAAGTTATTTTGTGAATTTACAGCTTCCAATACGTCAAGGGTTCGACACCAGGCGTCTCTACAATCAGTCACTGATCCGATTTTTAAGAATTATTTTGAACCCTTTCCCAATAATATTAAAACTTGAAATTCGGCATATATATAGAACTTATAGATACATTTCGAAAACATATTTTATATTTCCTAGATCGTCCTTGGTTTGAATCCAGAGAGCTATTAACATTCGTGAAAAGAAAGTCTTCGTTTGAGGCAGTTGCAGCCAATATTTCTGCTTGAATTTTCACACGTATTTAGAGAAGATGATCTTCTGATGTGCTGTATAGAAATTTCACCAAAAAGACCCGGGTTCGATGCCAGACGATTAAATTAAAGCGAATTTTAAGAATATTTTCAATCCTTTTTTTCGTTTCCGGTACCGTCCCGATATAATGCCGTTATGAAATTAGTGTTGTCGATCTGCTTGCAGTATGCAAGCTACATTTTACTCGTATCATATATATATATAGAGAGGATACAAATTCACAGCCTAAACCACAAGCGTCATTGACTTGAAATTTTTACGACATATTGGCCATAACGTGTAACCGCCAGAAAAATTGCGATTTTGAACCTCAGTGTCATGGGTTCGATTCCAGAGGGCCCCAAAGTCCCAATTTTTTCCGTTTAAATGCATTGCTTTGATTTTCGTGAATTTTTAAAAAATAATTGCCGGATAGGTAGGGACTCAAAACTCAAGGAGCCGATATATATGATCATGATCTATCGAAAACATGAATGAGTTTTACTAAAAATATACTGGGTTCGATGCTAGGTCGAGGCAAAAATCGGCCGTTTAAAATACATTGTGGCGATTTTTAAGATTTTTTTTGGACCCTTTTCCTATGTCATGGAAACTTGAAACTCGGCACGTAAATACATAAAATGAATATATTTCATAATCAAATTTTAGATGTTCACTGATGGTCCTTGGTTCGATCCCAGAGGGCCATTTGCACTTCTCAATGCATTTCTTACGGAGATAACGGTAACAAAATTAAGGTACTTCCCGGCATGCTATCGACTTCAAACTTTGCATGATAAAAAAGCCAGACCTTACAAATCAAACTTTGCATTCTCAGATTACAATATTTCCTGGGTTCGACACCAGGTGTCTCTGCAATCAGAAATTGATCCGATATTTAGGAATTATTTTGAAACCTTTCCCAATTTAATAGATACTTGAAATTCGGTATATATATAAGTATCATTTATAGGTTTCAGAAACAAATTTTAGATTTCCAAGATCGTCCTTGGTTCGAATCCAGAGAGCCATTTACATTCGTGAAAATTAGAACGTCTTTTGAGGCAGTTGTAGCCAATATTTCTGATTGAATTTTCACACATAGTTAGAGATGGTTATCTTTTGTTGCGCTGCATAGTAATTTCACCAGGAAGACCCGGGTTCGATGCCAGACGATGAAATTTCAGCGAATTTTAAGAAAATTTACAACCCTTTTATTTTCTTTTGAGGACCCTCCCAAAATGATGCCGATATGAAATTAATATGCCGATCTGCTTGCAGTATGCAAGCTACATTTTACTCGTACTAGTAAATGGGTGCTTGCATAATGCAAGCAAAGAAAATTATCAAGGGATACTACCCTGAGTTATGCGTCTATATGCTATATTTATGTTCCTTTTTAATTATGCCATTGTCTTTGACATACATAATTTTCAAATCTAAGATCGAGATTCATCAAATAATATAATAATAGAATAATTACTTCGAAGGCCTTTCACGTTCATTTGACACGGGAGTTTTGGAGTTGAGTTCTTCGTGATTACACATTCGTAAAATTAAATTAAGTAAATACGCCAAAGTAAAGTTAAAATAAAAATCTGCATAAAATTAAAATGCGAGAAATTGATAGACGATTCGTTACCTGTGGTATATACTCGGTTTAGTGCAAGACATACTCCAATTGAATCCTATGACCGCGGCGCCTGCTTCCGGGCAGATCACCATATCTTGATGAGGACAATATTGACAGCGTACGGAATATTATCAAATATCCTTTCCAGTGAAAGTAACACCCTGATATTTTCTGAAGAACGTACTTTTCCTAGCGCGACATAAAGCTGGCAATGTGAGAACACGTCGCTTCTCAAATCAATTCTTACCGTACTTTGTTTTGGATTTCAGTCCTCAATGAATATATAAGGTCGAAGGTTTCCGCTGCGAACGGCTGATTCCGTGGTATCTCTTTCAGGATCCCACCGCGATGAATCTAGCAGCGGCGACGACGACGTTTTAATGTGCATTCGTAAACGTAATTTAAAGAAATAGGCTTAAGAATGTTAAGTTAGAATAAATATCTGCATAAAATAAAAAGGCGAGAATTCGATAGACGATTCGTTACCTGAAGTACTCGGTTCAGTGTAAGACTAACTGCAATTGAATCCTATGTTCATTAAATGGCGTCTACCACGACAATGAGCTCCGTTTCTAATTAAATAAACAAATAGACAATAGGCAACGTAATTATGTAAATAGTTTTAAAGAACGTAGAAAAAGAACTTTATTCTAAAGCCCGTTTTGAGAAGATGAGAAAATAATATTCATACCATGATACATGCAAAGATTGTTTTTACTAACCAAGAATTATCCAGCGTAGAACAACGTAATCAGAAGGTCGTTCAAGGAAATCAGTTTATTTCATGTGTAGATTTTTGCGAATTTTTAGATTCATTACGTATTTACGTAATATACTACGTATAATTAAAGAAACGTAGAAAAAGAACTTATTATTTCTATTATTTCTACAGATTGACGTTAAAACTATTAATTTGCATTAATATTCTGATAGTAATATTTTAGGATTATGTAAATTTCAGTTGTACTTACTTTTACTCAGGCATAGGTAGACTTGATCCGGTAGAATACGTCATTCATCAGTAGTTAATGAGTATTTTTCATCCTAATTGCTTTCCTATCCCTCTAATATAGATTCAGTGGTGACTTTTCATTTAATTCCTCGAATAATCTCACTACTTACATGACTTTTCCGATTATCTTCGTTGATAAATAGTCTCGTATCCTCTACATAAACTTATGTTATCACAGCATGCATTCACGATTGATTCATTGACCGTGCAGATTTCCACTGTCTATTTTGATGAAATTTACATTTTTCAGCATTCATTAATAACATATATCGAAAGAAACATTTAAAATAATTAAAAATGCATCAAACCTTTATCATGGCGTATGAAAATAGGATCGTAAACAAACTTGTTTTCGATTCAAACAATGGTTGTTGCCATAGATTTAATTTTCAAAATGAGGAGAAAAAAACGTAAAAAATTGGCGTTAAAAATAAGATTTTGCGAATTTCGTGCAGGAATGTTAAAATCGGTCGCGAGAATAGAAAACTTTAATCTTTTATACGTAATATAGACCAAGTCCAACTGCCGTACGCCTACTTTTACACATTTTAATTAACGAAATAAATTTGCTCTGCATGGCCATTTTTCGTTTTCCCCGTTTAATTACATTGAAAAATTTTATCGTCGTTGGGCTTAAACCTAGGACAAAATCTGGGAATTTTCGATTTTTTCCCAACTCGACTGTCAATTATAAATCTCTCTTGAAAATTTCAGCCTTCCAGCTCGATTAGAAATGCCCAGGAATTTGTGTCAATGAGTCGGATTTGCAGCTTTATGTATAGTAACTAGTAAATGGGTGCTTGCAAACTGCAAGCAAAAAAGAATATGAAGGGATACTACCCTGAGTTATCGGTCTATATGTTATATTTACGTTTCTTTTTAATTATACCACTGTCTATCGTATACATAATTTTGAAATGTGAGATCAAGATTCACCAAATAATATAATAATAGAATAATTATTTCGAAAGCTTTTCACGTTTAATTGATACGGGAGTTTGGAGTTGAGACCTTAATGCTGGGTGGCCACCAAATGCGAAGCGAAGGTAAGTTGAGCGAAGTTACGTTGAGCGGACTACGCTTTCACAATAGAATCTATACTTTTTAATGCAGCTGCGGCCGCCGGATACGAAGCGTAGTTGAGCTGAGAATTGTGACGTCACTCTGCCTCGCAAGGCACATCTTCCGAACGGTCGTGGTTCGTTGTGAAGCGAAGTCAGCCTACCCCTCCACCGTTCTCAACGTGATAGTGGTGGAGGGGGGGAGCCTTTCGCTTCTTTCATCGGCAGTATTTGAATTGATATCAGTGTGTGAAAGATTCACATTTTTGAGGGCTCCCGGATAGTCATGTGGACAGCGCGTTTGCTTTTGATGAAAGCGGTCCCGGGTTTGATTCCCGGTGGGAGCCAATGTGCGAAATGACCTAAGCTGTCGAAGCACTTTTAACAATACTACTACTAAGATTCACATTTATGAGCTTGAAAGGTGTGACTAATACCCAATTACAGCTTTCTTTCAGAAATATTAATTTAATAATTGATGAACGATTCAATTTCACAAAAAGTAATCACTTTGTCAACCTATGATAATTGTGATCGTAAACCTAATTTAATTACTTCCAATGGGGTTACAGATCAATTAAATCCCAATTTAAGATATTTACTCGTCTTAGCGGAACGCAATCATTGAGAAAATGCCGTCGGAAAGGTTCATTGCAGCCGAGAATAATTTTCTCGTAAATATAATCATTGAACGCAGGTCAGTTTTTGAAAATCAACTAATGCTGTGAAATCGTCAGTAGGTCTCGGAGAGGAACACCAGCTTACCATAGCACTAAAACCAATAACAGTAGGATATTCATTTATGCACCATTAAAAACATTAAAAATACGGCAATTTGAAGTAGATTAAAAAAAAGGCATGTGCTCCTCTCCGAGACATTTACCCGTCAGCAAAAGTATGACGATGGATGAAGAGTGAAGAAAAATTGATTTGCCATGCTTATGTGAGTAAAGTGGTTAATTTTTGTGATGCTCTTTACAAAATAATTTAACTAATTATTAATATAAAATTAAAAATTATTTATACTATCAGTTCCGTCATTGCAAAATGAAAAGTGTACTTGAGTGAGGTACGAACGATAGGAACTTATATGATATTAGCGAAATAGATAAATTCGTGTCCAATGGCTGTAAATAATATCTTAATTAAAGTGTGCCAGCATAATATTGTGACAGAATCCGCCTCTTGCGAAATTTCTGTGATTTAACCGTAATCAAAGAATTAAATTCTCGGTCGGCAACTAAAGGCTAAACTTACGCCATCTTGGTAGTTTAGAAAGGAATCGCTTCGCACAGCTCAGCTCCTCCTCCAGTTTTCGACCCTCGAAGACTAAAACTTCGCTACGATTCGCTCCGAGTCACTTTTTCCAGCTCAACTCAGCTCAGCGCCGCTTCGCATTCGGTGGCCACCACGCTTGATGAATACGCATACGTAAAATTAAATTAAGGAAATACGCCAAACAAAGAATGAATTTCATGAAGTTAATGATGTAAGGTACAACGTATTAATTGTGTACTATGTATTAATTTAAGAAAACATAGTAAAAGAACTTACCTATTCCCCCTAAATATTCAGTGTAGATTCTTCAACTTCATCCTCGAATAATCTTTCTACTTACATGCCTTTTCCGATTATCTTCGTTGGTACATGGTCTCGTATCCTCTACATAAACTTATGTTATCACAGTATGTATTCCCGAATAATTCATTGACCGTGCAGATATTCGCTGTCCATTTTGATGAAAGTTACATTTTTCAACCTTCAGTAATAACATAAATGGAAATAATTTTTTTTAATTATACCACTGTATATTGTATACATAATTTTCAAATGAGTGAGATCGAGATTCACCAAATAATGATAGTAAAATAAATATTTCGAGAGCCTTTCCATGTGATACGGGAGTCTTTAATGGATACGTGTTCGTAAAACTATATTAAGGAAATACGCCAAACATAGTAGAGTTGGAATAAAAATCTGTATAAGATAAAAATGTGGAAAATAAATAGACGATTACCTGTGTAGTATTCGGTTCAGTGCAAGACATACTCCAAAATAATCCTATATTCATTAGCTGGCGTCTACCACGACAATGAGCTCCGTTTCTAATTAAATAAACAAATAGACAATAGGCAACGTAATTATGTAAATAGTTTTAAAGAACGTAGAAAAAGAATTTTATTCTAAAGCCTATTTGGAGAAGATGGGAAAATAATATTCATACAAAGGTACATGCAAACATTGTTTATACTAACGAAAAATTATCCAGCTAACACGAAGAACGACGTAATCAGAAGGTCGTTGAAGGAAATCAGTGTATTTTATGTGTAGATTTTTGTTTTTCATTTTGATGAAAGTTGAATTACGTAATATACTATGTACTAATTGTGTACTACGTATTAATTAAAGAAAAAGTAGAAAAAGAACTTAATTTTATATTCTCTTCGGAGAGGATGACAGAATAATTATATGTAATTAAAATAGAAAAGAAGAAACATAATAGGCATAAAATAAACAGCACAGAAACACACACGAAAAGCAAACCACCATATACGTAGAGCAACGATATCCTAACATCGTTCAATGATACCATGTATTTCCTGAGTAGATATTTGTTGTTCATTTCGATGAAAGTTACAATTTCTTGATATTCAATGATAACATGGTCCTTCAAGAAAGGCGGGCAGCAATGGGTTTAGTTGCCGTTATGAGCTTTTCGGTGACAATTTATTACAATGTATATAGAACGAAAGTGAAACATACATGGAACTTTTTAGTCTGAGTTCAGTATATGATAAATGTATTTGCTTAAGTGAGCTATGAAATAAAATATATCACTAAACTATAGTGTTCGTTAAACGAATGATTTGTATTGCTAGCAGTTATGTTATTTCTAAAGATTGTCGTTAAACCTTATAATTCACATTAATATCACTATTTATTGATTTATATTAATATCTATGTACTTCATTCTAGAATAATCTCGCTACTTACATGACTTTTACGATTATCTTCGTTGATAAATGGTCTCGTATCGTCTACATAAACATATGTTATCACAGCATGCATTCACGATTGATTCATTGACCGTGCAGATATCCACTGTCTATTTTGATGAAATTTACATTTTTCAGCATTCATTAATAATATTTATCGAAAGAAACATTTAAAATAATTAAAAATGCATCAAACCTTTATCATGGCGTATGAAAATAGGATCGTAAACAAACTTGTTTTCGATTCAAACAATGGTTGTTGCCATAGATTTAATTTTCAAAATGAGGAGAAAAAAACGCAAAAAAATGGCGTTCAAACTAAACTTTTGCAAATTTCGTGCAGGAATGTTAAAATCGGCCGCAAGAAAAGTAAACTTTGATCTTTTAGACGCAATATAGACCAAGCCTCGCTACTTAACGATTACGTTTTCAAATTTTAATTAACGAAAGAAATTTGCTCTGCATGGCCATTTTTCGTTTTTCCCGTTTAAATACATTGAAAAATATAATCGTCTCTGGGCTCAATTCTAGGTCAAAATCTGGGAATTTTCGATTTTTCCCCGGGTTGAGTGTGAATTATAAACCACTCCTGAAAATTTCAGCCTTCTAGCTCGATTGGAAATAGCCAAACAGTTTGTATCAATGAGTCAGGATTGCAGCTTTATATATAGTAATAATGGATACATGAATGAATCCGGAGAAGCATCTATATATAATAGATATGATATATGAATGAATCTGGAGAAGCATCTATATATAATAGATATATATATATATATATATATATATATATATATATATATATATATTTTGAACCTTTCCGAAAGCCGACATTGAACCTCGGTGTCATGGGTTCGATTCCAGAAGGCCCCAAATTCCCGATTTTCTCCATAAGGATACATAGTGGCGATTTTCAAAATTTTTTAAAATAATACTTTCCGGACAGGTAGAGAATCGAAATTCAAGGAGCTTACAGATATGGTCAAGAACTATTAAAAACATTAATGACTACTAATGAGAACGTCCTGGGTTCGATGCTAGGACGATGCAAAAATCCCGCATTTAAAATGCATGGGGATAGTTTTTCATTAATTTTTCTGATGCACTTACCGGAATGTAAGGAACTTTTCGCTCAGCTAGAAGATATATATTAAGAATTGGTTTAAGAAAAAAAATTTCATAAGCCCGTACTATACCTGGGTTCGATGCCAGAGCACATTATCATTTCTCTCATAAGGAATATAAGGGAAAAGTAAGTCGTCGTTTGAGGCAGTTGCAGCCAATATTTCTGCTTGAGTTTACACACGTAGTTAGAGTTAGTGATCTTCTACTATGTAGCATAGGAAGTATTACCAAAAAGATTCGGGTTCCACGCCGGGCGGCAAATATGTCTCCCGTTTAAAATACATTGGGTTAGTATTTCATTATTTTTTTCATGCACTTATCGAAATGATAGGAAGTTCATACTTGGCTGGAAGATATATGAAAAGCATTGGTTTTAGAAAAAAATTTTCATAAGCCCGTACTATTCCTGGGTTCGATGCCAGAGCACATTAGAATTTCTCTTATAAGGAATATAAGGGAAAATTAGGACGTCCTTTGAGGCAGTTGCAGTTAATATTTCTACTTGAATTTTCACACATAGTTTCAGAAGGTGATCATCTATAGTGCTGCATAGCAAGTATGACCGGGTAGACCTGGGTTCGATGCCAGACGAATAATTTGCAGCGGAAATTAAGAATATTTTCCATCCATTTTTTTTCTTTTTAGGACGCACTCTATGTGATGCCGGCAAAAAATGTGTTTTATCGATGTGCTAGCAGTATGCAAGCAACATTTTACTCGTATATATATATATGAATATCTATTTATGATATCTGAATGAATTCGAAGAAGCATCTATATATAATAGATATAGGGGATCAAAAGTCTAACCATGTTCCACAAGTGCCACCGACTTGAAATTTTTACGACGTTATGGCCATGACGTGTAACCTCCAGGAAAAAGCCGACTTTGAACCTCAGTGTCATGGGATCGATTCCAGAAGGCCCCAAAGTCGCAATTTTCCCAATAAGAATACATGGCGGGGTTTTCCAAAATTTTTTTGAAGCATTTCCCGAAAAGGTAGAGAGTTGAAATTCAAGGGACCGCTAGCAGCCGTGCATATCCAACGTAAATCAGAAAGACATCGCCGAATTAGGTCCATGGTTCGATGCTAGGTCGGGGCAAAAATCGGCCGTTTAAAATGCATTGCGGCGATTTTGGTGATTTTTTTTGGATCCTTTCCTGATAACATGGATACTTGAAACTCGGCACGACGACAGATATCATGAATATATTTCATAATCAAATTTTACATGCTCGCTGATGGTCCAAGGCTCAATCCCAGAGGACAATTTGCACTTCTCAATGCATTTCTTACGGAGATAACGGAAACAAAATTTAGGTACTTCCCGTTATGCTATCGACTTCAAACTTTGCAAGATAAAAGAACAATTCCTTACAAATCAAACTGTGCATTCACAGATTACAATATGTCCTGGGTTCGACACCAAGTGTCTCTGAAAATAGAAGTTGATCCGATTTTTAGGAATTATTTTGAAACCTTTCCCAATAATATAGGAATTTGAAATTCGGCATATAGATAGAGATCATAAATAACTTTCTGAAACACCTTCTAGATTTCCAAGATCGTCCTTGGTTCGAATTCAGAGAGCCATTTTCATTCGTGAAAATTAGAACGTCTTTTGAGGCAGTTGTGGCCAATATTTCTGCTTGAATTTTCACACATAGTTTGAGATGGTGATCTTCTATTTTTCTGAATAGTAAGTTCACAGTAAAGACCCGGGTTCGATGCCAGACGAAGAAATGTCAACGTATTTTAAGAAAAATTTCAATCCTTTTTTTTTCTTTGGAGGACCGTCCCGATATGATGCCGATATGAAATTAGTATTGCCGACCTGCTTGCAGTATGCAAGCTACATTTTACTCGTATAACTTATAGGTATATCCGGCGAAGGGTCTATATATAATAGATATAGGGGATCAAAAGTCAAACCATGTTCCACAAGTGCCACCATGACTTGAAATTTTTACCCCGTTATGGCCATGACGTGTAACCTCCAGGAAAAATCCGACATTGAACCTCGGTGTCATATGTTCGATTCCAGAAGGCCCGAAAGTCGCGATTTTGTCCATAAGAATACATGGCGGGGATTTTCAAAAATTTTTTTGAAAACTTCCCTGAAAAGTAGAGAGTTGAAATTCGAGGGATCGCTAGAAGCCGTGCAACTCCAACGTAATTTAGAAAGACATCGCCAAATAAGGTCCATGGTTCGATGCTAGGTCGGGGCAAAAATCGGCCGTTTAAAATGCATTGCGGCGATTTTGAAGGTTTTTTTTTGTAAAATGTAGCTTGTATACTGCAAGCAGATCGACAACACTAATTTCATATCGGCATCGTATTAGGACAGTCCTCAAAAGAAAAAAAAGGATTAAAATTTTTCTTAAAATTCGCTGAAATTTCATCGGCTGGCATCTAACCCGGTCCTTACTGGGGAACTTACTATGCAGCACTATAGAAGATTACCATCACTATCCCCGACTGTGTGTGAAAATTACAGCAGAAATGTTGGCTACAACTGCCTCAAAAGACGTTCTACTTTTCACGAATTTAAATGGCTCTCTGGATTCGAACCAAGGACGATCTTGGAAATCTAAAATATGTTTCAGAATTTTATTTATGATCTCTACCTATATGAGGAATTTCAAGTTTCTATATTATTGGGAAAGGTTTCAAAATACTTCCTAAAAATCGGATCAACTTCTAATTGCAGAGACACCTGGTGTCGAACCCATGATATATTGTAAACTGTGAATGAACAGTTTGATTTGTAAGTACCTGTTCTTGTATCATGGAAAGTTTGTAGTCGATAGCATGCCGGGATGTACCTAAATTTTGTTTCCGTTATCTCAGTAATAAATGCATTAACGAGTGCTAAATCTCCGTCTGGGATCGAACCAAGGACCATTAGCGAACATGTAAAATTGTATTATGAAATATATTCATGATATCTATCCACGTATTGAGTTTCCAGTATCCATGTTGTCGGGAAAGGATCCAAAAAAAATCTTAAAAATCGCTGCAGTGCATTTCAAACGGCTGATTTTTACACCGACCTAGCATCGAACCATGGACAATATTTGAAGATGCTTTTTTGATTTTCGTTGGATATGCACGGTTTCTAGCAGTCCCTTGAATTTCAACTCTCTACCTTTCCGGGAAGTGCCTCAAAATATTTTCGAAAATCCCCGCCATGTATTCTTATCCCCTATATATATCTATTATATATAGACTCTTCTCCGGATATACCTATACGAGTAAAATGTAGCTTGCATCCTGCAAGCAGATCGGCAATACTAATTTCATATCGGCATCATATAGGGACGGTCCTCAAGAGAAAAAGAAAGGATTGAAATTTTTCTTAAAATTCGCTAAAATTTCATCGTCTGGCATCGAACCTGGGTCTTACTGGTGAACTTATTATGCACCATAATAGAAGATCACCATCTCTAACTATGTGTGAAAATTCAAGCAGAAATATTGGCTTCAACTGCCTCAAACGACGACTTCCCTTATATTCCTTATGAGAGAAACGTTAATGTGCTCTGGCATCGAACCCAGGTATAGTACGGTCTTATGACATTTTTTTCCTTAAACAAATTCTTAATATATATCATCTAGCTGAGCGAGAAATTCCTTACATTCCGATAAGTGAATCAAAAAAATTTATGAAAAACCATCCCCATGCATTTTAAATGTGGGATATTTGCATCGTCCTAGCATCGAACCCAGGACGTTCTTATTAGTAGTCATAAACGTTTTCAATAGTTCTCGACTATATCTGTAAGCTCCTTGAATTTTGATTCTCTACCTATCCGGGAAGTATTATTTAAAAATTTTTGAAAATCGCCACCATGTATCCTTATGGAGAAAATTGGGACTTTGGGGCCTTCTGGAATCGAACCCATGACACCGAGGTTCAAAGTCGGTTCTTTTCTGGAGGTAACACGATATGGCCAATATGTCGTAAAAATTTCAAGGCTGTGGCACTTGTGGAACATGGTTAGAATTTTGATCCCCTATATATATATATAACTTATACGAGTAAAATGTTGCTTGCATACTGCAAGCAGATCGACAACACTAATTTCATATCGGCATTATATCAAGACGGTCAACAAAATAAAAAAAAGATTCAAAATATTCCTAAAATTCGATGAAATTTCATCGTCTGGCATCGAACACGGGTCTTACTGGTGAACTTACTATGCAGCACATTAGAAAATCACCATCTCTAACTATGTGTAAAAATTCAAGTAGAAATATTGGCTACAACTGCCTCAAAAGACGTTCTAATATTCACGAATGTAAAGTGCTCTCTGGATTCGAACCAAGGACGATCTTGGAAATCTCAAACATGTTTCTGAAAGTTATTTATGATCTCTATCTATTTGCCGAATTTCAAGTTTCTATATTATTGGGAAAGGTTTCAAAATAATTCCTAAAAATCGGATCAACTTCTGATTGCAGAGACACCTGTTGTCGAAACCAGGACACATTGATAGCCGTGAATGCCCAGTTTGATTTCTAAGGACTTGCTCTACTAACATGCAAAGTTTGAAGTCGATAGCATGCCGGGAAGTGCCTAAATTTTGTTTCCGTTATCTCCGTAAGAAATGCATTGAGAAATGCAAATGGCCCTCTGGGATCGAACCAAGGACCATCAGCGAATATGTAAAATTTGATTATGAAACATATTCATGATATATATCCACGTGCTGAGTTTCAAGTATCTATGTAATTGGGAAAGGATTCAAAAAAAATCTTCAAAATCGCCGCAATGCATTTTAAACGGCCGATTTTTGCCCCGACCTAGCATCGAACCATGGACCATGTTCGGCGATGTTTTTTTTATTTTCGTTGGATATCCACGGCATCTAGCGATCCCTCGAATTTCAACTCTCTACCTTTCCGAGAAGTGCCTCAAAAATATTTTCGAAAATCTTCACCAAATATCCTTATGGAGAAAATCGGGACTTTGGGGCCTTCTAGAATCGAACCCATGACACCGAGGTTCAAAGTCGGATTTTTTCTGGAGGTTACACGATATGGCCAATATATCGTAAAAATTTCAAGTCAGTGGCACTTGTGGAACATGCTTAGACTTTTGATGCCCTATGAATGAATGAATGAGTGAGTGTGTATATAGATACGAGTAAAATGTTGCTGGCATACTGCAAGCAGATCGACAACACCCATTTCATGTCGGCATCATATCGGGACGGCCATCAAAAGAAAAACATGGATTGAAATTTTTCTAAAAATTCCCTGAAATTCCATCATCTGGCATCGAACCCGGGTCTTTCTGGTGATACTCACTAAGCAGCACGATAGAAGATCACCATCTCTAACTATGTGTGAAAATTCAAGCAGAAATATGGGCTAGAATTGCCTCAAAAGACGTTCTACTTTTCACGAACGTAAATGGCTCACTGGATTCGAACCAAGGACGATCTTGGAAATCTAAAAGATGTTTCTGAAAATTATTTATGAACTCTAGCTATATGCCGAATTTCAAGTTTCTATATTATTGGCAAAGGTTTCAAAATAATTACTAAAAATCGGATCAACTGCTGATTTCAGAGACACCTGGTGTCGAACCCAGGACATATTGAAAGCTGTGAATGCATAGTTTGATTTGTAAAGACTTGTTCTTGTATCATGCAAAGTTTGAAGTCGATAGCATAACGGGAAGTACCTAAATTTTGTTTCCGTTATCTCCGTAAGAAAGGCATTGAGGAATTTAAATGTCCCTCTGGGATCGAACCAAGGACCATCAGCAAAAAAATAAAATATGATTATGAGATATATTCATGATATCTAACATCATGTTGAATTTCAAGTTTCTATGCCATCGGGAAAGGGTCCAAAAAAAATCTTCAAAATCGTCGCAATGCATTTTAAACGGCCGATTTTTGCCCCGGCCTAGCATCGAACCAAGGACAATATTCGAAGATGTCTTTTTGATTTTCGTTGGCTATGCACGGCATCTAGCGATCCCTCGAGTTTCAACTCTCTCCTTTTCCGGGAAGTGCCTCAAATAAATTTTGGAAAATCCCCGCCATGTAATCTTATGGGGAAAATCGGGACTTTGGGGCCCTCTGGAATCGAACCCTTGACACTGAGGTTCAAAGTCGGCTTTTTCCTGGAGGTTACACGTTATGGCCAATATGTCGTAAGAATTTCAAGCCATTGGCACTTGTGGAACATGGTTAGAATTTTGATCCCCTATGAATGTATATATATATCTATTAAATATAGATGCTTCTCCGGATTCATTCAAGGATATAGATAGATAGATAGATAGATAGATAGATAGATAGATAGGATACTAATTCACAGTCTAAACTAGAAGCGTCATAGACTTGAAATTTTTACGACGTATTGGCCATTTCGAATAACCTCCAGAAAAAATGAGATTTTGAACCTCAGTGTCATGGGTTCGATTCCAGAGGGCCCCAAAGTCCCGATTTTTCCCGTTTAAATGCATTGCTTTGATTTTCGGGAATTAAAAAAAAATACTTGCCGGATAGGTAGGGACTTAAAACTCAAGGAGCCGATATATATGGTCATGATCTATCGAAAACATAAATGAGTTTTACTGAAAATATCCTGGGTTCGATGCTAGGTCGAGGCAAAAATCGGCCGTTTAAAATGCATTGTGGCGATTTTTAAGATTTTTTTTGGACCCCTTCCCGATGGCATGGAAACTTGAAATTCGGCATGGGTTTAGATATCATAAATATATCTAATAATCAAATTTTACACATTCGCTGATGGTCCTTGGTTCGATCCCAGAGAGCCATTTACATTCCTCAATGCGTTTCTTATGGAGATAAAAGAAAAAAATTTTAGGTACTTCCCGGCATGATATCGATTTCAAACTTTGTATGATATAAGATGAAGTCCTAATAAGTCATACTGTGCATTCACAGCTGTCAATGTGTCCTGGGTTCGAAACCAGGCGTCTCTAAAATCAGTAAATTAACCGATTTTTAAGAATGAATTTAAACCCCTTCCCAATATTAATAAAACATGAAATTAGGCATATAGATAGAGAACATAGATACATTTTAAAAACATGCTTTAGATTTCCTAGATCGTCCTTGGCTTGAATCCAGAGAGCCATTTACATTAGTGAAAAGTAGGACGTCGTTTGAGGCAGTTGGAGCCAATATTTCTGCTTGAATTTTCACACTTAGTAAGAGATGGTGATTTTCTGTTGTGCTGCATAGTAGGTTCACCAGGAAGGCCTTGGTTCGATGCCAGACGATTAATTTGCAGCGAATTCTAAGAATATTTTCAATCCCTTTTTTTTTTCTTTTGAGGACCGTCCCGATATGATGCCGATATAAAAGTAGTATTGCCGATCTGCTTGCAGTATGCAAGCTACATTTTACTAGTATATAATAGATATCCGGAGAAGCGTCTATATATCTATTATATATAGATGCTTCTCCGGATTCATTCATGTATCCATATATATATACGAGTAAAATGTAGCTTGCATACTGCAAGCAGATCGACAACACTAGTATATATATAGGTATATCCGGAGAAGCGTCTATATATAATAGATATATAGACGCTTCTCCGGATATACCTATATATATATACACTCATTCATAGGGGATCAAAAGTCTCACCATGTTCCACAAGTGCCACTGACTTGATATTTTTACCACCTATTGGCCATAACGTGTAACCTCCAGAAAAAAACCGAATTTGAACCTAGGTGTCATGGGTTCGATTCCAGAAGGCCCCAAAGTCGCGATTTTCTCCATAAGAATACATGGTGGGGATTTTCGAAAATTTTTTTGAGGCACTTCCCGGGAAAGGAGAGATTTGAAACTCGAGGGATCGCTAGAGGCCGTGTATATCCAACAAAAATCAGAAATACATCTTCGAATATTGTCCATGGTTCGATGCTAGGTCAGGGCAAAAATCGGCCGTTTAAAATGCATTGTGGCGATTTTTAAGATTTTTTTTGTACCCTTTTCCGATTGCATAGAAACTTGAAATTCTGTATGAGGTTAGATACCATAAAAATATATCTCAATCAAATTTTACGTATTCGCTGATGGTCCTTGGTTCGATCCAAGAGGGACATTTAAATTCCTCAATGCATTTCTTACGGAGATAACGGAAACAAATTTTAGGTACTTCCCGGCACGATATCGACTTCGAACTTTGCTTATAGAAAGATCAAGTCCATACAAATCAAACAGTGCATTCACAGCTATCTATGTTTCCTGGGTTCGACATCAGGTGTCTCTGCAATCAGAAGTTGATCCGATTTTTAGGAATTATTTTGAAACCTTTGCCAATAATATAGAAACTTCAAATTCGGCATATAGATAGTGATCATAAATAACTTTCAGAAACATTTTTTAGATTTCCAAGATCGTCCTTGGTTCGAATCCAGAGAGCCATTTAAATTCGTGAAAATTAGAACGTCTTTTGAGGCAGTTGTAGCCCATATTTCTGCTTGAATTTTTTCACATAGTTAGATATAGTGATCTTCTATTGTGCCGCTTAGTAAGTTCACCAGGAAGACCCGGGTTCGATGCAAGACGCTAAAATTGAAGCGAATTTTAAGAATATTTTCAATCCTTTTTTTTTTCTTTTGAGGACCGTCTCGATATGATGCCGAAATAAAATAATGTTGCCGATCTGCTTGCAGTATGCAAGCAACATTTTACTCGTATCTATTATATATAGATGCTTCTCCGGATTCATTCATGTATCCATATATATATACGAGTAAAATGTAGCTTGCATACTGCAAGCAGATCGACAACACTAATTTCATATCGGCATCATATACCGGGACGGACATCAAAAGAAAAAAAAAATTCAAAATATTCGTAGAATTCGCTGCAATTTAATCACCTGGCAGCGAACCCCGGTCTTCCTGGTGTACTTACTATGCAGCAAAATAGAAAATTACTATATCAAACTATGTGTGAAAATTCAAGCAAAACTATTAGGTGCAACTACCTCAAACGACGTCCTACTATTCACATACACTCCTTATTTGAGAAATTATAATGTGCTCTGGCATCGAACCCAGGAACAGCATGGTCTTATCTATTTTTTTTCTTAAACAAAGTGTTAATATACATCTTCCATCTAAGCAAGAGCTCCCTTACATATCGATAAATGCATAAAAAAATTATGAAAAGATACCCCATAGTATTATATATGGGTGATATTTTTACTGCCCGGCATCGAACCCGGGTCTTTCAGGCAATACTTTCTATGCAGCACAAAAGAAAAACACCATCTCTAACCGCGTATGCAAATTCAAGCAGAAATATTGGTTACAACTGCCTCAAATGACGTCCTACTTTTCCTTTATATTCCTTATGAGAGAAACCTTATTGTGCTCTGGCTTCGAACCCAGGAACAGTACGGTCTTATGAAAATTTTTTTCTAAAACTTATTCGTACCATACATCTTCCAGCCAAGCACGAACATCCTATCATTTCGATAAGTGCATCTAAAAAAATAATGAAAAACGGCTCCCATGTATTTTAAAGGGCAGATCTTTGCATCGTCCTAGCATCGAACCCAGGATAACTTTTGTAAAAGTCATTGATGTTTTCGAAAGTCCAAGACCATAAATATAGGCACCTTGAGTTTTACTTCTCTACCTATCCGGAAAGTATTTTTTTTTAATTCCCGAAAATCACGGCAATGCATTCAAACGGGAAAAATCGGGACTTTGGGGCCCTCTGGAATCGAACCTATGACACTGAGGATCAAAGTCTCTTTTTTCCTGGGGGTTTCACGTTATGGCCA
This sequence comes from Sympetrum striolatum, assembly GCA_947579665.1. NCBI lineage: Eukaryota > Metazoa > Arthropoda > Insecta > Odonata > Libellulidae > Sympetrum > Sympetrum striolatum. Next base: position 36,405,544 of record OX388343.1, on the reverse strand, counting down.
ATATGTCATAAAAATTTCAGATCAATGACGCTTGTAGTTTAGGCTGTGAATTTGTATCCTATCTATCTATATAGGTATATATATGAATGAATCCGGAGAAGCATCTATATATAATAGATATATAGAGAGGATACAAACTCACAGCCTAAACCACAAGAGTGATTGAGCTGAAATTTTTATGGCGTATTGGCCATAACGTGTAACCACCAGAAAAATTGCGATTTTGATCCTCAGTGTCATGGGTTCGATTCCAGAGGGCCCCAAAGTCTCGATTTTTCCCGTTTAAATGCATTGCTTTGATTTTCGGGAATTTTTAAAAAATACTTCCGGGATAGGTAGAGAAACGAAAATCTAGGAGCCTTTATATATGGTCATGATCTATCGAAAACATAAATGAGTTTAACGAAAAATGTCCTGGGTTCGATGCTAGGTCGAGGCAAAAATCGGCCGTTTAAAATGTATTGTGGCGATTTTTAAGATTTTTTTTGGACCCCTTCCCGATGGCATGGAATCTTGAAATTCGGCATGGAGTTGGAGATTATAAATATATTTCATAATCAAATTTTACATATTCGCTGATGGTCCTTGGTTCTATCCCAGGGCGCCATTAACATTTCTCAATGCATTTCTTATGGAGATAACAGAAACAAATTTTAGGTACTTCCCGGCATGCTATCCACTTAAAACTTAGCGTGATAGAAGAACCTGTCTTAACAAATAACACTATGCATTCATAGCTATCAATGTGTCCGGGGTTCGACACCAGGTGTCTCTGCAATCAGAAGTTGATCCGATTTTTAGGAATTATTTTGAAACCTTTCCCAATAATATAGAAACTTGAAATTTGGCATATGGATTGAGATTATTAATAAATTTCAGAGAAATTTTTTAAATTTCCAGGATCGTCCTTGGTTCGAGTCCCGAGAGCCATTTACAATCGTGAACATTAGAGCGTCTTTTGAGGTTGTTGTAGCCTATATTTCTGCTTGAAATTTCACACATAGTTAGAGATGGTGATCTTCTATTGTGCTACATAGTAAGTTCACCAGTAAAATCCGGGTTCGATGCCAGACGATGAAATTTCTGCGAATTTTAAGAAAAATTTCAATTCTTTTTTTTCTTTTAGGACATTCCCGATATGATGCCGATATGAAATTAGGATTGCCGATCTGCTTGCAGTATGCAAGCTACATTTTACTCGTAATCTATATATATAATAAATCTGTAGAGGGGGTCGTGTCTGTACATTGATCCGATTTCAAAAAAAGTTGTATTGCTGGATACTGGGGTTGTTCCCGAGTCCGAAACAGGTTTTAGAAATTTTCATGTCTGTCTGTCTGTCTGTCTGTCTGTCTGTCTGTCTGTCTGTCTGTCTGTCTGGATGTTACAGCATCACTCAAAAACTATCCAACCGATTTTGATGAAATTTGGTATGATGGTCATTTGTCATCCGGGGAGTGACATAGGCTACCTTTTATCCACCTAGCTGTCCCCAGTTCGTCCCCAGTTGGGGTCAAAAATCTATTTCACGCTATAACTCTAAAGTTAATTATTTTCAAAATTTCAAAATTCGTACAATATTAAAAGTCTCCCTGGCGCAAATGATAGGCTAATTTTTGTTGACCTAACTGTACTCGGTTCGACTCCAGAGGGTCGAATAGTTTCCATAAGAAATACATGGGAAGACATTTTTATCATTTGCACGAAAATTTTCTTTAACAAAATTAAATTAGAAATAAAGGTCCTTTGAAACTAAAACTAACACCAAAACAAAGGAAATAGAATACATTTTTTTATTTTGGTCGTAGAATATTGCTTTCACTTCGAAGTTGTGAGAATTAGTAAGTTAAATACGAACATTTTATGAGAATCTGATATTCTAAACAACCCGTCGTCAAGGCCAATCTCGATATCTTTAAATTCAAATTCGTTAGCATTAGCGCATCATCAACAACCAAGCTTTGTTTATAGCAACACCAGTGTTTGATGATTCTTTAGATTCTTTACGTGAAATTGATGTTTATCGTCGTATTAAATGAATCAAAAGGAAAAGGTGGGAAATGACCTCAGCTGTCGAGGAACCTTCATAATTACTACTACTACTTAAATCGATCTTCTTTCCTCATATAAAGTAATTATATCTTCTTAGCTTGGTAAGTTGATAATTTTCTCATTCTTATTTTCCGCTCTAAATAATAATCGTTTTATTTAGCGTCCCGCTGTGAATTTAATCTTTAACGCTGAAGAATAAATCAAACAAGATATTTGAAATATCCCTGAATTCAGTGATTGCTTCCATTGAAGTGTCAATAATTGGGCTTAATAAGCAGCAAGGAATGACAAGCCTTTTATAGCTGACTTGAAAGGTAAACGAATTTTGTACTTTTAGATATAGAATGGGAAATTAAACCAAGAAATGTTTTATTGGATCATCTATTGGTGTGCTTAAGTATAGTTACTGTCCACCTACTCGATATCTTTAAATTTGAATTCAAATTCGTTAGCATACGCGCGACTGCAACAATCAAGCTTTGTTTATAGCAACGCCAATATGTATTGATTCTTTACGTGAAATTAATGTTTATCGTCGTATTAAATGAATCTTCTTTTCTCATATAAAGTAATTATATCTTCTTAGCTTGGTAAGTTGATAACTTTCTCATTCTTATTTGCCGATCTAAATACAAATCGTTTCAGTTAGCGTCCCGCCGTGCATTTAATGAATCAATCAAGATCGTTGAAATACCCCTGAATTCAGTGATTGCTTTCTTTGAAGTGTAAAGAATTGGAATTTAAGCAGCAAGGAATCTCAATCCTTTTATGCCGGACTGGAAAGGTAAACGGATTTTGTGTTTTTAGATATAGAAATGGAAATGAAACCAAGAAATGTTTTAGTGGATCATCTATTGGTGTGTTTAAGTATAGGTACTATCCATCTATATTTTTTCTTGATAGTGATAATCATACATATTGGTATTTTGTTATATCTCAAATAATATGTTTAAATGTTCGTGTTAAACGATTGCCGATACGTTATTAAGTTTTTTAGACTATAAAATATGGAACACCTCTCTCAGATTATGGGCGGCTGTCATTTATTTTTATGCTTCGGTTCTATGCTGGCTGCTCAAATATTATCATTATAAATACGCCTAAATATGTATGTTGTATGTTGCAGGATTTAATTATTCCAAAAAATCAAAGTAGTATTCATTTTACGGACTCTAGACAAGTATCGAAAGAGATAAAATATACATGTATTATTTTCACTACCGTAACTAATAGATTGTATGTCTAGGCAAGGACAAATTGGATAAACTGAATAAGAATTTAGTCGAATAAGCATCATTTCGAAGTATGACCTCTAACAAGATATTTAACTGTCGAAGTCTTTTTCGTTAATTTACTACTCATTTTCAGTTACATATACTATAGAAATTCCCTCTAGAATGAAGTATTGCTGGTATATAGTTTTCCTTCAGTCCAATATTAAACTCGGTAACTTTTTTCAGATATATTACTCTATACATGAAAATATCATCTTTGAATAAGGAAAGGGTTAAGGTGACTTTTCACATAAGGGCGTGCACCAAGGAAAATTCCCAAGGAAAAACGGTCTTGAAAATTTCACCACCTCCTCATTCCACGTTTATAAAAATATCGGAAGACAATATTTTTCGTCAACGGTATCTGAAAACATTGAAATTAAATTAAATCCTATTCAAGAGAAGAGGTAAGAGTTCACTCTGATTTTGCTACAAAAAGGTCAAATTATTATTGCGATATAATTAAACAGATGCGCCGCTTACATTATGAATAGGATAAAAATTTTCTACACAATTCATACAGTTAATTAAACAGCAGAGGGTCATTTATTAAGTGAATTAATAAATTATAATAATAAAGTAATTAAATTAAGAAAACGGCCGACGCCATCTTAAGGATATTAGGTGTTAATTCATAAAAGGACGAGTTCTAATTAGATTAACTGCTATACATCGTAATTCGTTTGCGGCGTTTATTTGTTAATTCGTTTATTATATAGTTTCGATGATTTCACTGACTCGCTGTCTAACGAACATATTGGACGTGCTAAGCGACTGGTTCATTCGTTTTCGAATGTGGTTCACAAGATTTGTGTGGCTATTTTTGTGATTTCGTCTCCATTCATTTGGTACTCAGTGGTTTCCTCTATTTGTTGTAGCGACTGGTGCATTAGTTTATTCTGTGATTTACATTTGTGTAGCTGTTTTTGTGATTTCGTAAGTCACTTAGGATGAAGAGAAGTATTGTTTTTTCATAAATTTAAGAGTTCTCATATCTAAATTTTTTCATATGTAAATTTCATTACTTCCGATTTACATTCATTTTACCGTTGAGAATCAACGGGCACTCCGCTAGTAGATATATATATGGATACATGAATGAATCCGGAGAAGCATCTATATATAATAGATATATAGAGAGGATACAAACTCACAGCCTAAACCACATGAGTGATTGAGCTGAAATTTTTACGGCGTATTGGCCATAACGTGTAACCACCAGAAAAATTGCGATTTTGATCCTCAGTGTCATGGGTTCGATTCCAGAGGGCCCCAAAGTCCCGATTTTTCCCGTTTAAATGCATTGCTTTGATTTTCGGGAATTAAAAAAAAATACTTCCCGTATAGGTAGAGAATTAAAACTCAAGGAGCCTATATATATGAACATGATCTATCGAAAACATAAATTGATTTAACGGAAAATATCCTGGGTTCGATGCTAGGTCGGGGCAAAAATCGGCCGTTTAAAATGCGTTGTGGCGATTTTTAAGATTTTTTTTGGACCCCTTTCCGAATGCATGGAAACTTGAAATTTGGCATGGGGTTAGAAATCATAAATATATTTCATTATAAAATTTTACATATTCGCTGAGGGTCCTCGGTTCGATCCCAGAGGGCCATTTGCACTCCACAATGCATTTCTTATGGGGATAACAGAAACACATTTTAGGTACTTCCCGGTATGATATCGACTTCAAACTTTGAATGAAATTAGATCAAGTCCTAGCAAGTAATTTTGTGCATTAACAGCTTCCAATACGTCCAGGGTTCGACACCAGGTGTCTCTACAATCAGTCGCTGATTCGATTTTTAAGAATTATTTTGAACCCCTTCCCAATAATATTAAAACTTGAAATTCGGCATATATATAGAACTTATAGATACATTTCGAAAACACATTTTATATTTCCTAGATCGGCCTTGGTTCGAATCCAGATAGCCATTTACATTGTTGAAAAGAAGGACATCGTTTGAGGCAGTTGGAGCCAATATTTCTGCTTGAATTTTCACACATAGTAAGAGATGGTGATATTCTGTTGTGCTGCATGGTAGGTTTGCCAGAAAGGCCTTGGTTCGATGCCAGATGATTAATTTGCAGCGAATTTCAAGAATATTTTCAATCCCTTTTTTCTTCTTTGAGGGCCTTCCCGATATGATGCCGACATGAAATTAGTGTTGTCGATCTGCTTGCAGTATGCAAGCAACATTTTACTCGTATATATATAGGTATATCCGGAGAAGCGTCTATATATAATAGATATATATAGGTATATCCGGAGAAGCGTCTATATATAATAGAAGATATCCGGAGAAGCGTCTATATATAATAGATATGATAAGTATATCCGGAGAAGCGTCTATCTATCTATTATATATAGATGCTTCTCCGGATTCATTCATGTATCCATATATATATACGAGTAAAATGTAGCTTGCATACTGCAAGCAGATCGACAACACTAATTTCATAACGGCATCATATCGGGACGGTCCCGGAAAGGAAAAAAAGGATTGAAAATATTCTTAAAATTCGCAACAATTTAATCGTCTGGCATCGAACCCGGGTCATTTTGGTGAAATTTCTATGCAGCACATCAGAATAACATCTTCTCTAAATACGTGTGAAAATTCAAGCAGAAATATTGGCTGCAACTGCCTCAAACGACGTCCTACTTTTCAATAATGTAAATGGTTCTCTGGATTCGAACCAAAGACGATCTACGAAATCTAAATCATGCTTTTCAAATTAATCAATGTTCTTTATCTACATGCCTAATTTCATGTTTTAACATTATTGGTAAGGGGTTTAAATTAATTCTTAAAAATCGGATAATTTACTGATTGTAGAGACGCCTGGTGTCGAACCCAGAAAATATTGGTAGCTGTGAATGCACAGTATGACTAATTAGGACTTTATCCTATCTCATACATATTTTGAAGTTGATATCATGCCGGGAAGTACCTAAAATGTGTTTCCGTTATCCCCATAAGAAATGCATTGTGGAGTGCAAATGGCCCTCTGGGATCGAACCAAGGACCAAAAGCGAATACAATAAATTTGATTATGAAATATATCTATGATTTCTAACCCCATGCCAAATTTCAAATTTCCATGCATTCCGAAAGGGGTCCAAAAAAAATCTTAAAAATCGCCACAACGCATTTTAAACGGCCGATTTTTGCATCGACCTAGCATCGAACCCAGGATATTTTCCGAAAAACTCATTTATGTTTTCGATAGATCATGACCATATATATAGGGTCCTAGAGTTTCGAATCTCTACCTATCCGGGAAGTAATTTTTAAAAATTCCCGAAAATCAAAGCAATGCATTTAAACGGGAAAAATCGGGACTTTGGGGCCCTCTGGATTCGAACCCATGACACTGAGGTTCAATATCGCAATTCATAAAAAACAAACAGTGCATTTACAGCTATTAATGTGTCCTGGGTTCGACACCAGGTGTCTCTGCAATCAGAAGTTGATCCGATTTTTAGGAATTATTTTGATACCTTTCCCAATAATATAGAAACTTGAAATTTGGCATATAGATTGAGATAATAAATAACTTTCAGAAAAATTTTTTAATTTCCATGATCGTCCTTGGTTCGAGTCCCGAGAGCCATTTACATTCGTGAACATTAGAGCGTCTTTTGAGGCATTTGTAGCCAATATTTCTGCTTGAATTTTCACACATAGTTTTAGATGGTGATCTTCTATTGTGTTTCATAGTAGTTTTACCAGTAAGACCCGGGTTCGATGCCAGACGATGAATTTTCAGCGAATTTTAAGAAAAAATTATATCCTTTATTTTTCTTATGACGACTGTCCCGATGTGATGCCGATATGAAATTAGTATTGCCGATCTGCTTGCAGTATGCAAGCTACATTTCACTCGTACCTAGATATATACGAGTAAAATGTAGCTTGCATACTGCAAGCAGATCGACAACAATAATTTTAAATCGGCATTATATCGGGACGGTCCTCAAAAGAAAAAAAGGGTTAAAAATACTCCTAAAATTTGCTCCAAGTTATTCGTCTGTCATCGAACCTGCGTCTTCCTGGTGAAATTACTATGCACCACAATAGAAGATCTCTAACTATATATTTGCTGCAACTACCTCAAACGACGTTCAACTTTTCACGAATGTAAATGGCTCTCTTAATTCGAACCAAGGACGATCTTGGAAATCTAAAACATGTTTCTGAAAGTGAATGCAAATGGCCCCCTGGGATCGAACCAAGGACCATCACCGAATACGTAAATGTTATTATGAAATATATTTATGATCTCTAACCACACGCCAAATTTCAAGTTTTCATGCCGTCGGGAAAGGCTCCAAAAAAAATCTTAAAAATCGCAACAATACATTTTAAACGGGCGATTTTTGCCCCAACCTAGCATCGAACCAAGGATAATTCTTCGATGATGTCTTAATGGTTTGCGTTGGATATGCACGGCTTCTAGCGATCCCTCGAATTTCAACTCCCTACTTTTCCGGGAAGTGCCTCAAAAAAATTTTCGAAAATCCCCACCATGTATCCTTACGGAGAAAATCGGGACTTTGGGGCCTTCTGGAATCAAACCCATGACAATAAGGATCAAAGTCGCTTTTTTCCTGGGGGTTTCACGTTATGGCCAATACGTTGTAAAAATTTCAACTCAATCACGCTTGTAGTTTAGGCTGTGAATTTGTATCCTCCCTATCTATCTATCTAGTTACATGAATGAATCCGGAGAAGCATCTATATATAATAGATATTAGTATATATATATTAGTATAAAATATTTTTATATCTGTAAATATATTTGAAAAAAGTCATCTTATTTCACAAGATCCTATTTCATTTGTAAAATGTTTTCTATTTAATTTAGAAATATTCAGTGATATTAATATTAATTATAGATATTCTAAAACTATTCTCTATGTTTTTCCTTTAATTAATAGCTGTTCCCTGTGCCTTCGTCGCCTTTTATGAAAAGGTTTTCCGCATACCTTTGAATCACTTGTGATTTATGAATACCATTTAAATGCTATATTAATTGTAGCTTATTGCGTATTTTAACTTCACATATGTCCATGTGGTGTACTTTATTTTTCACTAGGTTCAATTCTGTAACATTAGTAAACGAAGTAATGTGTCTTTATCTCGTCTTTACTCTTAGCACTTATACATTATCAAGAATTTAACAATTCTGGAAAAATGCCTCTTCTTTAATAATATACATTTATTTTATCTAATCTCTTGGAATTTTTGGATAGACAAATGGCTGATTTCACGATCAGATTAAATGTCACTAAAAACAGTAGATTAAAACCATGTTTTGAATTTCCCCACCAAGTGAGGGCAGCTGAGATTCAAATATGATTCTACAAATACTGCTAACTATGCACTCATCTTCAGGTGAATTATGGTTGCCTAGTTAGAAGGTAATGTGTCAGTATAACAACATGAGGATATTTGGTTAGTTTCACCATTAATTTACACTGAACCTAATTCGAAAAATGAAAACTTACACTTATGAAGTTTGTTTTGTTTTTGTTGAGTCTTTATTATACATCTGTGTTTCTTCAGAATCAACTTTAAAGACTTCGATTTTCGATTCCTCAAAGAATCAGTGGAATCGAGGACCAAGAATCGGAATGGACCCATCCTTAATAAAAATATTTTCAATTTTGATCATACAGTATGAATTAAAATGATATCTTCAGAGAATTTTGCAAGTATGCAATAAATCTTTATTAAAATTGTACCAATTTCATACCATCAAATTAAAGTAATGAACAATCTCCTCATTGTTTACATCAATATTCAAAAATAGTCACCAGACCAATTATTCTCCTTTGATTTCACACAGTAAAGAAAAATTCATGACATTACTAAGCATCAAAGTGTGGATAAGAGTTTTTCATCTAAGATGCCCATCAGGAAAAAACAGAACATAACACAATAAACATTAAATGATTTTAAGCACAGGAAGTAGAAATCATCAATTATGGTACACCTGAATCATATTATCAAGATTGAATAAAGAAAACCAAATTACATTTAGTGATGAGATAGAAGAAATTCAATTGCACACTAAGTCAAATACAAGGCTTATCCAGAAAGCAAGTCCCATTTGCCACAATTTATGTCATAGTTTACTAGTCATAACTAATGTGTGAATGCTAACAAATTGGAAAATAGAGATGTTAATGGAATGAATAAATTCAGATGACATGATGACTGAAACATTCACATCAAGCAAAATGTTTTATGTCATAATTTTGAATGCCTCAGCAGCTGAAATTCCTCCATTCAATAAGAAAAAATAGAGGAAATCTCACTACAAATTAATCTCATGTTATTTTGCACCCAAAAGGTTTCTTTGGTGGAATTGAGGATAATGAAACATTCATAAAATGTGTGACTAATTGATATCCTCATTCTTTGGTTTGAGTTTGTTTGATATCATGTTACGTGTGATAGGTTATGTGACACAAAAGGTGTCTCTAAATGGAGTAGTAGTTATGCAGTAACATAGTCAGTGATATAGTTAGTGATTATATGTTTTGTTCAGTTCTTTTTTGTTTTTTTTTTAAGTAGCCCATGTAACTTCCTTTCTGAATATCCTATGTAGATAACATGCTTACGCAATGAACAATTGAATCAAAACTGATCATTCATGCCTAACACCACAAACTGATAAGAACGTGTCCTTGTTGTGAAGTTGGCTAACTGGTATAAATGTGTGGACTATAGAGAACCCACTTATCAATTCACACTTTCTCATCACCACCTGCAGCTGGGCAGGATTCAATAAACCATCAACCTGCAAAAGAAATACAATTCCAGTTAAAGGAGACTGTTTTAAGTAATACATTGTATTGTAACTGGTATTATCAAGTTTTTTACTAACAAGGGAACACTAGGTTTGTGGTAAACAGATTCGAACGAAACAATCAGGGCAGAGGCTTTGCTTAAAATTATTACCTTACTCAAATTTTTCATTAACAAAAGTCTATTGAGTTGAATGGTCAGACATGTGTCCACTATTTGAAGCAAAGAATGTGCCCTGAAAGTTTCGTTCGAATCCGTTTACCAGAAACCTGGTGTTCCCCTTGTGGAACATGGAACACATCCATTAAAAGGTGCATGTCTTCTTTCCTTCCTCTACTTTTTCATTAACTGAAATGCTATCTTTCCTACTGTTTTTTACCTTAGTGAAACCTCTCCATCATAAGAAAGGAATAGGCAACACATGATTTACGTTAAAGAACTAGATGGTAATATTAGGTGAGCTGGAAAAGTAAGTTAGCAGAAAATTGTACACAGCAATACTACTTTTCCATTTCTTCTGATTTCAGGTAAAGAGATCCATACTAAAGGTAAAGATATTTCGTTAATATGAAGAGGGTGCTTCAAAATCAAACCTCACTAAAAGTTCATTCGAACACTGGAAGTATGATTATTATTTTCTTTAAATCATATGCAAAATAATGATTTTTCTTATGATTAAAGTTAATGGCTGAAAATTATCTTTCCATTAAAAGTTTTTTTAAAGAATTTTTTAATTTCATTGTTTTTAGTTTATATTTCCTTAAGAAGCTGAATTTTTATTATTTATAAGAACAATAAAGTTGTTACTATGCAGATTGAAAAATTTCCATTATAAACATGTATATTTTGACATTTATAATTGAAGAACATTTTTATTCAATATTAATTTTAATAGCAAGAAATCCCTATTGGAATATTTTTGTATTATTGCAAGCAGAATCCTGAACAAGCAGAGAGTTATCAGGCCAAAATCGCTGAGTTAGAGGGAAAGTACTAAAGCAATAAGGTGATAATGGCTTCGCATCTTCTTTTAGAAGGATCAGCAATTTAAGATCTCTATCTAATGTCAGCGTGTCCACCATGTCAAGAATCATTCTGCCCAAGCTGAATTTCATTGAATTCAATGGGGACTTAAAGGGATGGCATAGTTTCTGAGATACGTTTGAAGCTTCTATTCACAATTCCATAGAAATTTTGCAAGTGGGAAAGTTTTTGTACTTAAGGTCATGTCTTAAAGGAGAAGCATTATTGTTAGTGTCATCTTCGCCTTTTGCCGGCAGGAATTATTTAGTAGTGTGGGAGTCATTAAAGGCATGCTACCATCAACCTTTTCTGTTAACTAATGCTTATTTGGAGGCACTGTTGGGTTTAAAACCTGTTGATTGAACACCTGAACAATTAAGATTGTTTGCAATACAATTAATTGAATATACAGGTGCGCTGACGAAGATGGGTTATTGTGTAGACAATTGGGCCATACTTCTTTTATTTATATTGAGAAAGAAGTTGAGTGCTATGTGGAGAGAAAAATGGGAGAAAGAGATTTCAGAAGAAGGAATGTCGAGTGGGAAACACTTTATTTCATTTTCGGAGCAGGAGGCTCCTGTTTTGGAAGCAGCCAGAAGCAGAGCCTCAAGGGGAGGCTTCACTGGTCACAGTCGGGATTACTGACAGAGAAAAAAACCAAAATCTCATGGTGCCAGTACTAATGCTTTAGTGGCAAGCACTAATGAATGCTTAACCCCCAGAATCATTTATTATCTTCATGTGGCAAGTTCAAGGACTTGTCCGCTAAAAATAGATTTTAGATGATTAATTTTAGATTTAATAAAGACAAATGCCTTTGTTTAGGTTGTTTGCACATTGAGCAAAAAAATTGCTGTAGAGAAAATCCTCGTCAACATTGCCCATTAAAAAGCCATTCATTATGCATTTCAAAGTGGAAAGCGGCGTTGTTGCGTCCAATTGAGTTAAAGTCTCTTTGACCACTCCTTTGGATTCTGTTTTCGAATCTTCTCGTACCCATTTGGGAAAGTCGAAATCTGTTGTATTCCTTTCGACCACGGAAGCTCAAGTGTGGGATCAGTCCAGAAATATCAGCGAGTGAAGATTTTAATTGATAGCGTGAGTCAAGGATCATTCATTACCATGGTACTATTACATACTACTAGAAATTCATTTCAGATTTCAAGGACATTTCCAGGACAATGAGGACATTTTTCATAGGAAAATAAGGACATTTTTTATAGGAAAACCAGGACATTTTTGGAGAAAAGCAGATTTTGAGCGATCTAAAATATACACTTTATTAGCTCCCGACACAATCTTTTCTTAAGAAGAATTATTTTTGGTTTACATCTTTTAAATTTTTCAGTTCAGCATCGCATACCAATATTTGCTCTTGTGCGTTCAGGAGGGTGTCAAAGGCAACTCTTTTCTTCACTTCTGTGATTCGTCTATCTTCTTGTGCCTTCCATTTACTGAGCTGGGTTTCATTCTCATTCAATTTTTTTCTTGTCTAAAGCCGTTCTCTGGTTAATAGAAGATTTACAGAATGTGGTCTCCATTGCTTTTGTTACTACCAGATCTCGTAAAGGGTGTCGCAGAGACTTGACAAAGTCGTGCACAGATCTTTGCGCGATGAGACTTTTTTCAGCCAAATTTTCTACAAGAAATTCCTTGTTAAATGAGAAACTTCTTTCTTAGGCCGCATTTCCATGGAACAAAACCAAGATTTTCTTGATAAATTCAACCAAGTTTTCAGACACTTTATGTTCAACACAAATGTTCATCAAGAAAACATCAAGAGTGTCTTCCTCTTGGTTATATTTTTCCAATTGTTTTATGACATTTGGATTTTGAATAAGCATCATATATTCATTTAGACTAGTTCCACTTGGATCAATCCAATGTGCTTTTGCTCAATGAAAACTTCTAAAGCAGCGTTCACCCATGATTTGGCACATTTTGGTACTTGCATAACAAAAGGGGACAAACAACTAGCACCCCTTACAATCATGAAAGATAGGGGACATTTAATTTTCAGTTTTTTACAAAGTTCCAAGATAAAATTTTGACAGTCCATTTTTAAAACGTAATACATCACTGTCCTTCTGCTTCTGAACTTTATTGAGAGCCATTGAAGCAGGCAAGCAAATTTTAATTTTACTAGCCAAACATAAATGTTCTTTTTCATGCAGGTCTATAGACAAAAGTGCCTTAGCAGTGTTAACCTTGGAAAATACATCTGTTCTTATGATGCGAACAAGCAAGTTCTTGAGCATTACATATAAATCCTGATGTAAGAACGGGATTAATTGTTTTTTTGTTTGGTATTTTGTCAAAAATGCTTCTAGTTCCAAAGATATAGTGATCATGAAACTAAGTTTTGCATCTAACAGTGGGTCAGACAAGAATTCTTTTAGTAAAAGATAATTGCTTGAATCAGGGTTTTTTCCCCACAGATTTTATATAAATTTGCAAGTGACTTAAAACATGTTTAGCTCTTTCTATTACTTTTGAGTTTTCCATCCACCGAATAGAACAAAATTTCATTGGAAATTGTTGGGATTTAGTAAAATGCTGATAATCTGCACGACGTGAAGGGAAGTCTTTGAATAAATAGTATGCCGCACGCAGAAACTTGTCGATGTCCCATTTACTTTTCACATAACCGGTTTTGTAACTGCTATTCACAATATGTAAAGAACATGTGCCTGTATCTAACAACTCTGGGTCATCATCACGCTCCGATAAAATGGATTTGAGATCTTTAAGGAATTTAATATTCACATTTGGCCCATCCATCGATACTTGGATCATCTTTTTTAGATTCAGACCAAGTCCTTATAAATTTGTTGTAAAAGCGTCAAGAATATCTTCAGATTTAGCATGACCAAGAAATGTTGATGTCAAATATCTTGTTTTGACTTCACTGTTCTTCCAAAACCTGACAACTAAGTCCATCTGTCCAACCTTATTCAAGCTTTCGTCAAAGGAAATTGCATAGAACTTGCAGCAAGTAATGATTTTAGCTAATTCTTCTTGAAAATGAGGCCCCAATCCATCGGTTATTATGTAGCTTGCATCCTTGCGCATCTGAAATTTTTGTGCCATTTCACAATCAGGAAACATTTTGGGAAATAGTTCAGCTGCATCAGAAAAGCACCGGCGAGATGCTTGCTTGTGCACCTGACATAAAGCCCAAAGTATTTCAGCACAAGTAACGTCCTTCTTCGTGAGGAATTTTTCCAAATTATTCGCATTGCATTAGTTTTTAGAATTTTCACATTTATCATCTGGTACTACTGTTTTTTTATTGTCTCACATTCTTGAGGACTAAGAGGACGATGGTCGGAATTCTTTCTACATTCTGTAAACCATGACCTATTGATGGTTTTTGATAAGTTTTCAGAATTTTGGTGTTTTTTAGTTCTTGCATGACAATGCAGGGCAGAGATACTCATGCTTGAGACATCAATGAGATTATATTTCTTTGAACAAATATTGCAGAGAGCCTTTTGGTCACAATTTGCCCACCTAACCCAGCCAAATTTAGAGAATTTAACCTGATCCAGCCATTCTTCTCTGAAATGACACACTCCTCTTGACATTCGTGGCATGACAAAAGCGGAAAATCGGTTGAATGCAAAAAAGCCAAGCTTAGCATCAAAGTTGAGGTTAAAAATCGGTGGGCCCTTACCCACTAACTTAAACGCTTTACAGCTTTCCTTGTTTTTGTACATTGTTCCTTTCCTATTCTTCGGGAAACTTCGGAGTGTTTGAGCAACTGTTTACGGCTCTAAACTTGAGAATGTTCATTCCACTGCCACTGTTCATTTTTCATTTATTTTTTTCGCGAATTTAAGGGATAACTTTGGAAACTTTGAAAGCTGAGGGGAAAATACCCTCTTGGAAATATGTATTTAAAAGGTACAATAGGGGAATTTTAATACTTTCAAAGGAGAGTTGAATATTAAAATTAGGAATATTGTCAATACCAGCACTAAATCTTGAGCCACAGTTAGTAACAATGAGTTTAAGTTCGTTTTCCAAACAAGGAGAGAGATACAGAGAAGAAGTTGCGTAAGTGATATGTAATTGATCAAGAGGAACATTTGGTTTGGCACAAGATGGCAAAGTAGAGAAATGGTTGTTGAATTCAGAGGCCAGAGTGAGTGGATCCTGAAAGTCAAAAGAAGGTCGTTTATCTCTGCGTTTGGATTCATTTATAATTTTCCAAATTTCACGTAATTTATTATGGCAATTCAATAGTCTATCATTATTATTTGTCCTCTTTGCACTATTTACCATTGCACGATATTGTTTTTTGAGGGCTTTGTATTCAACCTCAAGTTCCTTATTACATTTACATAAAATGAAGAGGTCTCTCATGTAAGCAGAGAAAGTATGTATTTTGTTGGTAATCCATTGTTTTTAGGTTCCTTTTAGCAGATTTTGCAACTTGTGGGAAGGCAACATTAAAATAATAAAGAAACTTGTTATAAAAAGCAGAAAACTTATTGTCAAAATCAGGTTCAGCAAAAACATCTGACCAAGTCTCAAACTGTAGATGATTTAGAAGTTTGGCAATGTCAATATCAGAATAATGCCTTGTATTACGACGAATAAAAATTGTTATTTGTAGTAAAGTAAGTTACAACAGGATAATGATCAGAAATATCTGATGGAATGACGTTGGATTTTACAAAATTATCATCTAAATTTGAAAGGTCAAGTAGTGTAGATGAAGCTGCATTATTACGAGTTGCAGCATTGGTATGAACATAAAGGTGATGAGCATAGCAGGTTGAGAAATGAATTCCGATTACTACTATCCACAAGTAGATTGCAATTGACATCTCCGGTCAGAATAATGAGACACTGTGTTTTCCAATTCTGAACAAAATCAAGTAGCATGTCAAGATTTTCAATGAAGACATTAAAGTCACCCTGTGGAGAGCGATAAACACATATACACTCAAGATCAGGAATGCTGCAGTGACAAAGGGCAAATTCAAAAGTATTTTTCCGACTACAAATGATAAAGAATATTAGGAGGAACAGTACATGTGAAACACTCTCTGAATAGGATAACAGAACCACCATTTTTAAAATTGGAACAGCAGAAAATGTTGCCAATAAAATAACCACTTAAACTCAGGAAGCAGTAGAGAGCCAATGTTCACACAAACAAAGTATGTGAGGTTTCGTATTATCAATGAGAACTTCAATATCGAGTATCTTATTCTTGATCGATAAGTGATCCGATGAGTGATCCGATAAGATTTAGTTCATCGACAAGTTCAAGGAATTCTTTAAAATCAATGACTGCCTACGGCCAGAGTTTCCGCCAACATGAATTCAGTGTCGATGGTTTAATCTCGTCTAGTGATTCTTTAATTATATTTATGCTGTCGGCAATATTGAGTTTTTTCCAAGAATCAGTTACAGTGAGAGAGTTGTTTTTCTCTATCATTTCTAACAAGAAAGAGAAGGTACGCCGAATATAATAACTCTTGAAGGTAGCAATGGTACCCTGATCTAGAGGCTGGAGGAGTGATGTGGTGTTAGGTGGGAGGAAGTGGGAGGTTGAGTGAGCAGATTTAAGTTCCTGAGGATGGCCTGGGGCCTTTATCCAAAACGAGAAGGCATTTCTTTTGATGATATATATTTCTTAACTTCGGGAACAAAACAATTGTTAAACCAGTCCATGAAGATAATTCGACTCACCCAAGCCTTTCAGTTGGACCGCCAAAACACTGGAAGATTATTTTTAATTGTCCCTGACAGAGCTCGCGGGTTCTGCCAGCGGTAAATTAGCATAGGCTTCACTATGAAATCGCCTTCTGCATTGGAGCATAAAAGAAGCGTGACGCGGTCTTTGCTAACCTTAAATCCCAGTATTTCTCTCATTGTCAGACTTGGAGATAAAAGTCTGGGAAGGCATTCTCTCCCAGAAGGGTCCAGTTTCATTGGCAATAAACACTTCTCTTTAATAAACTGCATAAACAAATTGGGAAACTCTTTCGCAGCTTTGTGGTCCGCAGATGCAATTTCACCGGAAATCTTCACAATATGTAGGTTATATATTTTTCTTAAAATTCTCAAACCAGCCCTTACTTTCAGTGAATTGTTTTTCAGCACTGCTTTCACCTGAAGAAGCAAAATGTTTATAAAATCGCAAGGCTTATTCTCGGATAATTAAGGTGCTTAATGAAACTCTGTTTTGTGTCTGCGATTCAATCCATATATTCAGAGCCGTATCTGTTTTTTGATTTTACTATTTCGTGGCAAGCAGGACACTTTAACGCTTGCGCTTGTTCCACTCTGAGCACTAGTTCTGATTGAAGACTCACTCTTTTTAATTTTCCTAATAATGGACTCATTCACTTCAATCGATCTGGCAACTGATGCATAGGATTCTCAGCGGGCAAGTTTGTCGAGAACTTCTAAATTCTTATGGAGTGTCATTACTCGTCTTGCACGTTTGGAGACTATTTTTCTCCTATCTTGATTTACGCTTCGGATCCATCACAGCTCATACAAAAAGGAAAATTCGCTAAAAATTGAGACGTCTTCAGTACATGCAACTAAACTTCTCCGACAACTCAACTAATCTGACTAAGTTCGAGTTAGGGTTTGCTCTAGGGATACCACAGACAGGAAAAATGACAATGTAATCATTTTCCAAAGACTCGGCGGTCCACACCGTTGAAGAGAACAGGCAGCCCTTATTAGACCCCTCAAACCCCGATGAGATTTCTTTTAATTACCCTCCCATGATGACCGATGAGATAGACGCATATGAAGCCCTTTTCAGGAATAACATCATAAACCTTTCTATAAAGCTGAGGATATACAGAGCAAAGATATTTCAAAGAAGTGCCTCAGTGTATGAAGTAACTCCCTCAAGATGCAAATGACTCGCTTCAGCTGTATAGGAAGATATCCATTTCGTTTGTGGAAACTTTTGGTTCCTAGTAGAAACCTAATTGAAAGGAAAACACTTAAGCTAATGTATTTTATCTGGTAAAAATCCGCGATGAATCTTAATTCGAATAAGAAACAAAATAATTTGGAATGAGGTGTTTCCGCAGTATGGTAAAATTTTGAGTTGCGGTAGGTATTGTTAATAAATTTTATTATTCGAAGAGAAATGCTAAAAATGGCCGCAAAAGCATACTGAATAAAATTAATTCTGATTCCGCACTCGGCGAAGCTTGGTAAAATATTGGGCACCAACTATACTTGAATTTACATTGCGGACTGTCGAGTTGGTTGAATTGAAGATGGCGGTTGACAAGGGAAACACCCACGGTTGAGAAGACCGAGTATCAAAAAATTGACCGCAGATACACAAGGGCCGTGGTTGGCGAAACCGTGGTTGATGCGGGATGCCTGTATTTCAAGAGAAAAAATTAATGGTGACATAACTGAATTCATAAATAATACTAAATGATCATGTTGCGTTACTGTGACCATAAATAAGTCTCTGAGAAGGTAAAAGATATGTTAAATACAAGATTATAAAATGTTTTCTTCACTAAGTGCCATTACCATCATCAGCCATGAGTAATGCCTTCCTACAAGTTGGATACTTGCTGGTTAGGTGTGATTGAACAATGCGAAGAAGATACTGGTCTTCATTCTTGGTAATACAGATATTGAATGTTCGTATCAGGGCAATGCCCCTTTCAGCACTGCCAATACCTACTTTCATCTTGCGAACAACCTGTTTGAGTTCTATGTAATCAGGATCTGAATCCCACAAATTAGGTTCTTTGCAAAGAAATGAAGCAGTCTTTTCATTCCCATCTTTATGGAGAATGTCAAAGAGTTCTGCAGTTTGCTGTGTCACATATTTTTCCAGAGGAGTGTCATATTTAAATGTTATACTCTCAACTCTCTTAAATGCTTCCCTGACGCAGAGTAGTATACTTGTCCTAGTAGATGGCTCCTTTTTCGACGCGGCCGAGATAACTCGTCCTATCCGAAACTTTCTTCCTCCTTCCTGTCTGGAATGAGTTATCTTGTCACTTTAAAGCAGTTACTTTTTTCGTTACTAGATGCCGCATATGGATGGAATACCTTGTACATCTAGCGGATAGTTTGAACATTATCTTACTTGATTCAAAGATTTTTGCTGTAATATTTCGTACAATTTTTTTCATACATCATTCGTGACTCTCGTATGAAATACATATCTTGTATTTATTTTCTTACTGTAAATATAGGTATTTGAGATCTGAAAATACAATGCATATACAATCAGCTTGTGTATCCTTTCTCTTTATCAATATTGCTTACATAATTTCTTCACTCACACTGAGCGCGATCTTCATACACATCGATCTTCATACGCATGAGGTCTTTGAAAATTTTGTTATAGATCTAATTTCTCATATGAATTTCTACAGCAGTATATGAAGATGATATCCATTATATCATGAAGTCTGTAATCAGCAATCAATATAAACGTCAAGATAAATATTACTCATTCTGTCTTGAGATATGGGTACTAAGAAATTGCATGGTGCGTATTATTGAAAGTAGGATGCGAGAATGGGATTAAATATAAAAGACATTCTTTCATATTATTACTCCCATGGCTCGCTACAACGAACTCCTTGGAACTTCAACTGCGGGTTATGATCTTGGCCCAATTTCCTTTCCTCTCGGTTGAATCTGCTTCATGACCTCTTAGTCTTGTGGCAGAACAAAGACATTCACACTTGCTTGTAGGGTTTTCCCTTTTCCCTTTTGAGGAATGGAGTTTATCATGCTGTGTTCGGAGGCGCTATTCACAAGATTTTCTTTGTCTGCATTTATTTCCTTCCCTTCTATTGTCCATGGAATCAGGACACCATCTCAGACCACCCAAGTTCACCCACACCCAACGGTCAATATTTACAAGTTGTGCCAGTGGTAATCCTTGTGGAGAGGGATAGAAATATGCATGGCTTGAAATGTGGGTAAAAGCTTCATCACAATGACAATGGAGCGTTGTCTTTACCCCTCAACCCTGTGTCTTTATCACTTTCTCAGGTCAATACTCCCCAGGTTCCTTCTAACCATGAATCTCAAAAATATTTACCATTAGGAATGTTCTCACCATTTTGGTGAGAACATTCCTAATGGAATTTTACTCAAGATTAACTTATAGTATATACTTATGGGGAAGTTCACCCCACTTTCAAAGGATATTTGTAATTCAAAAAAGAGCAGTTCGCATTATTGATGGAAAACCATATAAGTCGCTCTGCTGTCCCATTTTTGTTTCATTACAAATTCTAACGGTGCCCTGTATATACATTTACACTTTAGTCTGCCATGTAAAAAAGAATCTTTTTAAATTCTCTAAAAACAGTGATATACATGGTCATAATACCAGACAACAGAATAATCTACATCTACATTATGTAAATTATAGAAAAACTTCAAACGGCCCAAAGGTAATGGGGATAAAATTATTTAATAAGCTTCCCCTTCACATTAAATTAGAAGTCAACTATCACTCTTTTCAGAGTAAACTGAAACATTATTTATTAAGTAAAGCTTTTTACTCCATTAAGGAATATCTTACTGATTGATACTGCATTATGTATGATTTTGTAGAGGTTTTATTAATTATTTGTATCTGCTTTATTAATTTTTTATGTACCGAATTAATGTTTTTTGTATTTTTCTCGGCTCCTGGATAGTCATGTGGACAGCGCGTTTGCCTTTGGTGAAAGCAGTCCTGGGTTCGATTCCCGGTGGGAGCCAATGTGCGAAATGATCTAAGCCGTCGAAGCACTTTTAACAATACTACTACTACTGTATTTTTCTCTTTGACGTGTCCTATATCATTTACTTGGCCTGTTTTGGCACTGTAATGTGATCTTTGGCAAAAATAAAATAATAATAATAATAATATTATGAGTAGCCATTACTAGTATCAGTAGCCCCAGCAGCTTTTCTTTTTCCCTCCAGAGACAAGTATTGCCACTCGGTCAACCTTTTTCGCACCCCCTAAAATATCAGTGATTATACTTACCAAGTGTAACAAGTTGAAACGTAATTAATAACGATTCAATATTCAGAAGAGAAATAAACAGCATGCAGCTTTTGCTGAAATCAACATAGCACTGTTACTGCTACTAAGGCTCTCCATAGAAGGGGAGCATTCTCAGTGATCACGTGACCGCTGCCATTTTGTACCTGAGACAATAAACTGACCATAGAATAGATATTTACAAAGTACGAAAATTACATGACTGCTGGTACAAAATTATGAGATTTCATAGAGAATTCACATAAAATATTTGTCAAATGTAGTCTACTTCCTATTTCTTGTGCCAAGATCAAGTATTTTTGCGTCAAGCTTTGCGTGGAGATCCAAAGCGTCGTCTGCTCCCACTACACTTGTCAAGTAATGGGGTACGTAGTCCATAGCATTGACTGCTTTAGCTCGGATATGGATTAGACTCAGTTCCTTCATAACACTGGCTGCCTCACCTCGCGCACACCTGTAAACTAATTCATGTCTCTTTTTGAAACCATCGATCCAACCATTGGAGGCATGGAAATTTTAAATACCCATGTTCACAGCTAAATGCATTGCATTTTCCTTGGCGATGGAACCATCGAATGGCATGTTTTAACTTCATGCTTGTTTGCACCATTTAAGTAGAACATCTTCCAATTCTGGGAACTTCCCATCACAAATACCCTTTTGCTTTTTGTCACAATGACTTCAGATTTTTTCACAGTTACTTATAATTATGCTTAAAGTGGATGCAGGAATGTTTATTCTTTGTGTTAATTCCATTAGCTATACGTGTGGATTTTGGTCTACTTCTTTGAGAATTTCAATCTTTTTTGCAATCTGCTTCACCACCCCTTATCTTTCCATTTCAAATGTAATTTAACTGCAATTTTAACACGTGCAATACCAACAACTGCCCACTAACGAACTATGTGCATAGCGTGGCACTGGAAAGGCAACACAAGGTGGGGTGGGGGATAATCGGGGCTTCTCATTGGCTGCAGTAATGCATAATAAGACACTCCCGGAAATTGGCCACATATTGTTAACCACCATGTCACGAAAATTGAGAAATGCATTTGAATGAATGTTAGAAGGTATAATAACTACTTACGGATAATTACTTGTGAATAATAATAATAACAATAATAACTTGTGAATACACACTTTAAAAAGATACTAGAAAACTTGTGGGTTGCTTTATGGCAAGTATTAAGATACTACCCAGGAATGTGACACTATTTAAAACGTACTAACCAAATAGTTTTACCTGTATTATGTCCTGTTGGTACCAGGACTGGGAGAAATAGCCCTGCTAAGGAGGGTCATACTAACTAAGTTCCACCACATTACATTGAGAATTTTCCAACTATATAGCTAGAGCCATTCTTTTATAGAAATTATATTTTATAAAACTGCCAATTTAAATATAATCTGAGTTGACCTGAAATCAAGTAACACTATTTAATAATTAAAAACTAGGCTTCGAATTTGACTGTAGGTTTTTTAATGAACAACTGGTTTAGGCCATCAGCCATTATCAAGTACAGCACTAAAAATACTGACATGCCATCTGACACTGATTACCCATCTTTATTCTTAAATAAGAGGAGTAGAGCAGCAAGCAGCTTGAGGAGTCCAGTTCTACAATGTTGCCACCCCTTAAAAGCAATATCCTGTGCGTGTCCTGTTCAACGTAACTTATTTTGGCCCTAGGCTATGAAATTAAGTCAATGAAAGAGCGATATTTACAAAATAAATCCTCAAATTTGTAATAGTGAGAATTCATTCATTGGTGAGAATGCATGAAAGTTCAATATTTTTGTTATTGAAAATAAAAACAAGATACGTGATGCAAACATACAAAACAATGCAATGAAAGGAAAATATGAGTCAATTGATTTCATCCTGTAATTATTCAACCATCTCTTTCATCTAGATGAAAGAAAAATGGAATGGAATGAAATGGAATGAAATTGGAAAAAATTTCCATCTGATCAAAAATTTCTAGAGTAGTCAGCAACATCTCAGCAATGATATATAAATAGTTGATTGATGACAATTCCTTTGGGTATAGCAACATTAGAGGTGCATCCACGTGGCAAAACTTCCACTATACACTCAATCTATACACAAAAATGTCTCCAAGTAGAATGACCTTGAGGAAGATAATATAAAATAATATCGTACTACCTTGTAGAATACCCTGAGACTGCAAACTGAAGAATGTAGAGATGGAGCATCCTGCAAAAGTTTTCTCAGCATGTACCACAGTGCCTCCACCAAACTGTCCTCATTCACTTCCACATTGCTTCTACTGTCTTCGGCGAATCCTGCAATCAATACCACTGCTACAGTTATGGAGAGAGATATAAGAGATTATCAGGCCCAGGGCACACTTGTATTTTTTTGATGCCTGATAACACAGTGCTGACACTGTCTTGGTGCTACAGTTTAGATTGGGTGATGCTCAAACACAATGTATCTGCTTGACAGGACAACAGTGGTCTTCTCATGCAGTTTCTCACAGCAACTCAGCTTTAACAATGACACAGTATGCTGTTGGGCTTGGGCAGTGGACAAAATAGTGGTATGTTTGGTATCTTCTGCCATAAAAGCATTATGTGGCAACAACTGAATTTCAGAATCTAGAAATATAACTTTTTACTGGAGAGGTGAAAAATTATCCATATACAGTAAAACCTCGACCAATTGAACCTCTTTAATTTGTAAACCTCTTTATATAGAAATAATGGCTGAGTTCCGGCCCCACACAGAGTATTATAATTGGTGAAACCTCTCTACTTCGTACCCCTTTTATTCGAAAACCTTCATACATAGAGCATGTTACCTGGTCCGGCGGCAAAATATTACCTCCTTATTTCAAAGTAGTGATCTTTTTCCAGGTTGGATTTCGTTACTCATAGCATAGAACATGATGCATTACTTTGTGGAAGACCTCGTATGTGATATCCAACGAAAATTTCTTTCCCACACTTCCATGTTTTACAGAAATGATTCCATACAAGTTAAAGTCCTAACGGAAAATTGTCGCTATAAAATGCAGAGGTAATATTTTGCCGCCAGATTGGGTAACCATTTCATGTATTTTTTTTATCGCCCTTCACGTACCATATGGGTAACCCAATCTCACAGCGAAATGTTGCCTCCTTGTTTAAAAATAGCAATCTTCTTCCTCGAAGGATTTTGTAACTCGCAGCATAGAACATGGCTTGTTTCATTGTTGCATAAATATGATAATAAAAGGAAAATTTCTTCTTCCAAAATTCTGGATTTCGCTACAATGTTATTAAGTGACCAGGAGTTGCTTCTATTATAAAAGGAGCATCAGGGTGAAAAGAGGACCAGACTTGAAACTAAACCACAAGGGAAGCACACTGGAAAACATTGTCATTTAGTGGCAGTGAACCAGTGGGAAATACGTTTGACATCGCCAGTACAGAGGTAAGTTTTACATTTAGAAAATAAAAATGGTGTGCACATAACCAGAAATCCTCTGTACCTATACCAATTTGACTCTGTCATAAATAAGTTATCCATGAATGGCAATGTCATATTTCTAATTCCGTTATTTCAATTTATACAGATCACTCTGATCATGGATTGGTTGAAAAAAAGGGGATAACAATTGAGCAGAAGCTGCAAACTTTCTTCGGTTATTTACTAATTATATACTAGAATACTGGAGAAAAAACTTAGAAAAAATATAGAAAGTAAACTTGAAGAGGAACAAGCAGGTTTTAGACCTGGAAGACAAACTCAAGACCACATTTTTACTTTAAGAACGCTTTAGGAAATAGGAAAAACAATTTCAGAAAAAATAATCCTAAAATTTTCCTAATAGGAAAAACAATTTAAAAAGAAGCATTTCTAGATTTGAAAGCAGCATTTGATACAGTACTATGAAAGTACCTTTGGGAAGCCCTGCATAAGAAAAAGGTACCCAATAAATTCATCAAAGTAACCTAAAGTCTATATACTGGAGCAAAGGGAATAGTTAGAATTGAGGGAAATGTATCTGGGGAATTCTTGATGGGGAAAGGTTTAAAACAGGGTGATAGCCTAAGTCCACTCCTATTTATAAATTTTATGTATGAAATAATAAAGACCTTCAAAGAAAAAACAATAAAAACTAAAATTGGATTTTGGAAATTAAAACCGATATATATACAGGTATTAATGTATGCTGACAATATAGTCTTAATTTCAGATGGTGAGGAAAACTTGCAAAACAGCGAAACAGAATGGAGATATCAACTGGCTAGGAAGAAAATGGAGATAAACATAAGGAAAAGTAAGGTTATGTATACTTCAAAAGATGGTAATCAGAATATATCTATTAAGTATAAAAATGAGACATTAGAACAGGTAGAGACATTTGAATATCTAGGAACAATTTTCTCGTGTGATGGAAGATATGATGATGAGATTTTACATAGAAGACGAAAGGCAAATGCCATACAGTACCAATTTAATAAAACTATATTAGGAAAGAAAGAGATAACAAATAAAACGTAAATGCAACTGTATCAGTCGATATTTGTCCTCACCCTATTATATGGAATAAAAAGTATACCCTGCCAAGATAAGCACGCAAAAAGGATCCAGACTTAAAAGGTGAAATTTCTGAGGAAAACTATAAACAAAACCAGAAGAGATAAAATTCGAAATGAAAGAATAAGAGAAGAAGTGAAACAAAGGCCGCTTGGAAATGTGATTGAAGAAAAGCAACTAAAATGGTACGGACTTGCTTTCAGAATGGATGACAACAAGAAAGTGAAACAAGTGCTGGAAGTCAAAGTTCAGGGAAAAAGGGGAAGGGGTAGACCAAGGATAACCTGGGAAGATGAAATTGAGAGGATGGGAAACCAGAGGGGCAAAACACCGAATGAGAAGAAGAGAATGATGAGAAATCGGACGGAATGGAGGGAATGGGTGGAGAAGAAGAGATGATGGGCTGAGGCAGACCTCCCCGACGCTGAAAGGCAGAAAGGGGAAGAAGAAGAAGCATCAGGGTGAAGAGAGGACCAGACTTGAAACTAAACCACAAGGGAAGCACACTGGAAAACATTGTCATTTAGTGGCAGTGAACCAGTGGGAAATACGTTTGACATCGCCAGTACAGAGGTAAGTTTTACATTTAGAAAATAAAAATGGTGTGCACATAACCAGAAATCCTCTGTACCTATACCAATTTGACTCTGTCATAAATAAGTTATCCATGAATGGCAATTTCATATTTCTAATTCCGTTATTTCAATTTATACAGATCACTCTGATCATGGATTGGTTGAAAAAAGGGGATAACAATTGAGCAGAAGCTGCAAACTTTCTTCAGTTATTTACAAATTATATACTAGAATACTGGAGAAAAACTTTCAATCATTCCTGCATTTGCCAAAATTCGACCCCTAGTGAGATCACCAGCAGCAAATTGCATTGTGCAAAGGGCAAGCGCCGCCATTGTGAGAGAGCGCATACATTACACCAGGTATGCAATGGACAAAAATTCCTGAGACCTACTAGCTATCCACTTGAAACTGACAGTCAATCAGTCTACATTTGCCCAAGAGCAACTTCTAATGAAGAAAACTAGCTCAAAGCAGACCAAGAAGTATGACCGCCTGCCTTCGAGATTGGTAATCCCACCTTTGGATCCAGACCGAGTAGTAGTCAACCTCCTGGACAAGGATATTTACACAACCACCAAATCTGTACTAGCCAAAGGACTTAACTTTGCTCCGGCCCGTAGAAGCATCCCTTACCGCGACTTCATTGGAGCTGTGGAACCAGCGATCCGGTCCCTGCCTCAGGAGACCACTGAAGATGTAAGGAGCCAAACCGTCCTGCCAAAACCAAACATATCAAGGGAAGAAAAGGAATCCTTAAAAAGACCACAAGAGGACCCTAACATCATTGTTCTTTCAGTCGAAAAAGGCAATAAAACGGTCCTAATGAAAATGGAATCCTACCAACAGAAGATCATGGAGATTCTTAGCAACCCCGAATATAAACCTTTACCACAAGATCCCACAGTCTCTCTCAAAAGAAAAACAGCATCCCTTCTGAAGGAATCCGGCCTACCAACTGAAATATCCAAAGGACTGATCCGTCAAGCTGCAGTGCCACCCAGACTGTATGGCCTGCCGAAGACCCATAAGGAAGGTACCCTCAGTCCAATTGTGAGCACCATAAACTCTCCGACGTACCTCCTGGCCAAATATCTATCCAAACTGCTGACACAACTCGTGGGATGAATTCCACATCATATCCAAAATTCCGCAGAATTTGTGAAGAAGCTGAACCAACTGAAAGTAGAACTGGATGACATAATGGTGAGCTTCGATGTTGTATCCTTATTTACCAAGGTTCCCTGGTGAAGATAATCTGAAAATCCTGGAATCCCACTTGGACAAAGGAATTACCTGGAAGATTTCCTCAACCATTTGAGTGGCAGGCACAGGAACATAAAATTCAGCATGGAGATAGAGAAAAATGGTTGCCTTCCGTTCCTCGAAGTCCTGATTAATCGGAAGCCCGATGGTTCTCTCGGTCACAGTGTATATAAAAAACCAATGCATACCGACCTGTACCTGAATGGTAGCAGCCATCACCACCCAGCCCAGCTGAAATCTGTCACTAGTTCACCAAGCACATGCTATCTCGGACAAAGACAGCATTGGAGACGAACTAAGACATCTGAAAACGACCTTTCTTTAAAATGGTCATCCACTGAGGGAAGTAAACGTGGCCCTTAAAAGGGCCGTTCATGGAACAAGTAAAGAACCAAAAGGAGAAGAAGAAAAACCCACAGCTAGTGCCTGCATCCCCTATGCTGGCCCTGTATCTAGAACAATATCAAGGATACTCAGAAAACACAACATACGGACCATCCATAAGCCGCCAGTTAAACTGGGGACTCAACTGACGAAGGTAAAAGAAAGGATGGAGCTGAAAACACCTGGAGTATACCACGTACCCTGCGAGTGTGGAGCAGCATATATTGGAGAGACTGGCAGAACAATTGAAACTTGGATCAAAGAAAATTCCCGTCATATCCAACTCATCAACCCAGCAAATCTGCCATCGCAGAGCACTGCTTGGAATCCAGACACGAGATGAAACTTGAAGACACAAAAGTCTTATGTAAGGCACCACGATTTTGGGACCGAATCATCAAAAAGTCCATTGAAATAACACTCGAAAAGAACAACCTGAATAGAGATGGCAGCTTCAACCTCAACAAGACATGGCAACCGATCCTTCAGAAAATCTCAGAGAATCCACGGCCCTCCCGGCCAATCAGAGCCCACCATCCCAACGCCCAATGACGAAAGTGAAAGGGAACCCTTCTTCACTATATAAGCCCGGCCATTTCCTTCCCTCGTCACTCCTTGAGAATGGCTGCAGAGACAGCAGTCGAATTGTCGGACCAGCTCCACTCTACAACCCAGTTGAGAACCCGAGAAATGTTCCTGCAACTTATCCACCGGGAAAGCACCAGATCTCTCATTTAAAAGAGCAGTTTTAGTAGCAAATGTCAATATCAGAATCATTTTCTTGTTGGTGTCTCAACAGGCTTAGGCAGTGAATCTATGCTTCTCTTCAAAATTTCAAAATTGTAAGTAAAAAAAGACAGTGTTTTTGAATTTCTCTAGCATAAGAAAATTGTGGGAACTTGAACATGAAATTTTTACTTAGCACGAGGAAGCGTGTGCTTTAAACCCAAGGTTATACAAGGAGTGAAAAATTGTGACATGACTGGGACTCAAACCCAGGTCTCCCAGTTTCGTTAGGAGAATTGTCCGGAAAGTGAGAGACCTGGGTTCGAGTCCCAGCCATGTCACAACTTTTCACTCCTTGTTATACCTTGGGTTAAAAAAATTGTTTTCTTTTACCCGTAATTATCAATTAAGCTAATTCAGATGAGCAAATGAGACGTTACGTCTACAATGCAATAAAAGTGTTAGTTCCACTGATCATTTGTCAGTTCTAGATGGTGAATACCCTACCCAAGGATAAATCCTTTAATTTTTACTAATCAGGAAGAGAAATTTTTAAATGTTTCCTATTGATATCCATATCTTGAAACAAATCTCGTTACTCAGCAGATCTGTGCGTTCAGTCTCAATTTCAACTGAAAATTCTATAAATTGGTGATGATTAACAGCTTTAGCAATACTGGAATTGATAAACCTAATCACTTTAGTTTATCTTTCAAAATAGCAAGAAACCCATTTAACATCCTATTCATACTTTTCACCCCAATTTTTTAAATTGAAACAATCTTATTGAGAGGAATAGGATAGGAATAGGATGCATTCTTTTTCAATGCATTCAATTACAGCATTTGCTATATTCTCTCCACGTGTTTGACCTTTGAGTGGCAATAATCCTAAAAGTTCTATTCTTTAAGACCAATAGATGAAATTAATTAGACAAAAAGTGGAACTTGCATTGTACTATTATTCCGTAAGACTTGTACATCTTTATTGATAAAGCTGTAACCAACGGATGATCTCCAACATTCTGGTTGGTTACATTCAAAGATATTCCGACTGTTTGATATGTTACTGTTTTAGCTGACAATGGTAACTCTTTCTGTTTAGTAAATCTGCTTTCTTCTTAAAATCCCTAGGTAGCTCTTTGGATCCATTTATAAAACTTTATAAATTTATGTATTTGCAATATGTAAATGGTTTCCTCTGTTTGTAATCTCATGACCAACCACAAAACTTATCACGTTACAATTGTTGGAAGATTGCATCCAGCAATTAAATACAGAATTTGATTTTTCTTCCCTCCCCTAGTTCCTTAACTGCTTTCTTCCTTGCATCACTGACAGGATATGTAGTACTAAATAATATGTGTTTAAAATATCCATATTGAGGAATCTTTTACTAAACCACAGTACAGAAACGACCATGGTTTCTCAGACACCTGATGCTACAGCCATGCTGCGAAACCATGGTCATTTCTGTACTGTGGTTTAGTAAAAGATTCCTCAATACTTTTGTTATAATTAATAATTCCCACAAAGTTAGCCTGATTCCATGTCATTAACATGTTTTTAGTTGTACAGCCTCTTTCCAAATTTGATTTCATATTGTGTGCCAATTTTCCCTGACAAATAAAACAGGTCAAAATGTTATTCAAGTTTTGAATAAATGCAAAAGTCACTGTTCAATCAACTTTAAATTTACGGATTTTGAGCTTCTTCTTCGTAACCATGTTCAATAAGAAAAGCAGGCATCAGGAAGTTACAATAGAACTGTATTTGTGAGCCTACACATGATATTTTATGGAAAAGGGGCCAAAGAGCCACGGTTTGCTGACCACTGTCTTAGGTGATTGTAATGAGGTAATATGTTTATTTTACTTGGTAAAATAAATCGGATTAATTCTTGATGTTAGCTTTAAAAAAAGAATTATCCTATCTCTATTTATAATATCTCACATTCAAGCATATTGATACCTTGGTTAATGACATACTTTGTTAATGATGAGTGGCTTTTGGCAAACATTGTCTTGGGTAAGACACAGTATTTAATTTAAAACACCTCTTCAGTTGATTGTTGTTTCAATGAAACATGAACATGAGGAAAATACTTGATTAATGGAATACACAGACTTTTGTAGAAAATACTAAACAGGCTCCCGGATAGTCATGTGGACAGCGCGTTTGCCTTTGGTGAAAGCGGTCCCGGGTTCGATTCCTAGTGGGAGCCAATGTGCGAAATGACCTAAGCTGTCAAAGCACTTTTAACAATACTACTACTAATACTAAACATACTCTATGGTTCTAAGGAGGAAAGATTTAATTGATTACCATTAGATATTATACTTGTGTGAAACCGTGCCTTGGATAGCAATGGTTTTGATTAATGATTATAATCCTGGAGCGAATTACTGTCGTTAACCAAGATACCATTGTATTTCTTTTAACTCTTCCACCCCCTTCAAATCTCTTTCCCTCTCACCTAATGTATCATGAATTGTACCCTCATAATTTGAATATTCCTTGATAAATGATTAAGGAAAAGGTACAGCAGGAACACAAGTGAAATAAATACAGTGAATATCCAGAAATCTCAAGGAAATTAAAGTAGGAGTTTTAACTACAAATAGGTGGTGATGCATAAAAATTCCAGTATACGTCATTCTATTCCATTTCTAATATTATGAGCAGATACTAACAACTCTCACTTTTGTCCAGGATTTTGATGAAAATGTTTGTGCTGATGCAGGAAGTAGAGTAATGAGAAACTGCGTTAGCGTTCGTCTAAATGGTCCTTAGTTTTGATGCAATAATTAATTGAAAATTGACAATCTGAGTACAGGCAACCTTGCATTACACACCTGCGCTAGGCCAACTCTATTAGGAATAACCTGCTGTTTTCTAGTAATTCTCAAATCTTATTTTTATTTCTTTTGATAAATATTTTCCTTGTTACTCACTGATAGACACAAAGGGGGTATTTCTATTATTTCACCTGATATCCGATAGAACAACCTTATTTCAACCAAATGAACTTCGATGACGGGGAGCCTCGCTGAAAGTATGATGAATGATGGATTGTAACAAAGCTTTATCGAATCATTCGGCATTTATTGGTAATGGTTTATAATTATAGCAATTACGAGGTTTTTTATAGTTATGTTTCAGATCAATAAAAAATTAGCTGAGACTACAAATACATCATAACAAAAGAAAAATTTGGAACACGGCTGTTAATGAATTAGAGGTTTGAAATCTCCAAAAGCCGTCTTTGTTGGAGCGTTTGGCATCGTAAAGTGCAGCATTCCTTTCTTGCTTTCTCCAATTACCGGGAGGAAAGATGAGGAACCACGACGAAGACGGCTTTTGGAAATTTCAAACTTCTAATACATATATGTTGGTAACTCCTTGGTTACATGGAAACTTTCCAGATCTACCATTTTTCAGGATGTAACCCCTGGTTTTGAATGTACTCAAACCAACCATTTATCCAAATAGAGAGGAATATTCGAAGACAAACATCCTTCATTTGGAAAACGAGAATACATTTGAGGAGAAACCTATGTCTCTTAAAGTGGGACCGCCGAGCCACTGACAGGTATGTGAGCATGCAGGTGATGTAAAATGTGCATATTTGTGTTTGAGTATCGTTAGAGTCTAGTAGACCCCTCTTGTTTCTTCTGATGCATGGCACTTGCGCTTCACGCTTGATTATAGTTCTGGTTCGAAGGCTTTCGCTGCACGTAGTATATTCCATATTGGTTCTCGGGAATACAGCGGTGGTCATTTCATACGACGGCGTTTTGCCGGCTGTACTGCTGGCTTCTTCAGGTCGGAAGTGACGCAGTCCTCATCTCATCTGCTATATATACGTTGCTCCCTTTCACTTTTTCACATCGTGTGCTCTCCTGATTGGATGTTGGATGTAGTAGTCATTTCCATGTAGACTACAGGGGGTAACCGTCCTCTCTGTTGAAATTTTGTGGTCGTTTAGCTATTTCAATCGACTCTCCTATGATGCGTGGAAAATAATATGGTCCTTTGGAGAGTACCTTGGTTTTCTCTAAGTTGATGATATGACCAGGTTTGGACCAAGTGTGTTCTGCAACTGCTGACAGCTTTCTCTCCTTGTTTTTTTACTGTTCTTCGATGTTCCTTAATGCGGCAATCTATTGATCGACCCCATTGGCCAACGTATGATTTTCCACAGCTACAGGAGATCTCATATACTCCTTGAGATAGGGTAGGAGGCAGATGGTCTTTTACTCCCGTGAGACATTCGGTGGTTTTTCTTACAGTTTTGAATCATGTTTCCACGTTGAACTTTTAAGTACATGGGTGATCCTCTCGCAGGTGCTGGTGACGTACAGGAGGATGGCGAACGCAGATGGTCGTTCTCTTGTTGTGGGGTTTTCCCTTTTCTTTCTTGCTCTCTCAATTTGTTGGGCAAGAGAGCTGTCAGCTTTTGCAGAGCACACTAGGTCTGGACCCAGTCATATCATCGACTTAGAGAAAACCAAGGTACTCTTCCAAAGAACCATATTATTTTCCCCGCATCATAGGAGAGTCGATTGAAAAGCTAAACGACCACAAAATTTCAACAAAGAGGACGGTTACCCCCTGTCGTCCACATGGAAACGACTACTACATCCAACATCCAATCAGGAGAGCACACGATGTGAAAAAGTGAAAGGGAGCAACGTATATATAGCAGACGAGATGAGAACAGTGTCACTTCTGACCTGAAGAAGCCAGTGGTACCGCCGGTGAAACGTCATCATATGAAATGACCACCGCTTGATTATAGTTGTTCTAAACATTTTCCATTAACGTGAGAATTTAAAGTTCAATGAATCTTTAAATTTAATTAATTTTAATCAATATATTCAGTGTTAAAATAGCAATGTTTATTTAAGTTGATTTTATTAGAGGATTCTGATTTTTGTGACTTTTAGTATCAATTAGCACATAAAATTTGATTAGTAAGCAATTAAGTAAAATAATGTGTGTATAGGTTTCGTATATATAGTCTTTACTTATGCAGTAAATCATCACATTTAATCTCTTTTATAAAACTCTGGTTGAAAATTGTCATAAAAATGACAAAAACACATACATGGGCATACCATGAGCATTTTACAAAGCATTGCCTTTCACAAGCACAATTTGCCTTTAGCACACTGTCTCAAAAACATACCTGATCACAGGTTAGAGAGCTTGTTAGGCCACTCCATTAATCCGCAATTAGTAAAAGACGATTAATGGTTGCACATGGTTTTCTCACACTTTTAAAGAAAACTTTACAAGTTTTTGAGGACAATTTTCCAGATTTTGAAGATGTCACTAAAATATTTTTCTCAAATTTTTCCACTTTCTTGCTCACCTAGAGTCCAAATATGCCTCCCACTTCCTGCACGAAGAGAAAAACGTTAAGTACTATTTGTGACTTGAGGCTGTGATTGCATACTGTGCAGTGTATGAAGGCGTTATTTTTCCCTATTTCTAATACAAAGCTGTACAGTCTTTTCTCCTTGGTAATTTAAAGTTCTTTAAATGTTAACTATATTCACACCCTGTCTGATTAGCGTCAACGGTTGATCTCTATTAAATGAAAAGTTCCGATGCGTTGTAATAATTGTAAACCTAGTCGTTTTAAGGTTGATAGCGACCATTTTGGATGTTCCCTTGCAAGATTAAACAACCGTAACATTCACATCTAACGGAGCACGAAGGTACTTTAGAGATTTTGTTAATGGCTTGGAAACACTGATATCTTCTTTTGAAGGAGAGCTGATACCTCTCGATTCTGCTCCATCATCGTTATCATTCATGAATTCTGCATCTACGTCTTCATTTTCAAGGAATAACATATCCTATTCTATATAAATATTTTCCTCCATGATTTCCATGAATCTCTCAATGGCTTCCTCCCCAAGTAACGTGCCTTCTTGGATATTTTCACACTTGCGATATTTTCAATAACATTCATGGCCATTAAAGTATCTTAACCAAGGAGTTGCCAGCGTAGAAGAAGTCAAAGCAGATTGTTTACTATCCAACACACAAATATAAAGCACCTGGTGATAGGTATTATTATTAAATTCTGGAAATAATCTGCTAATTATAGTTATGAAATTCTGAATCAGTCGAACACAAGTTACTTTTACATTCTTAGGGTAGTCGTGAAATGAAAAATAGTGCTTGTGAATGCTATTGTATCAAGTACAAAAAGACAGTTAATGTAATTAGTACCAACGAACATCGAATGATCCGATTTAAGCTTTGTTACAATCCATCATTCATCATACTTTCCCCGTCATCGAAGCTCATTTGGTTGAAATAAGGTTATTCTATCGGATATCGGGTGAAATAATAGAAATATCGCCATTATGTCTATCAGTGAGTAACAAGGAAAATATTTATCAAAAGAAATAAAAATAAGATTAGAGAATTACTCGAAAACAGCAGGTTATTCCTTACAGATTTGGTCTAGCGCGGGTGTGTAATGAGGGGTTGCCTATACTCAGATTGTCAATTTTCAATTAATTATTGCATCAAATTAAGACCCATTTAGATGAACAGCAGAGCAGTATTTCATTACCCTACTTCCTGCATCATCACAAAAATTTTTATCAAAATCCCTGGAAAAAAGTGAGAGTCTCCCCTTGTAAGAATTCTTTTTCATTTTCCCTAGCTATTTTCTTATAAAACTGAAAGTGAAGAAATTAACCTAGTGTAAATGATTTAAAAATAATTCTACATTGATGGTTAGTACTTACCAGGTGAGAGGTAGCACACAATTGCTGCAACTGTACTTTCATAGTTCCACCTCCTTCGTATGGAAACTTTAACATCATCATGAATGTGGCAGCCTGTTTCTTCATCTGGAAAAAGAATATATTTAAAATGATAAAATACTGATTAGTATGAAAAATGGAGTGGACAAAGTAGAAACACCATTATATTTTTAAAGAAAATTTTTATCAATAACAATAGTAAACTTATTTTTAACTAAGATTCTACAAGTGGATATTGTATAAGATATGGAACCTAGTAAGTAAAGAAAAACTTAAGGAAATTCCATGTCCAAAACTAAAAAAATCATTATTATAGATACAGTAAAACCCTGTTTTTACGAACCTCAATTTTACGAAATGACAGTTTTATGAACCAATCTGCTGGTCCCGATCTTAGTACATGTAAAATTACCTCAGTTTTACGTAAAACCTCGATTTCATGTATTACGAAGTAAGAAGCCGGTCCGTAGGAGTGATTGAACCCCCGGTTTACGAAGTATTTGAAATGGTTTTGTTGCACTGAGCACAATACAATGGGAGGTCGATCGCCGTAAACAGGAGCAGCTGAATCCAGATTGTTTATGTTGGGATGGCCCTCAGCCTATGTATTTTAGATGGGAAAACGTAGAAAAAAAATCAAATATGAGTGTAGTGCTTTTTGACGTGCTTACACTGTGGTAAAATCCCTGTGGATGACCATTCAAGTCGCACTTAAGGCCGATTTATATGATCTAAGGAAAATACGTTCAAATATGCAGGAATTTCTCATGCATTCTTATGGATAGCAATAGCTGGTATCGTCATTCTATTATATTTCCTTCCATGTTTTGTCGCCAATGCCTCATTCGATGTGTAAACATTTGGCATTACGCAAATGTAAGAGCGAGCATTTAAAGTCAACAAATCCCAACTAATTTTTTTAAGTCAACAAATTTTGTAAAAGGTATCAAAAAACCTTAACAACATTTTAAAATTTAATGCACGCCACCTCTGCACATTTTTTGGGTCATCTCCATCAATGTTTTCCCCCTAGCAAACTATAGAAACAATGGGTTGTGTCTAAGGGGTGATAAATCGGTAAAGCAATCCCAAGTACACAAAAATTAGCCTGGTATTAGGGTACGTATTTATTTGCTTATGCCTTTTGTCAACTTGAATAATATATGATCCTGGATACAAAGGCTTCTTTTCTAAATCAAGTTTCACTTTAGATAAAAGGAATATAGGAATTATTGAGTTTCTTCTTCATTCACAGAATGCTTTACACCTTATGTTATTTTGTTACTACAATCCTTCGAAGCAACAATTACATTGTAAGCTGAGAGCAGGTGAAAAAAGGGTGTCCGCCAACCTGAAAAAGCTGGAATGCATAGGATTTCATTCATCCTGGAAAACTCAGGGAATTTGGCAGCTAACCTGAAAAAATCTGCTTCTTTTGAGGGATCGTTTTATGGCTCTAGTTTTCAGCTGTGTATTACTTTACTAAAAATTTCTTAGGATATAAACATTTCAATTACAGGTTTTGCAAAAAATGATAGCTTAAAAGATGTAGCCGTGCTCTTTCTTTCTTCATCAAGTTTTCTGGTAATATCGCGAATCCGCGATGTGGGATCGTATAGATCAGCAGTTTCCAGGAGTATCTGGTTTCTGTTTGGATGAGAGATTGAGAGAATAGAGCATAAGAATTTGTCTTTGACTTGGGGAGTTTTGGGATCAGGTCTTGGCTACTAAATTGAAGTGCGACAACTTAAAATGCTTAAGGCTGCTGCAGGGATTTCAGATTTTAACAGTTTAGTAAAAAGATTGAAATATGATGGTTGGATGGTGGACACCCTGAAAAATGTTGGTCTCCAAGCGCGGAAAAGACGCGCGTATTCAGTCAGAATCACTCTCTGCTCAAGGTGGCCTGTGTTGTGATATCCCGTGTGCCTATCAGTAAAATAATGGATAAAATATCTCTGACCAAGAAAAAGAGGAAGTACCCGAGTTTGGTCACCAAAAGGGCAATTATCAAGAAAGTACTTGATTGCGGGCAGACAAATACAGAAATTACTCTGAAGTATGGCATTTCTTTATCTACATTAGCAACAATCGTAAATTCAAGTGTTTTTGAGTCAATTTTGAGTCACGCAATAGCATTGTTAGAAACAAAGTACGTCTCATCACACAGTGGGCTAGAATCGAAAAAAGTTGGCCAAAAATAAGAAAGTGGATTTTTTGAGTGCGGACTTTGAAACTTTGCATAGTTATGTTTGAATAAATTCTGCATATAACTTCTAAATCATTTTAGTTGGTTCCCACGCATTAAAATTCCACAGGGGGTCAAAGTTGACCAAATTTCACAAAAAATTCCGGTTTTCGAATTTTTGCAAATTTCTTCAACTTCAAGTAAATCCTGAACCAGAATGAGCAAACTCATCGGGTAAAAAATGATGCAGTATTATAAGCCTAATCTTTATGCCTCATAATACTTGGTTTGAATGATCACAGTTGAA
Organism: Sympetrum striolatum; assembly: GCA_947579665.1. Lineage (NCBI taxonomy): Eukaryota > Metazoa > Arthropoda > Insecta > Odonata > Libellulidae > Sympetrum > Sympetrum striolatum. Next base: position 36,367,550 of record OX388343.1, on the reverse strand, counting down.
AATTTGCAATATTTATACAAAAAAATGGCGAACCATTATTTTACGGCAAATTGTTTACCTAAAGTGGGGTAAATAGTAGTGATGTACTACCACGATGTACACGGTCTAATTTATACCACAATGCTCTTCAAAGCTTTCTTAACATGAACCTGAAATTAAATCCTGAAACAATTTGCAAAGCCGACAAATAAAGCAACTTTTCAATGGTAATACAACAGCAATATTTACAAGTTCCACTTTCTGAGACAATCTCAGTTTTGAGAGGATAAGCGGAGAAAAACCCTTCTGAATGGTTGTGTTTTGGAGATATCATGCTGAAGCAAGGTACATTTATCTTGAGATGAAGAAATAAAATGATTTTAAAAATATTCTCATTAAATCCTTAAAGAAAAAGTGAATTTAGAGTAAGTTACCTTTTCCCTCAAATCTCTTGATAGAGTCATAATTTCTGAATTTTTAATTTTTTTTAAATAAATTGTTGAAGCAATAGATTCTCACTCTTTTCTCCTTATTCAACCTTCAATTGCGAGATGAGTAAGCTCACATCTATCGTCGTCTGCAGTACCTTCTCGTGGGAGGGAAAGCGCGGGCCATAGAGTGCCCTAAACCGAAGTAAAACTTTTTGAAGGGGCTTTATTTATAACACTCAGCACTGTACATTTTGGGAAAACAGTTACCCTTTGTATTGTATTTCCATCAGTTTCAGCTCGAAATATTATTGCAGTCTGTTATTTTCTGGCTGTGAAATTTGAAGTTTCATCCTTCATAGAAACTTCAAATAAACAAACAAAATTGATCATTACTTTAAATTTTCAAAGTTTAGAATTTTCTTTCGGTTGCATTAAACATTAAACTGGATTTATAATTCATTTTCTTGAAATATTACCTTCCTTTCAATTCCATTTAACTTTATGCACTGTGTTACCGAACCTGGATTGGTATTGTAGTGGTTTCGATTACTCGAAAGATAACCTCAAATTTACAAAACCCAAAATTTACAAAGCTCAAATTTTTGGGTCCCTTCAACTTTGTAAAATTGAGGTTATACTGTATATAATTTCAAAAACAATGCAATTAAATAAACTTATAGCCTTACTTGTCAGCTATTTACTTTTTATTAAATAAAAGGAGGTGAAGGAGAAAAAGTCTGCCGTAGCCAGGGATGGCAGACTCCTTCTCCTTCTCTTCCATCGTGCAATTACAATTAACATGTGGAACTTCATTCATCTTAATCAAATAAAAGAAGAGTACCACGAGGGAAGAAAATTCGATTAAAAAATATGAAAAACTTTCTGCAATCAGCTTTATTAGAATGTTTTTAATATTAAAATAAATTCTGAATTTTATTCATTCAATTTACCGAACATGAACATTCTATAAGTAAAATAATTTGGAAGATAAATAATATCAAAACAAACATTTTGTTTTACTGATTATTAATATGATATAAAAGTCAAAATATATAAATAATTCAGGTAACAATAGTCAAAGCTATTAAAAATATAATAATATAAAATTCCTATGCTACTGCTCCAAGTTAACTTCTTGGAGGATCTTAGATTAGTAAAAATGATACCTAATCTTTTGCAGAAAATATTTATCATAAACAGTTTTGTTAGTATCTTCAAGATGTCAACTTGTTGGTGGGAATGGTCCCTATAATATATTTTGATGAACAAAATAATCAATACTCTGATAGACTCACAATCAAAGGTGCTGTTGTGACGATGGGCCCAAATGTGCCACTCAACTAGAGCCTGCCGAGGAAGCCTGGGGATCACCACGTAATCCACTATTGCATTATTTGTCCTCTTCTCCCATTCTTTGCGGGCTTTAGGGATGTATGAAGGGTGCGTCACATAACAAATTCCCTGCAATTAAGAAGTTGATGCAGAGTATGATGATAAACACTTTTAACAACAAATATATAAATATAATTGTAGCACATAACATTCAATATGTCTTTTCTCTTCCAATATTAATGCCTCCAATATTCTTGAATGTGACAAAATTCATTCATATACACATACACACAACTCTACTAACAAGGGGAACACCAGGTTTGTCAGAAATGGATTCAAACAAAACTTTTAGGGCTCTTTCTGCTTAAAACACGTCTGAGTGTTCAACTCAAACTCCGTCATCGAAGTTCATTTGGTTGGAATAATTTTATTTGATCAGATATTGGGGGCAATAGTGGAAAAGCCTTTAAGTCAACTAGTGAGTTACAAGGAAAAATAAAACAAAAGAAAATGAAAATAAGATTAGAGGATAACTCGCAAACAGCACGTTATTTCCTACAGATTTGGGATAGCGTAGGTGAGTAATGCAGGGTTAATCTGAATACAATCTGATTATCAATATTCAATTAATTGTTGTAATGATACTAAGGCCCATTTACAGGAAAGCCATTACACTTTCACATTATTCCACTTCTTGCATCACCACAAGAATGTTCATCAAAATCCCCAGACAAAAGTGAGAGTTCCCCATGTAAGAATGATTTTTTGGCAAAATTTAGTCAAATTTGACCCCCTGTGTAATTTTAACCCCCAAGAATTGACGCAAATTACCTGCATGGTTATATACAAAATTTATTCATCTGTAAACATGAAATTTCCAAGTCCGCACACAACAGAAATGCTTTTCCATTTTTGTCCAGCTTTTTCAGATTCTAGCCTACTGTTCATTGTTGCATGTATTAGAATAAATGCTAATTTAAAGATAAAGAATGCTGGGAAGGTAAAAAAGATTAAATTCAATCACAAAAAGGTAAGTAATCAGCAAAAAAAAATGGAAGAACATAATTTCCTAAGAGGAAAATCTCGAGATCTACATGGTTACGTATGTGTATTGCCTGAATCCGGTTTTCAGTTGCTAATTTTTCATAAACAAAGGTCCATTGAGTTGAACAGTGGGAACAAGTGTCCACTATTTTGAAGCATAGAATGTGCTCTGAAAGTTTAATTTGAATCCGTTTCCCACAAACATGGTGTTTCCCTTGTAAGATTATAGAGGAAATGTAACTTGAACCAGATTTTTTGTGGTATGGATCTGTTACAGTGAGAATTTGTTATGATATGCATGTGCCAAAAGTGGTGCAGAACCCAAAAGAAAAATAATTATATATTTCTGTAAAATTAATTTAAATTTGTTAACAAGGGATCTGCAAATTGACAGCTACACCTTCATAGTTATCTTACATATTTGTGTTTCACACACCCCCAAGAAATACATGCACTATCAGCAGAATCTATCATATTTATATGCTACTTCGTATACTCAAAAAATGCACACCCCAAAATGCAAGCATTGGAAATTAAACAATCATTTGCCTGCAAATCTAATGTGCACCTAAGACATGCAGTCAGACCATTCACAACACTGTAAACATGTACACATATACAGAGATATAGTACATATGTTTATTTATGTGTGTATATTAGGGTGTCCTGAGACGTAATGGAATTTTTTTTTTGCAAATTCAATTACCCATATCCTCTATTTTTTTTCTATTTGGCCTTATAAACTTACCTAACATATATTATTGCGATTGGATTATGGTAACCCGTGCCAACTTGATGCCAAACAATTTCGAGAAATGAAAATTTGTAACGACAAGGGGGACACCAGGTTTATGGGTAATTAATTAACGGATTCTCACAAACCTTTCAGGGCATGTTCTTTGCTTAAAAATAGTGGACATGTGTCTGTCTGCTTAACTCAATGGGCTTTTGTTAATAAAAAATTAGCAACTTAATATCAGAGTTAGGCAACCATGCCATACACCTATGTTACTAAATAGCTCTCGAATTAATAAGAATTCATTTTCTTCTATATTTTTGTAACTTCAAATACGCATACCCTATTTTTTTGGCCTTTATAACTCAGATAATAAATATTATTGACATTTGGTTATGGTAACCCGTGCCGACTCGATGCCAAAGATGAGGAATGAAAATTTGTACTGATTTAGTATGGAAGGATTCCAGAACTCTTTGTTTATTTAGTAAATAAAATATCAATAATCCCAAATCTTGTATATTTATTATCTAACATGTAAAAAACATTCTCCTTGAAATTTTCTTTTTAAAGTTCGCATTTTGCAGTCAGGATAAATCTTCCGGTGTTCTTGTACGCAACATAATAAAAATTGCTTTTGTTCTTCCTCAACCGTGATTAAACCATGAAAGTCTTGCATCAACTTGACCGCTCTTTCAGCTATATCGTTCACTGTCTTCAGCATTGAAACCTCTCTTTCTGGCTTCTTTAAATGAAGCATCATTTGACCTTATAGTATGACATTCGAAGAGAAAACTTACATCAATTTTAATATGAGTGAATAATTACTTGCTTCTGCCTGAAATAAAGTTGTAGGTGTTTTTTTCTTAAAAAACAAGAGAAAGTTAGTTAATAAAATTATGATCTAAACAGAAAACTAAGGAAACAACTACTATATCTAGTTATTTAACTTACCATACAATGAACTGCGTGTTAAGGAAGAACACAGTTGAACTTTGAAAATTTAAAAGAAGACTATGGTAATATCTGTGAGCAGATTCTTTTGCAAGGTTGAACCAGTGATACTTAGGCTCAATATTTAGGATTTGATAGCCGTTGCCCATGCAAAAAAGGCTGCCTATTCGTAAATGAAGCTTGCAGTTTTGACTAAGAATTTTGCAAAAAATCTGTGACCGGCATTTTTCAAAATATCAATATTATAATAATATTTATTTAACCATAAAAAATCATACAATGATATGGGTCACGTCAAAATTAGAAATAAATATACATCAAACAATAAGCAGTACACTGTGAGAGAAATCAAAGTAGCAATTTACAATATTGTTTTCATTTCAAAGAATTCATCTAAAGAATAGAAGGGTTTTTATATTAGCCATGCGGCTAATCTGGCTTTTAAATTTTCTGTTTGTTCATTTGTTACAGATAATTAATTGAGGAGCTTTATGCCCATGACATGATGATGATTTCCAGTTTTTCATAACCTATAGTCTGGTATATCAATTTTGTAAACACTTCTAGTGTTATGAGAGTGTATATCACTTCTAATGGTATACTTTTCCAGGTTGTCTTTAGTATAACAAACAACTTCATATATATATAAAGGTTAATAACCGTCCCCTCTGCAATGCAAATTGGTTTGCAGTGAGTGTTAGCTCCCACCAAAATCCTCAGAGCCTTTTTCTGAAGTTTTAAGATCTTTACGTTTCCTGTACTATTGATTCGAAAGCCATAATGTAGCACATTTTGAAAAAGTGCATAATATACACTCTTAACATAGTTTTTAGGAACTTTATTTTTTATTGCACTAATCACATACATAACTCTGGATAATTTATTACATATATTATTAGTATGTTTTTCCCAGGTTAGTTTTGAATCCAAATCAAATCCTAAATGCTTTACTGGATCGAATTCTTGATTAACGTTCTTTAAAGTAAGGACTAGAGATTGTTTTTTTAATATTTAAGGGGAGATTGTTTGCATTAAACCAGATAGCTGATTTTCTAAGAGCCTCCTCTTTATTCCTATTCATTATTTCTAAGTTATAATTGGATGTGTTAATATTTAAATCATCAGCGTAGATTACAGTTTTTGAGCTGATATTATCCTTCAAGTCATTCATGATTATTAGAAGTAGCAAGGGGCCCAAGACTGAGCACTGAGGTATTCCCAGAGATACTATGCAGTTTGATGACCGATTTCCATTCATAAAAATAAATTGTTGTCATTTGCCGAGATAAGATTTAAATATATCTATAATTCTATGCCTCTTATGCCATAGTGCCAAAGTTTCTCACACAGAATAGAATGCCCCACACAATCAAAAGCTTTTGAAAAATTGCAAAGAATGATTTTTGTATTACAGTGACCTTCCCATGCCTCAATGACATGAGGCTATCAACTGCATCCACTGTTGATTTACCACTTCGAAAACCAAATTGCACCAAAGAAATCATGTTATTCCTTTCAAGAAATCCTTCTTTTCAAGAAGAAAGTATCTGACTTTTCATAATACTTTCCAAATATTTTTGAGAACACAGGCAACACCGATATGGGTCTATAGTTTTAAATGCAGTTTTTTTCCCTTTTTTATATACAGGAACCACTTTACCAATTTTTCAATTTTTCAGGAAACTTCCCTTGGGTTAGAACACTTATTGATGCATTTAGCCATAGGCTCTTTCCTCTGACAGATTTTACTACGTTATTGGTTAAATCATATATATCTTTGGAAACAGAGTATTTCATACTTCTAACTACTTCTATAATGTCAGACGATGTTTCCAGGTCATGATATTTTGAGATATTCGTATTGAATTTAATAGTTCTTTACCTGTCACTTTTGGTGGATTTATACTAGTAGCTACTCTTTCTACAGAAGTTTTACAATGATTTTCAAAATCCCAGACAGTAAAAGGAAATTCATTACAACCAGCATAACTCTGTGTTTCAGCCCTAATTATTTCCCAGGCAGCTTTACATTTGTAATTTGAGCTATCAATAAGATGGGCATTGGCCATTAGTTTTGTTTTACCTATGGCCTCTCTATAATTTTTTGTACTCTTAAGGTAATTGCTTTTTTCTTGGGTTGTCTGATTATCTTTATAGAATCTATATTACTCCATGACAACATTTTTCATACTTTCAAGTTCATTAGAGTACCACTTGGCCCTTCTTGTCTCTTGTGGAGGGGAGTGCCCTCCACATATAAGGAAAACAGTGGTTATATACATCCATGAATATCTCGAAAAAAGCATTAAACATGCCCACAGCATCAGTGTGATTTAAAATTTCTATCCAGTTAATGCTGAAATGTTTCAAATTATCCAGTTTTAAAAGCGAGTAAGGTCTAAACTTTACCCACTTTTTTCCTAAGTTTCAAAATGTCTTACATCAAACAATTCCATTGCAAGACCAAGATGGTCAGAGAGGCCAAGATCCACTATAGTCACCTCTAATTTATCCCTTTAAACGTTGGTCACAATATTTTCAAGGTAAGCTAATTCTCCGGCAGGTGTAAAATTTGTGCAGTATGAATCATACGACTTGAATAAGTTCACCATATCCATGGAAAGACTTGATACTTTGCTAAAGTCCACATTAAAGTCACCACACACCACTATTTTTCTTTTTAGCCTATGCAGATACGTAAGCAAATTCTCTAGTTGCGTGAAAAACAGCTGTATATCATCATTTGGTGATGTACGAGGTCGTCAAGAAAGTAAAGAATGTTTGCGTATTACGCTCGGCGCTGCTTATCTTAGACCAAAATTGCATGCTCATTTAGTTAGCTCTATCTTCATCCTCACAGAAGAGATTCAGTATCTGTTTGGAGACGGATCCTTTGGTTAAAGGTAGCTAAGTGGGGTTTTTACCGTTACTTTTTTCAGGCAGAAATTTCGAGGGTCGCCATCCTAATCCAGACCCTTACCTCCTCGGGAGCGCCCAGCCGTCACAGCATGGGGGACCATAAAAAAACTGACCGCGTGGAATACGATTTAAAAAGTTATAAAAAAATTCAAATGAGCCACAATTTATTATCTTCATCGTCTCACTCGTCCAAAGAGATATACAAGCGTCTTTTCATCAACATTCTACGATGAAAATTAAGATTTTTCATGATTTTGCAAGAAATTACCCATTTAAAAACTTTGTTATACCCAGCTTATGTTTTATAGCAGAAAATCATCTATGGCAATTAATTTGCATTCAGCTAAATACGAAGATGGAAACAATTAAACCCGTTCTCTTGCTTATTTAGTTGCATTTGGATTTCAGTTCCTTTAATATTAAATATAGTTTTAATTGAATCATCATTATGCACTTCTGTGAGTTCTTCTTGATACTAGGCACCCGGATAGACTTGTGGACAGCGCGTTTGCCTTTGGTGAAAGCGGTCCCGGGTTCGATTCCCGGTGGGAGCCAATGTGCGAAATGACCTAAGCTGTCAAAGCACTTTTAACAATACTACTACTACTCTTCTTGATACTGCATATTTGAAATATTAGACAAATCCACTAACATTGGCTGCATCATCCAAGTTGGGAAATCAATTTGTATCAAATCAGAAAGTCTTTCTTTTAAAGCAGCTAATAAAATTTTCAGATGATTAACAATACCAGCTATACAGGTATATGTCCCTTTGCATTTTAGGAGCTAATGAAACTTTTCATAATTTTCGTCGTTAATAAATGCCTAGGGCAAAGTTAATATATGCCTAGCCCTCTGGTGAGGGTGAGTAGGACAGGACAACAGTTGGTTTACGACAGCAAGCGAGGGTGGGGAAGCAGAAAAGCGGTGCGAGGGTTTTTATGTGTGCATTTTCAGTGGCTGTGGCTTTATAAATCAAAGTCGTGACATGTTTGATGTCAAAGTGGGATACGGAATCAGCATCATGCCCAGTTCGCGAGGATTGTGAAGAAGTTTGGAGGGAAGGTGTCTGAGGGAACCCCTCCACACGGCAACAATTTTTGGTATTTAAGTTTTGTTTGGAGCAGTGCAGTTCTCCAATGTGCTTTATTTATTTTTCTCCTCTGCTGCAAAATTGGTTCGATGGAATTCCCCGTTGCACTTCTTGCAGATTTGTGTCAGGACTCCATTGGCATCAACAGCCAAGTGCCTCGGCGCATGAGGCTCAGTCTCTGAGGATAATATAATCGCGCACATGTCAGTGACATTTTTCACACAGGCTAGAGTAAAGACAGGTTTTCCTAGCAACGGAATTCATCAGCGGCAGAAAGCAGAAAACATCGAGCACACTGTGCTGCTGACTCCTTCAATGCGAAGTAACCAAAGCTTTTCCCTAGATGGCAGAACAATGTTATCGTACTTTGGATTGAAAAGTCGGCACCGCTATGTGCTCAACATTTTCCACTCTCTGCAGCAGATGAATTCTGTCCCAAGGAAAATTTGCCTTAAATGATGCTAGAAATTGAGGAGATAAAATATTATAATCTTATGTATGAATTTAGGATAAAACTACTACCATGATATCAAAATAAACTTAAATTGTTAGTTTACATGCTATCTCTAAATGTATAAAAGTTTTATACAGAGCCTTACTACTATAATTCAGATGATAAATTTTTATCATAAAAATAATATTCATCCCCATAAGTTTGATGTAATTTACATTGAAATGTCAGTAAAAATTAATGTGGCTCCTTTTGAAGTCATATACTTATAACACATAATGAAAAATATGATCTTCCATCTACTTATAAAGATTTCATAAACTTGCCAAAATTTGTCAATTTGTAAATGAGCACAAATCTTATGATCATTAGTTAAACGTTCGGAAAAAATTATATACCATCTACGAGGTCTGTTTGTGGCCTCAAAACCGGAATTGGGAGCGAACGACAGAAAAAGACGGGCATGATTCGTTCATAGCAAAAATGAGAGATTTGAATGGAAATATATACATGGCATGTCTCCATTTTTGCAATATCGGATTACGGATATATCCAGCTGCACCAGGGAAGCAGTTAAATTAAAAGGCAGTCTCGCAATTGGGAACATTTTACAAAAGCCTCTTATAAACATTTTCATTGCAATCAAGTTACAAAAATAACTATCAGAGAGGAAAACATGATAAATAAGCAATGTTACTTTTAAATCACCCCTTGCCATATGCTGCTGGCGATTTGCTAGGTAAAGATCTAAATGTAAAGAGATTCCAGAAAGTCTGATGGCCAAACTGTGCTTCATCTTTTGCCAGATAAGTCACTTGTTTGACTTCCATTTGATTTTTAAGATAATGCTATCAATTATCTGGGTGTCCTCTTACATTTGCGCAACGCCCCAATTTCTGAGTGTCGCAGTTGGAGGTGGGAAAGGAGGGGAAAGGTGGAATGGGGGCCCGTTCTCCCTGCCACCGGTAATGCCACTGAAGTTTCTCCGTATGTATAAAACAAAGCTGTAGACATACTCCCCTTTTTTAAGATTTCTAATAATTTATGAATATATCATAGCCGAGTAGTTTCTGAATTCAAAGTTAAAGGATACAGCTACACAACAAGTGAAATTTAATTTAGCTATCGCATCTTAAGGCCTAGTAGCAGCCTGTGCGGAAACCTTGTTGACTGCACGTGATTGCAACATTAGTGCAGAGGGAACACATTAAGTAAGTGCATATAATAATAATAATAATAATAATAATAAATGGACTTTATTTGGGCGAGATTGAGACTAGAAAGTCTCTTCTTACACCTAACCCATAATGTGTGCTCAAGAATCTTACAAAATATAGATGTTAACAATATCGGTCGTTAATCTTCCGGCTTTGATTTATGTCCTCTTTTTGGTACCTACTGTAGTGATGTGCACTTTTATCCATGAGACTGTAACCAAATATTCATCTAAAGATTTACTAAAGAAAACAGGGAAGAGGGGGGCAAGTGTACATATAATGATGGCACGTATGCCTTCTCGTCCAGGAGATTTCTTATTATCTTATTGCTATCATAATAGTATCGCAATAATCATCAAATAATATGGGCTTCAATCTTGGCTGCACTCTTGATATCTAAATATTTAACCCTCTTTGTATTTTCTGTTATAGCGTGGAAAATACTTTATCTAGGAACTAAACGTTTCCTTTGGAAGTAATGCAGTTTTAGTTTTACCCATCGCAGCTGTTGACTATCTCGAACATTTTTCGTCAGAACAAATTCAGAGATACTTTCTCAAAGGATATGGAGAATTTCAGACCAACTGTCACCTACTGAATTATTGCAAATGAAACAGATAAGATTTTTGCTTATACTTAAAAAAAACTCCTTAAATGCAGGGAAATCGGCTTTCTTAAAGATACGTAAGATACGAGAGGGGTTCAAAACACAGAGAGCATCTACCTTGAGCTCCATGGTTATTATTTTATGATAGGATATACCTTCATCTATATCAGTACTGTTCATTAGGTGAGAATGGCTAATGGTAGGGATATCTAGAATATTACCTTTTTTGAGTGGAGTTATTCGAATCGCTTGTCTTTACCCGTTCCAGCACAATGACTGATAATAAATTTCTGCAATGAAATTCTATCTTGACCATTACTTCTGATGGAAATTTTTGTCCAATTTATATCTGGTAGATTACTGTCCCCTCTACCGATACGGTAGCATTGAGTTTACTATCCCGGAATTTTCTCAGTGTCCCATAGAGACCATCTGTGGAATCGTCGAAGCCATCCGAAGGGCAATGGAAAAAGGCAGAAATAAGTTTTCTTACCGTTTCTATCTGACACTGAGCACCAAATCATCTTACTGTTCAACCGTCTTTTAAAGTTTTCTGACGGAGTTATGAAACTATTTCCCACAGCAATAAATACTCTGCCTCCTATTTTGGTCCTTACCGAACACTGTGAAATTGAGAGGAAAAATGTCACTGGTCGCTATTTATTTGCTAAGCCAACTTTCTAATATTATGCCTGCAAATGTCTTTCTAGCGATGTTGAAGATTCCGCTTGCTTAATATGAATACTACATTAGTTCACTACGACTAATTTTATTTCTTCGTGACTTTCCCTCTTGGGAGAGAATTCAAATTGTGATCATTGAAACTACCTCGCTGTAATATCTTGCAATTTCCCGCAATGGTTATTCTCTTAGAATTTCAATTTTTGAACAAGAATTGAACACTTCCTGGGGTGTCATAATCAAGTTCCAACCTTAAAAAATCCTAATTACCTCATAGATAATAAGTTCCGCAGCCAGTATAGTTTTTCCAGAACAATTAAGTGGTGTCCGACATGATTGTAATTGCAATCATATGCCCACTGAGCACTCAAGGGCTCTTAATATAGAGAGAGGCTCCTGATAGCCATTTGGGCAGCACCTTCAACTTGGACGAAAGCGGTCCTGGGTTCAATTCCGCGTGGGACACTACATTCGAAATGACCTCCGCTGTTGAATCATTGTATGGGATCCCTCAAAAAACATATGTTAAATGAGAAAAAACTTCAAATGTGAAGACGTTGATTCTGGATTCAACTGTACCACTTAACAATAAAACCTGATAAAAATCCTTTTACCAATATCAATCATCTCACATAAAAATAAAGCTTACATACCTGAATAACGTCTCTTAGTGCTGTTTTAGGATCAATTGCCTTAACAATGCGGCCAATGTGCCTCAGAGCAAGTCTGCACTGATTCTCAATTCCCCCACATACCATCTGCATTGTTCCTGGAACCAATGCTATCTGCCCTGCCACATAGATAATGTCACCAATCTGGAGATTAAGATAATATTGGTTGTATTTTTATTTAATTCCTTGGACAGCTATGCAAGGACTAGAATGTTACAGATATCGTTTAGTAATTAAGCTTACAAGTATGAAATATAAAATTATTAACAGATAGAGAAAAGATCATTTTTAAGGTAACACAATTTTATATCCTTAACATAATTATATTTTAAATCTTTCCAAGAAATTAAATGACTCAATCAAATAAATCAGCAACAGATGGGGTAAAATTTTCAGATATACAAATCTAAAATAATTGTTCAAAATAAAAAAGGAGCTGCATATCATTAGCAAGTAGAACACATTCACAACTAAAATATTTGAATGACTGTGAATATCACCAACCTGGCATAAATAAATGAATTACATCGATGACATAGAAAACGTTCGTAATATTTTTGATGACCAATATTCTACAAACAACAAAGGCATAGAGGCAAGTAGTTGTCAAGACAAGTTACTTTTGGTCATATTTCCCACAAAGTATTACAGAAGCAAATATCTCTCCAGGTTAGATGTTGGTGTTTTACACCCCCTGCCATGTGCCACTGGCAGATTGCACAGTTTAAATCTAAATGTCAACTCTTGACACACGAACTATGAACACAAAAACTCATATAATCCACATATACTAACATAGCACAATCTACTTAGGGGCCGTCACAAATTACGTAATGCAATTTGGGGGGAGGAGGGGTCCAGCCAGGTGTTACGTCACAGTTTTAGAACTGCAGAAAATACCAAAATTTCTGCATGTTTAAAGTTTGAATTTAAAACTCACTCGCAACTTTGTGGGGAAGGTTGGTAGCTCTGATCCAAGTGAGCACGAGTGTCAAACGGAGGTAGTCAGAGTGCAAATGGAGTGTGGTACTGGTCTGTGTTTTGTGTGGTGCTAATTATCAACAGGTCATGGCATCGAATCTAGGTGAAATGTATGAAAGGCCTTTAAAATAGAAATTTTTATTTAAAAGTGAATTATTATTGGGGACTAAAAATCTTTCTTTCCTGAATATAAGCCCAAAACTTTTAACAAAGCACTCGATACGTAACAGAGTGGAGGGGGGGATTTCAGCCTGGCGTTATGGCCCTGTTATATGGAGGGAGAGGGGGTCAAAAATTGGAGAATTTTGCGTTACGTAATTTGTGCAAGACCCCTTATTTCAATCTCACATGAAAGGCACTGGAAAAATGAAATCAATAAAATTTTTGACAAATTGCAACAGTAAATGCTTGTCTTTCTCTAAGATAAAGAAGATCAATTGAATCATAAATAAGATAACCATTTTCTCTTATTCTTTGTATTTTTCATTGTTCTTTTATTCATTTGTGTATATTCTTTTTTTAGGGTAAAATGAATGGAGAAATAAAAACAATTTTCAGGATGAAACAAAAATAAGATACTAAGCAAATACCATGAATAAAATTTAATATATCATAAAAAAATTTGAACCTCTCTGTATATTGAAGTACTAGATCAAAAGAGTTAGTTTTGGCATACAATCCACAAATACTGCATCGTTATGTAACAGGGGAATATTTATCAGTTAATATAATCGAGTAACAATCTTACTCTAACTGCCTGACTGTATGGTCCAATATTTGCAGGGGCCCAATGGGAAATACCCTGAACATGCATTGCTTGTCGGTTCCAGCCAGGAACACTGCCGGTGGCATCCTCTACATCTGAGTCTCCTTCACTGCCCTCTGAGCGGCACTCATGCCGGAAAGCCAGTGCTTCCATCAATATTGGCTCTCCAGGCGGCAAAGGCACCTCTACGCAAACTCGCACGGGAGGAGGAAGAATAGAGAACTAAAAGAAAGATAAAATAATCGATGGAATACAACAAACTACTGATTGACTCACAACTAGGTGCGTGCCAGTAACAACTGTTATTTAAATTGAGATCTAAATTTATTTCAGAGGCGATATGAGTTTTGATGAAAAAATAGTGAGCCAATAAAAGAATTACTTGTTGTACGTACATGACTCATTTTGATCAAACATCATTGTCATTGATTTCTATAAGTCAGTTTTAATATCAAATTATTAAGGAAGTATCATTTAATAACTGATCCAGAAATATTTTATTCGAGCTTCTTTAATCTCTCTCATTTTAGGCACAAAGATCTTTAGAGGCCATAATCAAACCTCCCTAAAATTTCCTGAGTTAGTAAAGTCAAATGATTACATTCTGTAAACAGCAAAATATTAGCTTAAGATGATTGCATTAAGCGATCTAATAAAACAGTGCCTTCCAAAATAGCTACTTTAAAATACAAATACAATATTTATATAGTACTGAGAATTGATCAACCAGGGTCATGGCAAAATAGATATTTTTGAAAAATATTTACTGAAGTAAGAATAGAATCCTTTGAAGAAAGGTTGCAATTGCTAAATAAAGTCAGAAATATGGAAAAGAATTATTATCCCTCCTCTTAAGAATACTTCAGTGACCTGCATTGAATACTCCTGAAGATGAATGCATCACATTCGAATACATTCTCTTAAGAAGTGCAGTGTCCTTATCTCAGAAGTGAATGAGATGAGGAACACCGAGAAAGATGGCTATTGGAGATTTTTAACTTCCAATGAGATTTTTATTGCCCTTGACCTTTCCCTTAATCTATTCTACTTGTTCATGAACCAAGTCTACATCTTCTTTACTGTAAATACTAGTTGGCAAGTAGAATTTTAGTTCCACATTTTATATTGGAGAACGCAGTTTCGTTATGATGCATGAAACAATAAAATAATGTGATAACTCGAAAATAACACGCATAATGAGTACCCCAAAATTCGAGCGTCTGACTTTGAAAAATCATTTGCCCGCAAACTTAATGCGCAACTTAAGATATGCGGTACGCCATTCACTGCACCTTATACGTCTATACAATACAGGCAAATGCTAATATATGCGTATATCTATATGCATATACATTGAATACAAAATGTTGGTAGTCTTCTATGCCGAAAGTCTTGCGAAAGTGCCAAATCAAAATTGTTCATTTTAAAAATTTAGGGCTAGCCAATTCCCTTTCAATTAAAAATCATCAGCCTACAGGTTCATATATATAGTGTATATATATAGTGCAAACATCAATACTGTATAAATGCATGTATACAGTTCAAACATCGATAGCGGTTTGGTGGAACATTTGACGAGATATATGGAACCAGGGTGAGCAGAGGATCCCGTGCTACGGGACATGCCAATGAATAGTTTTGTACCTGAATCTAGTGGGCCATCGATTCTAATGCCCACCCTGATTTTTGAGAGGAAAAAAGTCTCAAAAGAGTGTGCGTTACTTTTTGAGTAAATACAGTATTTTTGATGTGAACATACTTTTTTATGCATTCTGAAGCATTAGTGTAAGGATTTAAAACCCTTGAGTTCCATTCTGCCGCACTCGCTGCCCATGGATTCGAGAGGATGGACATTTTGTATTAGAAATTGGCTATAATGAGTACTTGTTATAACGAGTACTTTTCCGTTTTTTTTCAGCTCTCGTTATAACAGACATCTACTGCATCTTATGCTCTCATAATTTGTTGCTGAAATCTATTAATTTGGTCATCTGAATAAGAATTTTCATATAATATTTCTACCAAACTTATCTCAGGTTGACAATAATGATTCTTCTTAATTTGATTTTGAAATTGAAATAGAGCCTGAAAACAATATTTTATTTTATATTTCCAAACCAATAAACCAAGAAATGAAAATTATACTTAAGTTTACAAAGCCACCTTGACTAAATATTCAATCTCATATCTTTCAAATGAACAGTTTCTTCGGTAAAGACAGCATTCGCTCAAAGATTATAAAAATATATTCAAAGATAAAATTAGGATAAACATCATCACATTTCAGGATTATTTTTCAGAAATGCACAAAGGTAACGCGGAAATGCATAAGCAAATAATATAAATAAATATTACTGTGAAAACAACCGATGAATGCTATTTACGGAAGTAACTAAAACACTACATAAGCACTGAACACAATCATTAACACAAACACTATCACGGAAATGAAAGTTGAAACGGAAACTACGATTTAAATCCAGAGACAGTTAGTAAATGTATGTCAAGTGGAAATCACATAAGAAAACTACAATTGAATGCTTTTTACATTATACATAATACAAAAGTTGCTTTACCTTTTTGGTCCTGCTACAACTTAAAACTCACAGCTCAACTCCTCAATGATTTCAAACACCAAACCAAGGGAAATCTTTACGCACTTTGGTATCTCTGTTTTCCTCAATTGCTAAATATACATCGAGGCAAATGGGTTAGATTCAATACTTAATTCAATGCATATGTTAAAGGCAATTGCAACTTACCAGCCTACTTATACGCATTCAGTTGAATTTATCGATGGAGAGCATTTGAAGCAACACACTTCTAACCAACGTTATAATTTTATGGTAAGCAATTACGTTGATATAAATAAAACATGGTTGCTACAGAAGCTTAGAAAAAATTCAAAAAACTATCTTAAATATTTCATTAATTCTCAATGTCTTCTTATAGAAAAACTCATAAGATAGAATCAACAATTGCATTGATCGTCAAGGGAATGGGTTGTTTACAATTCAACTATTCTCTTCCATTTGGTGCTTAATTCGACTTCTTACGACTATTATTTTTAATTTAATTTTGAAAAAGAAATGAATCCTGCAACAAAAAAATGACCTTTATGTGTATTTCTTATGAAAAGGTTTTGACCCGTCTAGATCGAACCATGGAATTTAGGGATATAAAAAGTAGTCTATACTCTGCGAAGGGTTGACGTTTAATAATGCAGAAAATTTCAGTTTTGCGAGTCTCAGTTCTCCAGTATTTAGTAAACATACATACATACACACAAACAAACACCAAAACACTATCTATTATATATAGATGCTCCTCCGGATTCATCTATATACGAGTAAAATGTAGCTTGCATACTGCAAGCAGATCGACAACACCAATTTCATTTTAACACCACCTTCATATCGGCATCATATCAGGACGGTCCTCAAAAGAAAAAAAAGGATTGAAAATATTCTCAAAATTCACTGCAATTTAATTGTCTGGCATCGAACCCAAGCCTTCCTGGTGAACTTACTATGAAATACAATAGAAGATCACCATCTCTAACTATGTGTTAAAATTCAAGCAGAAATATTGGCTGCAACTGCCTTAAACGACGTCCTACTTTTCACATATATTCCTTATGTGAGAAATTGTAATGTGCTCTGGCAACTAACCCAGGAACAGTACGCTCTTATGTAATTTTTTTTCAAAAACATATGCTCAATATAATTAAGCAATTATAATTTAAGCAAGAACTTCCTATCATATTGATAAATGCATCAAAAAAAATGAAATTCTACCCCAATGTATTATATATGGGGGATATATTTACCAACCGGCATCGAACTCGGGTCTTTCTGGCAATACTGTCTATGCAGCACAACAGAAGATCGCCATCTTTAACTATGTGTGCAAATTCAAGCAGAAATATAGGCTGCAACTGCCTCAAACGACATCCTACCTTTCCCTTATATTCCTTATGAGAGAAAAGTTATTGTGCTTTGGCATCGAACCCAGGAATAGTACAGTCTTATAAAAATTTTTTTTCTGAAACCAATTCTTACCATACATATTCTACCCATGCATGAACTTCCTATCAAAAAAATGAAAAACTACTCCTATGTATTTTAAAGGGCAGATATTTGCATCGTCCTAGCATCGAACCCAGGATGTTTGCCGGGAAAGTCATTTATGTTTTCGATAGATCATGACCATATATATAGGCTCCTAGAGTTTTGATTCTCTACCTACCCGGGAAGTATTTTTTTTATTCCCGAAAATCAAAGCAATGCATTTAAACGGGAAAAATCAGGATTTTGGGGCCCTCTGGAATCGAACCCATGACACTGAGGTTCAAAATCTCATTTTTTCTGGCGGTTACACATAATGGCCATTACGTCATAAAAATTTCAACTCAATCATGCTTGTGGTTTAGGCTGTGAATTTGTATCCTCTCTATCTATCTATTTATATACATGAATGAATCTGGAGATATAGGTATATAGATAGGATACTAATTCACAGGCTAAACTACAAGCGTCATTGACTTGAAAATTTTACCATGTATTGGCCATAACGTGTAACTGCCGGAATAATTGTGATTTTGAACCTCAGTGTCATGGGTTCGAATCTAGAGGGACCCAAAGTCCCGATTTTTTCCATTTATATGTATTGCTTAGATTTTCCGGAATTTTTAAAAAATGCATACCGGATAGGTAGAGAATCGAAACTCTAGGAGACTATATATAAGGTCAGGATCTATCGAAAATAGTAATGACTCATAAGGAAAATTTCCTGGGTTTGATGCTAGGATGATGTAAATATCTGCCCTTTAAATTACATTGAGTTAGTTTTTCATTATTTTTTTATGCACTTATCGAAATGATAGGAAGGTCGTACTCTGCTAGAAGATGTACAGTAAGAATTGATTTAAGAAAAAAATTTATGTAAGACCATACTATACTTGGGTTCAATGCCAGAGCACATTACAATTTCTCTCATAAGGAATGTAAGGGAAAAGTAGAACATCGTTTGAGGCAGTTGCAGCCAATATTTCTGCTTGAATTTTCACCCATAGTTAAAAATGGCAATTTTCTGTTGTGCTGCATAAAAAATATTACCAGACCCTGGTTCGAAGCCAGGTGGGAAATATATCCCCAATTTAAAATACATTGAGCTAGTATTCATTACTTATTTTGATGCACTTATCGAAATAATAGAAAGTTCTTGCTTAGATAGAAGATGTATATTAAGACTCGGTTTAAGAAAAAAAATAGATGAGACCATGCTGTTCCTGGGTTCGATGCCAGAGCACATTACAATTTCTCACGTAAGGAATATAAGGGAAAGGAAACCAGGACCTTTTGAAAAATGTGATCACTTATAACGACTTGGTAGGAAATACACCTACTTAATCCAAAATTTGAAGTCGATATCATTCTGGAAAGGTCCTAATATAAGATTCCGTTAATCCCATTTGAATTGCATAGAGGAATGTAAATGGCACTCTGAAATCGAACCAAGGTTCATTAGGAAAACAGTAAACTGGGTGTATGAAATTTATTTGTGACTTCTGTTCATTTGCAGGGTTTTATGTTTCCATGTTATTGTGAAGGTTTCAAAAAAAAAAACTAAAAAATCGCCGCAATATATTCTAAATAGGAAAATTACTTCTACCTTCTCAATACATGTATCCTAATTTTTTATCCCCCAAATACTTCAAATAGCAAAGCTATCTGGTGTCAAACACAAGATCTTTTTGTAAGATAACCGTTTCTAAAGTTTCAATTTGTTATATTTAGAAGGCCCTCAAACTAAATTCTGAATTACCCTTTAATTGAATGTTAGCATGCATGTGATGCCCTGGCGACTATCAGGGAAGCGATGAACTGCGTATACGAAATTTATTTACGACCTTGTTTATGCCGAGATTTACTTTTCCATTTGATGTTAGTTAGTTAGTTAGTTAGTTTGCAAATGTTCCTTCTTTTCATAAATTCTGACCTAAGTCTTTACTATTGAAGTAGGCTTACACTCCCCTTGCACTCAAATAAGAAAATGCTTGAGCTTGGATTCCACAATTGCCTGGGTCGCTAGGGATACACTTTGTTTATTACGAATACATTTCACAAAATTTTCGTACATTTTGCCCTAGCTCTACTTGTCTCGACTTTTTAGGATCATTATTTCGTAAATAATTTTGCAAATGAAATGGAGTCTGCTAACAGTAAAAAAGAACTTAATGTTCATTTCTTACGTACAATATTTGTCCTGACCTAGCGTAGAACAAAGGATAATCTACAAAGGTATCTTTGAAGTTTTCTTTTGATAAGCATGGCTTCCAACGATTCCTCAAGTTTCAACTATCTAATTTGTTGGGACTTGCCTTTAAAAATTCTGAAAATCCCGGCAATGCATTTTTATGGAAAAAATCAGGATTTCAGGGCCTTCTGGCATTGAACCCATGATAGTGAGGGTCAAGGTCTGAATTTTTCTTACAGTCACACGCTATGGGCAGTAAATTGTAAAAATTTCAAGTCAATGATACTTGTGGAACATGGTTAGAATTTGTATCCCCCATACCCAGGAAACTCAACCTGGTGCCCGAGGCGACCTTGCACAGTGCCCGCCAAGCTTCGGTAAAATGATTTTTTTATTTGCTACAGCAGTATTTCTTGGGATTGCACAAGTGAGGATAAAAAGGAGGTTCAGCGGGGAAGGGGTGGGGGTCATCAATTCGGTTGCCCTGGTCTTGGGTTTCATAAACATGAAGGGTGATGATGTGTCTAAACTTTACCCCTCTTATAGCCTCTGTCCAGATTAACAAGACCCATATCTATGTCATATTTTCTTCATTATGTGAATGCGAAGATTCAGCCAGGCTCAGCTTATCAATGTATTGAACTCCTCATAATCAAGGACTGGTGCTTTTCAGAACGCAGCGGTGTGTTTGCATCAAAAACCTTCATATCAGAATTATTCCCTATATTCAAATCTTCTTGAAAGATAAAGACTTTACTTGTTCTGAGATTGTGATGAAACATAATTTTCTCGATCTTATTTACCAAGGAGCGTTTTTTTCAAATGACCTACGGTTAATTAGTAAAGTGATAATATTGCCCAAGGATGGCCTTGACGGAAATGATTTATGGTGACCGCTTTGCTTTCGGAAGCACCTTTGGGTTCCCGGGTACCAAAAGAGGTTGAGTACCCCAGCCCTTAAGGTATGTACAGAGAAGCGTCTATATATAATAGATATTTATTGATTTTTACACTCCTCTTATTCATTCATTTAGTTAGGTTAAACAAACATTTTTGGCTTTGCGTTCATCATTTATTCATTTCCTGAAAGTTTTGATTGAACGTCTTCAGCTGGATTCCATTCTTGAAAAATGTGCCACAAACATGTTAAAACTAATTCGCAACAATAGTTCTTCCACTGATCGACATTCTCCTGGCTGTATGTGCTGGATTTATAATAGCATTCTTTAAACGCTCTTAAAAAATATGGCGTATTTTAAATTAGCATGCTTTAGTAAAAATAAGAAAAGTAACGTAGTATTTTAAAATTTTTATTTGGCAAATTAACCCATGAACATGCTCGATAAAAGGGATGGACAAGAGCCCTTTCAAAATACATTCCTGATGAAGGGACAGATAAACATACAAAACCAACATTAAACAAAATCCAATTACATACAACAGGTTTCCCTGCACATCCCTTCAATCAGCTGAAACCAAAATACCTGTGATATAGAGTCCACAATGCTGAGAGGTACTGCACCATTTGATGTGGAATTATCACCAAACACTTTAGAATATTCTGCATTAATCTCCGAAAACATGTTAATATCAGCCACGTACAAACTCACTGCCACCACGTCAACTGGGGACATATTCTGCTTCTTCAATATGCCTGTTGGTAGAGAACATGATTTACAACATAATAATTTATCTAATTCAAAATTCATTGTGATTTGTAATTCAAATCTCAAAAGAGATACACCTCCAAGGTAGCTATGCAATAAGGCACAGAGAATTCTCAAAAGGCTATTTCAATCATTCTGAAGTCAAACCCAGCACCGTGAGTTGACTCGTAGTGCACCCACTCCCTTTTATCACTTATGGAGGTGTTTTGGAAAAAATCAATTGCAATTGAGAAGTTCGTCTGAGTGGCAAAAGGAATTCATTTTTTCAATTTTCCAACTAAACTATAGAAGCTAACTATAAAATAATACAAATACCACCAAAAATAAAAAATCTGATGTGGCCAACACATGACTTTCTCCATATTTATTGAAAACATAAGCCTATGCCGGTAATATATAAATAACACCAAAACAATGAGTGTTACAGGAAATGTTTCATACAAGCTTTGTAGTAAAAAACATTATCTACAACTTTGGTACATAGTTGTACGTACCTACATTGCATTCTGACAGAGATAAGTAAGAAAAACTTCAATTTCTGGATAAACAATTACTTCCGGTTAACCATTATTGAAGAATAACTCCTAAAAAATCATTGTTACGAAAAAATGTTTCATACAAAAGTTGTAGTAAAGTACACTATCTATAACTTTTGTATGTAAATTTATATACCTAAATTGCATTCTGACAGAGATATGTATGAAAAACATCCTTTTCTAGGTAAACAACAACTTACGGTTAACCATTATTGAAGAATAACTCCTAAACAATCAGTGTTACGAAAAAATGTTTCATACAAAAGTTGTAGTAAAATACATTATCAATATGTTTTGTTCATAATTGTATATACCTATATTGCATTTTGACAGAGATATGTATAAAAAACTTCCATTTCTGGATTAACAACAACTTCCGGTTAACCATTATTGGGGAATAACTCCTAAACAATCAGTGTTATGAAAAAATGTTTTATACAAAATTTTGTAGTAAAATACATTATCTATAACTATTGTTTGTAAATGTATATACCTATATTGCATTCTGACAGAGATATGTATGAAAAACTTCCTTTTCTGGATTAATAACAACTTCCGGTTAACCATTATTGGGGAATAACTCCTAAACAATCAGTGTTACGAAAAAATGTTTTATACAAAAGTTGTAGTAAAATACATAATCTACAACTTTTGTGTGTAAATGTATATACCTATATTGCATTCTTACAGAGATATTTAAGAAACAAAATTTTGTTCCGGATAAACCGTAACTTCCGGTTAAGCAATATTCTCCAAAAACTAATCAACTCTTGGCATTGTTAGGAAAATTATAAATATGAATATTGAAAATGATCGGATAATTACTTTTTAAGATAGAGCGCCCACAAACTTTTTAACCACAGACAGACAGACAGACACACAGACAGACATGTTCGGGAAAATAGCTAAAACATGCTCTATGGGCCCCAAAACATCTATTTCCGTCAAAATCTGGAAGTCGAATTTTTTTGCAAATACAATACTTTCTCTATACTACGTATAGGGATAAAGTAAAAAATTTACCCATAGTGATGAAATGTGAGCTAGCCATTGTTATCCTCCACCTACATAGTTAAAGGTTCCATTCACAATTTTTCTTCAAAGTCCTGTATATTAAACTAAAATTGCATTATATATATATATATATATATATCTATTATATATAGACGCTTCTCCGGATATACCTATACACACACTCACTCATTCATTCATTCATAGGCGATCAAAATTCTAACCATGTTCCAGAAGTGACACACACTTGAAATTTTTACGACGTTATGGCCATAACGTGTAACCACCAGAAAAAAACCTCACTCATGAACCTCAGTGTCATGAGTTCGATTCTAGAAGGCCCCAAAGTCGCGATTTTCTCCATAAGAATACATGGCGGGGATTTTCGAAAATTTTTTTGTGACACTTCCCAGTAAAGTAGATAGTTGAAACTCAAGGGATCGCTAGAAGCTGTGCATATCCAATGAAAATCAAAAAGACCTATTCAAATATTGTCCATGGTTCGATGATAGGTCAGGGCAAAAATTGGCCGTTTAAAAGGCATTGTGGCGATTTTTAATAATTTTTTTGGACCCCTTCCCGACGGCATGGAAACTTGAAATTCGGCATGGTGTTAGATATAATAAATATATTTCTTAATCAAATTTTCAGTTTTCACTGATGGTCCTTGGTTCGATCCCAGAGAGCCATTTACATTCCTCAATGCATTTCTTATGGAGATAAAGGCAACAAATTTACGGTACTTCCCGGAAAGATATCGAATTCAAACTTTGCATAGTATAAGATGAAGTCCTAACAAATAAAACTGTTTATTCACAGCTACCAATGTGTCCCGAGTTCGACACCAGGCGTCTCTATAATCAGTAAATGATCCGATTTATAAGAATCATATTGAGCCCTTCCCAATAATATAGAAACTTGAAATTCAGCATATATCTAGAGCTCATAGATACTTTTCGAAAACATATTTTAGATTTCCTAGATCATCCTTGGTTTGAATCCATGGAGCCATTGAAATTCGTGAAAAGTAGGACTTCGTTTGAGGCAGTTGCAGCCAATATTTCTGCATGAATTTTCACACATAGTTAGAGATGGTGATCTTCTGTTGTGCTGCATAGTAGGTTTACTAGGAAGACCCGGTTTTAAATTAATTAATGTTGTCGATCTGCTTGCAGTATGCAAGCTACATTTTACTCGTATGATATATGAATGAATCCGGAGAAGCATCTATATATAATAGATATATCTATTATATATAGACGCTTCTCCTGATATACCTATATATATATACATTCATAGGGGATCAAAATTCTAACCATGTTCCACAAATGCCACTGACTTGAAATTTTTACGACATATTGGCCATATCGTGTAACCTCCAGAAAAAATCCGACATTGAACCTCAGTGTCATGGGTTCGATTCCAGAAGGCCCCAAAGTCCCGATTTTCTCCATAAGGATATATGGTGAAGATTTTCGAAAATTTTTTTGAGGCACTTCTCGGAAAGGTAGAGAGTTGAAATCCAAGGGATCGCTAGATGCCGTGGATATCCAACGAAAATAAAAAAGACATCGCCGAACATGGTCCATGGTTCGATGCTAGGTCGGGGCAAAAATCGGCCGTTTAAAATGCATTGCGGCGATTTTGAAGATTTTTTTTTAATCCTTTCCCGATAACATAGATACTTGAAACTCGGCACGTGGATAGATATCATGAATATGTTTAATAATCAAATTTTACATATTCGCTGATGGTCCTTGGTTCGATCCCAGAGGGCCATTTGCATTTCTCAATGCATTTCTTACGGAGATAACGGAAACAAAATTTAGGCACCTCCCGGCATGCTATCGACTTCAAACTTTGCATGTTAGTAGAGCAAATCCTTAGAAATCAAACCGGGCATTCACGGCTATCAATGTGTCCTGGGTTCGACACCAGGTGTCTCTGCAATCAGAAGTTGATCCGATTTTTAGGAATTATTTTGAAACCTTTCCCAATAATATAGAAACTTGAAATTCGGCAAATAGATAGAGATCATAAAAAACTTTCAGAAACATGTTTTAGATTTCCAAGATTGTCCTTGAATCGAATCCAGAGAGCACTTTACATTCGTGAAAATTAGAACGTCTTTTGAGGCAGTTGTAGCCAATATTTCTGCTTGAATTTTCACACATAGCTAGAGATGGTGATCTTCTTTTTTTCTGCAGAGAAGCTCACAGTAAAGACCCGGGTTCGATGCCAGACGATGAATTGTCAGCGAATTTTAAGAAAAATTTCAATCCTTTTTTTTTCTTTTGAGGACCGTCCCGATATTATGCCGATATGAAATTAGTATTGCCGATCTGCTTGCAGTATGCAAGCAACATTTTACTCGTATATTCATATAGATAGATAGATAGATAGGATACTAATTCACAGGCTAAACCACAAACGTCATTGACTTGAAAATTTTAGGACGTATTGGCCATAACGTGTAACCACCAGAAAAATTGCGATTTTGAACCTCAATGCCATGGGTTCGATTCCAGAGGGCCCCAAAGTCCCGATTTTTTCCATTTAAATGCATTGCTTTGATTTTCCAGAATTTTTAAAAAATACTTCCCGTATAGGTAGAGAATTGAAACTCTAGGAGCCTATAAACATGGTTAGGATCTATCGATAGCATTAATGAATTTTACAGAAAATATCCTGGGTTCGATGCTAGGACGAATCGAAAATCTGCCGTTTAAAATACATGGGAGTAGTTTTTCATTATTTTTTTTGATGCACTTATCGAAAAGAAAGGAAGTTCGTGCTTGGCTAGAAGATGTATGGTAAGAATTCCTTTAGGAAAAAATTTTTGGTAAGACCGTACCACTCCTGGGTTCGATACCGGGGCACATTAAAAATTCTCTCATAAGGAATACATGGGAAAAGTAGGACGTCATTTCAGGCAGTTGAAGCCAATACTTCTGCCTGAAATTTCACACATTGTTAAAGGTGGTGATCTTCTATTGTGCTGCATAGAAAGTATTACCAGAAAGACCCGGGTTCGAAGCCAGGGGGTAATCATATCCCCCGTTTAAAATACATTGCGTTGGTTTTCATTATTTATTTAGATGTATTTATCGAAATAATATGAAGTTCTTGCTTAGCTAGAAGATGTATATTAATACTCAGTTTAAGAAAAAAATTAATATAAGACCATGCTATTCCTGGGTTCGATGCCAGAGCACATTACAATTTCTCACTTAAGGAATATATGTGAAAAGTAGGACGTCGTTTGAGGCAGTTGCAGCCAATATTTCTGCTTGAATTTTCACACATAGTAAGAAATGGTGTTGTTCTGTTGTGCTGCATAGTAGGGTATGACCTGAACGAACCGGGTTCGATGCCAGGCGATAATATTGCAGCGAATTTTACGAATATTTTCAATCCTTTATATTTTTTTTATGTCCGTCCCAATATGATGCTGATATGAAATTAGTATTGCCGATATGAAATAAGTATTGCCGATATGAAATGAGTGTTGCCGATCTGCTTGCAGTATGCAAGCTACATTTTACTCGTATATATATACGAGTAAAATGTAGCTTGCATACTACAAGCATATTGATAACATAAATTTAAAGTCGACATCATATCGAGAGGGTACTCAAAAGAAAAAAACGGAATGAAAATATTCTAAAAATTCATTGCAATCACTGCAGAAAATCACCATCTCTAACTATGTGTGAAACTTCAAGCAGAAATATTTGCTGCAATTGCCTCAAACGACATCCTACTTTTCACATATATTCCTTATGTGCATCACCTACCTATCCTAGCATCGAACCCAGGATTTTTTCTATGAAAGTCATTTATGTTTTCGATAGATCATGACCATATATATAGGATCCTTTAGTTTTAATTTTCTACCTATCCAGGAAGTATTTTTTTTACTTGAAGTTTGATGAAGGGTGGTAAATATATCTATAGAACACATTGGGATAGTTTTTCATTATTTTTTTCATGCGCCTATTGAAATGATAGGAAGTTCCTGCTTAGATAGAAGATGTATATTAATACTTGGTTTAAGAAAAAAATTTAAATAAGACTATGCCTTTCCTAGGTTTGATGCCAGAGCACATTAAAATTTCTCACGTAAGGAACATAAAGGAAAAGTAGGACGTCATTTGAGGCAGTTGCAGCCAATATTTCTGCTTGAAATTTCACACATAGTTAGAGATGTGCATTGTGTGGCATAGTAAGTACGACCAGGAGGACCTGGGCTCGATGCCTGAAGAATAAATTGCAGCGAATTTGCAATTAAATTTCATCTTCTTACCTTTCAAGCATTCTTCAATTTACTCTAATATATATGACTTTGTTCAGTGGGCTACAATCGAAAAAAAAAAATGGCCAAAAACACAAAAGTGAATTTTTAGTGTGAACTCTGACACTTTGCATAGTTACTGCTGAATAAATTTTGCATACAACCATACAAGTAAAATACATTGATTCCTGCAGATTTACCAAATTGACGTTGACTAAATTTTGCAAAAAATGCAGGTCCTAGATGATTTGCAAAATTCTTCACCAATGTTCACCAAAATTCAAACTGATGCTGAATCCATTAGAGGAAATTCACAAACACAATGCCATATTATAAACCTGTACTTATTCCTTCATAACACTCAATTTTAATTATCACAGTTGAGTATTTGTATTACTTTATGTAACAAAATGAAAGACATCAGATTTTTTGCATCTACAGGGTGCGGTAATATAACTACCTTTTTTAAAATGCACGCCATTCAGTCGGTTGATGTTGTAATGGAGGGCTAGTGGTCACGTTTGAGAGGCATGACTATAAAGTTTTGCTCCCATAAAGTTCAGTTGTCATCTTGCGTTGGAACAGTGAGTAGTGTGCAATTGCTGCTGAGGCCTATTTTTCGAGCGGATGTTCAGTGATCGCAACCCAGCGCACCTTTCGGAATCACTTTAATTTAGCCCTGTTGGCCTCTGTCCCACACTGGAAATCAATTATTGCATGAGTCACTACATTCAGACAAACTGCAAGTGCGACAAGACAAAGAACTGGAGTCCCATTAGATCACCTGAGAACATTGAGGCAGTGAGAGCTTCAATTTTGCAATCACCCTTTGGCGTGCAAACATACGTCTGCCTTGAGCTTTCCAATCGTTCTGTAAGAATTATTTCTCATGATGATCTCCATTGTCATTCATGACCATCCTTACAAGATGGCGATTGTGCAGGGACTTTCTGAACGTGACAATTCTTGGAGGAACACGTGTGAGGTTCTTCTCGAAATCCTTTCTGAGGATTCTGTAGTTTTTTGTAAACATGTTACAGGAATTTCTTTTCCACGGCTAGATGAGTTGGACTCAGGGGACAGTTGGTTCCAACAAGGCAATGCAACGGCTCACACTTCAAGAGCATGGATGGCTGTTTTGAGGGAGCACTTCCCAGAGCGCCTCAATTAGGGGCGATTTGGAGTGGCCAGCCCGCTCTCCCAATTTGGCATCGTGTGATTTTTTTCTATTGGGTTTTTTGAAATCTCATGTTTATGTGAACCTTCCAAGGACCCTACAAGCTTTGAAGACAAACATTCAGGAAGAAATTGCTAACATAACCCTTGCTGTGCTGGCAAGAGTCATGACAAACACCAGAAATAGGTTTACTCAGTGAATGGAGAATGGGGGACGTCACCTACCAACAGGTAATTCGATCTTCAAAACTGTGTAAAACAGAACTTTAGATATATGCCTATATTATAAAATAAAAATAAAAAATTTCTGATTTATACAATGGGTTTTATTAAGTTTTGAAAAAAAAAAAAAGGAAGTTATGTTGCCACACCCTGTATTATATTTTGAAGGTTACCAGCAGCATATCGGCTGCAAATTCTTAGTCAAAACTGCATGCACCATTTACAAGTAGGTAGCCTTTTTTGAGTGGGTGCCAACTAACAAATCCTGAAATTCGAGCCTAAGTATCACTGGTCCAATCTCCCATAAGAAATATCTAATAATCTAAGAATATGTATCTATTATATATAGATGCTTCTCCCGCTATACCTATAGGGTTAGGGTGTTCCACAAGTATCACTGACTTGAAATTTTATGGTAAGTTTGTTTTACCTTGGTTGCTGGCTTCATTGCATTTGCAAAATTAAATTAGAAATAATTATTGTACCACCAGATAAAGGTTCTTCCTATATTCTCTCACACCAGATGATGATACTTAGGCGTTGAAACCGGTCATGTGTTGTATGTTTTAATGCTGTGGAATATAGACTTAGTAAATTTATTCTTTTATTATTTTATTATGGAATTCCACTAGGTGAAGCCCGAGCTGATTGAATTTTTATCATTACACATATTTTACGCCCTATTATTTATAGCCTAAATAAGCTGAAAACAATTGCTTACCATTCCTACTATTTAAAAGCTGATAATAGTGATGCCAATTCCTGTCAAAAGTTAATTGTTGAAAAGTACTCAAAAAAGTTAAACTTCATGAACACAATCTATTGCCCATTCGTAAGGAGTTTGCATATTGCCGGCTTTAAAGGACTCTATTCAGAGTTGCCGAATTGTCGGAGGTAGAGTGATTTCAGTTAGTTCCCAGATAATCCGCATTCAGACGCCAACAGGTGTTGAGATAATTGTTTCCCCCATTGTACATCTTGAATTGCCCACAAGACGGAAGAGCAGAAACGAGAGCTACAAGATGTATGTATATTCCATGAAGGCTATCACTAAGAAGGGCGAAGTAGACAACAAATCTTTGCATTGTATATCAAATACATTTTGAGTGGCCTCGGGGACAGAGAACTGACAATGTTGTGAGTAGGTTGTTGCTGATGGGCGATTTTAATTGGAAGACGAATACCACAAACGAGTACAAATAAACAGGGACTCAGTTGTAGAATTTATCGACTTTGAGAGTAACTGTGACAAGGACAAGAAGGGTAGAATTCCTACAGTGTTGAATGAATTTAGGGTGAAGAAAGTAAAACGATTGAGAGAATGGGTGCAAACTTGGCAGCCATTGGAGTAGAAATTGCCATTGAAGTCTTGATCGTCCCTGACCAGGAAGATGGACTAATCATTGATAGAAGTGCACTGGACCTGACTGGGGTGATGATTATTAAGACTGCAGGCGGATTAGAAATATTGTATGAGGAGAAATTGGGAGAGGAGCCCAAGCGAAGTAACCATTAGGGCTTGTACACAAATTATGTAACGTGAAATTCTCCAATTTTTGACCCCCTCAGTGTCAGGACCATAATGCCAGGCTGAACCCCTCCTCCCTCCACTCCGTTACGTAACGAGTACTTTGTGAAAAGTTTTGGGCTTATATTCAGAAAAGAAAGATTTTTAGTTCCCAATACTAATCCACTTTTTAATAAATAATATAAATGTTAATAACCATTATAGTGTGGTGTTTCATTGCGAATATACGAAAATCCATTCATAGGAGGATATAGGATTATTTTGGGAATCCTATATTATCCTCTGTGAACGGATTTAGTTCCATTTTTTCACAGTCTTTCAGAGACAAATAGGAATTGTATTCGACAATGATGGTGTTCACACCTGTGACTTCTACCTCCGAGTTTTCTTCTGCCACCAATTCCACTGTGTCAGGTGTTAATTGGCAAAGTAGTTATCTCTGAATCCACGCGATAACTCGCGTTAAGGATACTTTATATGCAGGAGTTGATTTTGAGTCAATCTTAATCTTGGGGTACGCAGCTGCTTTTTTAGAGGTGAAATAAAGGCCACAAACATTGGCACGCAGTTACTGATGGGCAGAAGAAATCATAGGGCATTACACTGAATCCAACAAGGCTGGGCTTTTCTGTTACCGTAATTCTCAGCAGTAGAGGAGCGATACATACATTCATTCACATACATTCCAATACATTCAAATAATAAGTAATTCCAATAAGAGTCGTAAGAATTTCTATTATAAAAAATCGAAGCATAGGAATATATGATTATACAAAATTCTAAAAATTGGTCAACTAAATAACAAATGCTTGCAGAATATATGCCTTCTACTAGTATGAAATATAGGTGTGGCGAATGAGCAGGATAATTCTTCTTAAAAACTTATCTTTTGAAAAAATTTGAGTATATTCTGAGACTTTCTTTTGGTGGCTTTTTCCCTCCTCTCAACAAGAATAGCACTTGCATTTCTTTCCCTCTCTTCTTTCTTTTTAAACCTTTTATTTCCAAATCACATTAAAATGCAGACTGGCCACTGATATATTTGAGTGGCATTCTTTATATGCCTTAAAGGTCTTTTCATATATTTAACCAAGATTCGATGCCATGAAATGCTGATAATTAGCATCGCACATACAGGAGAATACCCGTGCAGCCTACCACACTCCACTCGCACTCTGACTACTTACGTTCGACACTCGTGCTCCTTTCGATCAGACCTGTTGACTTTCTCCGGTGAATTGCGTGCGAGTTTGATTTTCAAACTTTTATATTTAAATTTAATCATGCAGAAATTTTGCTATTTTTGACTGTTCTAAAACTGTGACGCAATGCAAACTTTGAATCCCCACGTATCAGGACCGTAATGCCACACCCCCCCTCCACCTTAATTGCATTACATAATTTGTCATCAAGAAAGGGTTACAGAAACATATTTAGAGGAGTTGATTGCTGCTGATAAAAGATGACAGCTGCTGAGAGAGAACTTGCCCAAGTTGCAGTTGGCAACTAAACCACCAGAAGAAAAGTAACCAGAGATTACTCACTCATCAATTTCTGGTGTAAGACCTGTGGAAATGGCAGCTAGAGAGAGGGAAATAGAAGAGCGAAAGTATTGATGCTCCAATAGTCACAAAATAGAGCCAAGGAGAGGTAAGAGTTCAAATGAAGAATGGAGAGAAGATGATGTTTCAGGGGGTATTGGATAACCAACAGCAGGATGTCAAAGGTCAGCTCATAGGTCTGGATGTGTAAAGAGCAGTATGGGGAGAGACTCAAATTGCGTTAGAATCGGAAGAGTCAGGGATGGTTCAGACCCATGTATCTTTATATATAGGCATTTCTCTGGATATCTATTATATATAGGCATTTCTCTGGATATCTATTATATATAGACATTTCCACAGATAAACCTATATATGAGTAAAAGTAGCTTGTATACTGCAAGCATATGTTTAAAGTACTGTACTTTCCATAGTTCTATTTGATTTGAAAATTTAGGAACCCAAATTCCTCTATGTAAAATCTGTGTCCAAGTGACCTGGAGTAGGACTGTTTTATGATGAAATTGCATTTAACTATTTACTTTCGGATAATATAATCATTTCTAAAAATCAAAGTCCAATTCTTTTATGAAGAAATGCTGGTTTGAAGAATTGATTTTCAAAAATTTTATCTGGAATGAATGCAAATATTATACAAAGCTCACTCTGAAGTTTGATGAGGGCTTGAGCAGTGGCTTGGGCACAATCCTTTCCCTTTCCCAGAATGCCTCCAATCCAACACCATCCCACATGATTGGTGAGGGTGGGTGTGGGCGATGGAGATGAGATAGAACCCTTTATCTGCCCTTCCATTACTTCCTCTTCCACAACCTCTTCTTCCTCATCTTCTGCGCTTTGAGACTGGTCCAGGGACTCATCCATATCACTCAGAAAATCAACAGATGTTTTAATCGGAATTCCTTTCAAGCGATCACAGATGGATAGAGTAACCTGCAATTTCAAAATTGAAGAATATAAGCAAGAAGACCAAAACTTACACATGTGGAAAGTAAATTATACTTGTAAAATCAATATGAGAAAGTGTGACCATGTGGAAAGCCGTAATTTAACTTCTAAGTTAACTAATTTTACTAATTCTTGTAGTTTAACTTCTATTAACTTTAAGTTCTACTTGAATGAGGGGATGGAAAGAAAATCAGCACTGTTGCAACACTGGCATGATGTTTTTGCAAGAACAAATGCAAAAGGCATTCACAGCACACACAGACAGTTGCACAAATGTCTTCAGACAAAACCTGTTTTAAAGAATATTGGTGTTCAACGGGGAATTTGCATAATTTTTTTTAACACTTTTAATGAGAAGTTTATCATCTAAAATGTACTCGGCGAAAATTTTACTGTTGTACAATATCGCTTTATAAAGATATTGCACTTTAAAAATACTACATTTTCGTCTGCTTGAAAACACTACGTCACCAGGATTTCGGTGTGTGACTTCACGGCACGGTATCGCTGCAGACGTCGCATGGGCTAGAATTGAAAAAACCTGGACAAGGGGCGAAAAATGGGTTTTTTGAGTGCGGATATTAAAACTTAACATAGTTATAGGAAAATGGTTGAATTTTATGCTCCTGCTCGTCGTTTTTTTATTTTCAGAGGTCAAACTTGAGAAATTTTCACGAAAACGGGAAGTTTTGGAGTTTTCGGAAAAACGTTCAAGTTCGAACATCCCATTCTTCCACTGAGCTTTCTTTTGCTGCCAGAAAACCCCTATGATCCGGGTAGACCTTTTTCCGATGCCTGCAGTCAGCGGTTATTGTTCAAGACTTTTGGTTGTTCCTCTAACGTGGAAGCAATTGCCAATGATTTAATAGTTATATTTTTACTTTCTCCATATACGAAGTATAGAGAAAGTATTGTTTTCATGAAAAAATTTGACTTCGAGATTTCAACGGAAATACATGTTATGGGGTCCCTAGAACACGTTTTGACCATTTTCGGAATGATGTCTGTGTGTATGTGTGTGTGTGTGTGTGTGTGTGTGTGTGTGATAGTGGGCGCTCTAACGTGAAAACTATTAGTTGTATCAATACCAAACTTCATATATAGTACTGTGGTGTGTGCTGTCAGAGTTGATTAGTTTTTGGAGTAAATCGGTCAACCGGAAGTCGAGCTTTATTCATTAAAGCTCATTTCCGGTATTCAAAATATCTCCATAAATATGATATATAGGTATATTGTATACCTTATAAAAGTTTTAGATAAAGTATTTTACTATAACTTTTGTTTTTAGCATATTTTTGTATCACCGGTTGATTAGGAGTTATTCGTGAAATACTGATAAACCGGAAGAAGATGATTATGTACTTTGTGGGCGCTCTAACATGAAAACTATTTGTCGGATCAACACCAAATTTCATATATAGTATATTGATTAGTGTCGTTAGAGTTGATTAGTTTTTGGAGTGAATCGGTTAACCGGAAGTTGAGCTTCATTCTTCAAAGCTCATTTCCGGTTTTCAAAATATCTCCATAAATATGATATTTAGGTATATACTATTATTCATTAATGTTTTAGAAAATGTATTTTCCTATAACTTTTGTATGAAACATATTTTTGTATCATTGATTTTTTAGGAGTTATTCATGAAATACTGATAAACTGGAAGTTGCTGATTATGTACGTTGTGGGCGCTCTGGGCTCTATGGGCGAAAGGCCAAATTCATCGTTTTTCATCGAGCATGTCCCGAAAAACATTATTTATAATGTTTGTGACGTAAAAGATAATAATATATAAATTAATCACTCATCTTCCAAGTTTAGATGGAATATAGAGTTCGAAATTACTGTCGTAGATAAATATTTACATCTTATGTATGGAGAAAGTCATGTGCTGGCCACATCAGATTTTTTTCCTTGCTGTTAGCTGATTAATTTGATACCAAACAGTTAGTAGATACATTGATTTTTAACGAGTGAGGAAAATATGAAATTACGAATGCACTGCAAATCTTGGAATTACGCAGAGGCCGGAAAACCCCGGGGAATGGTTTTCCACATTCAGGACAATGCAAAAGATTTTGTGAGGGTGCGTCTCATTCACAGTACCGCCATAAAATTGGGAAAGGCCAAGCATGGGCAAGGAAGAGCAGGTCAAACGTATAAGAACGTTTTTCCCGCAGTTCTAGTATTCTGGCAGGAAAACGTTTTTATACGTTTCCCACAGTTTAAGGGTTAATGATTGTGTCTGAGCACACACATGCATGTATCTGAAGTATATAAAGCACAATCTGAGAAAGAGTGATTAATTTTCAGTCTAATAAAGCTATTCAAACCCATTGGATGAACTGAATACAGTAGAACTTTGCAATAGCAAACTCTGAAATTACAAAATTCATTAAATAAAGAAACAAATTTTAGTCCCGCCACAAACTGAGGCAGTTCCAGCCAAAGCTTGAATTTTCACACATAGTTAGAAATGGTGATTTTCTGTTGTGCTGCATAGTAAGCTCACCAGGAAGACCCGGGTTCAATGCCAGACGATTAAATTGCAGCAAATTTTAAGAATATTTTCAATCTTTTATTTTACTTTTGAGGACCGTCCCGATATGATGCTGACATGAAATTAGTGTTGTCAATCTTCTCCCAGTATGCAAGCTACATTTTACTCGTATGTTAAATGATCCCAAAATTTCCAGGTATCCTCCAGAGTGTAGATATAATTTAGATGAAATTGTACTCTTCTATAAAGACATTGCCAGCCTCAACTCCAGTGCTAAAGGGCGAAAAATGCCATGGCGGTCAGAAAAGTAAAGAGCGCATTACAGTTGTTCTGACTTGCAATCAAAGTGGAAGCCACAAGCTCAAGCCTGAAATAATTGGAAAATTCAAAAAACCCAGATGTTTTAAAAACATAAATATTGAAAGAATTGGGTGCAAATATACTGCCACCAAAATAGCCTGGACTACTGTAGATATTTTTCGTCAACAAGTTATTTGTTTGGAATGATATGCAACTGGAAAAAATAAGGTTTGTCTTTTAATTGATCATGCACCAGTTCACATAATTGAAGGACTGAAGTTGAACAATGTTGAAGTTTTCTTCTTGCCAAAGAACACCACATCCACTCCACAGGTTAACTTTCAATACTGAATGCTATTTTTAGCCCAGATGGTCTATACTTCCTATTTCATAATTGCATTCAATGATTGTGTTAATATTTGACTTTTACGAAATGTGACAACTAAAAGAAACTACATTTTAAGTTATTGTGGTACCGCGCTTTTGCACGGACTATTAAAACTTTTTTTCCTTGTGAGTGGCCAACTTAATGAGGGTGCGTCTTATATGCCAGTGCGTCTTATATGCCAGTGCGTTTTATAATCCGTGAAATACGATAGTTAGTCCCACAACAGTACGAAATTGCTGGAGATCTGCAGGATTTCAGTTTTCAAGTGATAATCAAGCAGCAGTTCAGACTTCAATGGTAGAACCTGAGACCAGTTTATTGCCAAATATTAAACTGCTACAGGCAGAAAGACTTTGTTCTATGAACATAAATGAAGAAGCTTTTGCTATCATTGACAGTGACATTGCAACTAGTTGTACTGTGGCAAACCCACAAATTTGCATAGCTGGATCATCTTCACAGCCTAATTATACAGAAACAACAGCATCTGATAGTGATTCAGATGATGATACACAAGAAATAGTCCAACACACCAGGGCTTATGCTTTAAGAGCGATTTCAGTACTGCAAAGTTTGCATTTACTATTCACTGATCTCCAAGATTATTATGGAAAAACAATATGCAATATTCAGAGTGTAATCTTAAATTCTTTCAGTAATACACAAAGACAAAAAAAATATAACAGAGTTCTTCAAAATTGTTTGAAGATATGCAAATTCATGAAAACAAGCCACGAGCTTGATCTTGTGATCTCTTTTAATAAAAATAGTACCAAAGTAGTGTGATGAAGCCCCTGTGTTCTACGTTTGTGGTAAGTGTTATTTAATGAAACGTTTCTTCCAGTTGGTTCATGAGGAACAGCTCACTTAAGATTGTCTTGTTTTTATAAATACACTCATTACTCTTTTAAAATTTGTAAATGTGTGATGATCCTTCTCACTGTAAATGGTTTGTTTACTTTTCTTGTTCATCTTACTGTTTGAAACTAAAGTTGAATTTCCTATCTTTTGTGCACCAACTACTGTTTGGTGCATGCATGTAATTATTTTTGTATGCTTTTTTATTTTGTGATTTCCCTTTTCCTGGAATTATTGCATTAGAAATAGAAAGTTTAAGCAGATTTGTAAAAATGTGCTATAATTTATAAAATACAGAATACATATGATTCCAATAAATGATTGTAACCAAATCTTAGATACTTAAACCTTATTTTTCATATAAAAGAAAAATACCCATTTTATAACTAGTCTAAGAGTTTTGAATGCTAGTACCTTACGACATTGTGTGTTGCATACACACATGGAGTCTTGCAATAACAAAATTTTCAATAACGAAATGACAATATTTCAGTCCCCTCAATTTCGTTATTGCAAAGGTTTACTGTACTTAAGTCAAATAATCCCTTTCACTCAAACCAACCCATCCACCACTTATCATTCATTATTCACCATGTCTAAAGAAAGAGGCTCATAGAGCATAAAGGTCAGGATGGTAAACTAAAGCTGAACTCCAGTGCCTTAGAAAGAGATGCTTCAAAAGCAGAGAAAAAATAAAGATCTACTTAAAAACATGTCAGAATCAGAAGCATCGATAAAAGAGAAAACTCTAACCCAAATTTCAGAGGATTATTGCATTACAATCAAACAATATTAAAATAATATTAGAAGATACTAAAATAAATACTCACTTCTTTATCAACAAGATGAAAAGAATTGAATGTTATGAAACCAACTGGAGCAATTGTGTCTTCTGAATTAGCAACTGCCTCCCAATCATCACTGAAAGAAATAAAATAAATAAATAGCAAAACCATGGATAAGTACAGGGAAGTTTAGTACAAATTAAAATATCACAAAAGATTTATTTATTCAATTAAAATCTATTCTAAGCTATAAAATTATTAATTAGGAAAATATATTTTTAAAAATTTTAAAAAGAGTTTATTGGATCAAAATCATATTTATAGTCATTCATTGATATAAACAATGTAGAGGTATAATTTCATAACTACAAATTCACCTTGCCAAAATGAATATCAACTCCATAATGAATGGATCATCAGCATGAATTATTTCATTTTTAATTGCAAGATTCCATGGAGTTAAACAAAAGATTCGCCTCAATATCAATTCACTGGCATAGCAAGAATAATAAACATTTACTTAATACATTTATTTAAACTTCAGTGTTTTCTAATAAATACATTAGAAGTCTGTTATAACAAATGCAGCATATAACTTGCATTATAGCAAGTGATGGCCATTGTCTGCCTAAAAGCAAAAAAGATTAGGAAGGAAGTTATTATGACAAGTGGTTATTTCTTAAGTGCCACGTTTCTATATTGGTCTTGCAGGAACCATATCTTGGTAATATCAATTGACCTGAGAGACTGACATGCAAATGGTAAGCTGAAGCACATTATCTTATTGGGATCCAGCCGTGGAATTAGTTTTCATGCAAAACTTGGCACCAAATCGTCTGATCCACAATGGGTGGGAATATAAGAGATAAAAGCAGAGCTGATTCGAATTAACCTCCCTTGTGACTCAGTCACTGCTTGTGAATGAAAAATATCTCAAGAAAGCAATTGGATATGAATTAGGGGTACCTTTTCCACATAATAGACTTTCGTCAGCCGATCATTAGACTTAAGTCTGCACAGCACTTTGGTTATGATTTATAATACCTATGTTATACCTTGGTCTTTGCACTTAAGTTATCTTTATCATACCTAATACTATGTATCAATGAAATAATACTATTGATGCAAACATACTTTTTTATGCATTATGAAGCATTTGCGTGAGAATTAAAAACCCAACAGTTCCATTCTACTGACCTTGGATTCAAGAGGATGAACATTTAGTATTAGATATCGCCTATAACGATTACTTTTCCAAAATTTGTCAGATCTCGTTATAATTGACTTCTATATTAAAACTAAATAGCATTTATTTCAGCTTGTTTGTGAATGCCAGTAAAACTAAAATTGAAGTATTTAAACAGTTTTTCTGTTTTTTTATATTAAACAAGCATACTTACATTACAATTGACTTCTTGAATAGTGGGCAATCGAGAGTAAATGTCTCATATTCTCCACCTTCTCCGCATACATTTATTCCATATTTTTCTTTCTGTAAAGAAATTCTCTTAAATAACTCGTAAGCTTCAATTAATAGAAAACATTTAGTAAATTAATTATAAATCTAAGAGAAAAAGGGTAAATTTACTTATGTAGTAACTGCAAATGAAAGACAAATAAGTCAACAATAAGTCAAGAATGATCTTAGCTTTTCCTGATGATGCAGGAAGTTGTTTTGGGCAGTCATCAAACTTCATCCTAAAGTTGGCACTAGACAAAGACTGACTATTTGAGAAAACTTCCTGAACCACAACAGTTTTTTGAGTGATGAAGCAACTGTACTATAATTATTCTCAAAGAAATGAGTGAATATACTATCCTTATGACCCTGTCCTTCCTTAATTACAATCATTTTTATTCGTTAATTAATTTTTAGGATATCTGAAGCAGAAACTCACTACCAAAATTGAAAAATAGAGAATATTAGTGAATGCGCTAGCAGGCAGACGATGCAGTTAAGCAAATTGAAGAAAAATTTGAAAATTTTGTTGAAGTAATTGAAACCCTTTGTAGTCACATGAAAATCTGTCCACAAAAGGAGCAGCACAATCCCTTTTGTCTGCAAATTCATGTTTCTTTGTTACCTTTACTTTTTTACTTTTGAAGTACTTGAAGAAATGAACCTCACCCAGAAATATTTACGGAAGAATGGTTTAACCCTCGAATATGGTAGTTATAAAGCTGGAAGTACTAAAACATATTTTTAGTGAAAAAAAGCAATTATCTAGTGGAAGACGCTATTGAAGGAGCTCTTTGAAAGCAAATAAATAGGATTTTCCAATACAGAGAAGAATTAGGTTTAAAAAAAAAGATGGCAGGGGAGCAGGAAAGTGATGCTGGATTCACTTTACAAGAAGCAATTTTTCAATTTATTGATTGCCTGAGTTATGAACTAGAAATAAGATGGAGAGCTACTAAGAAGATGTCAGACATATTTGAGAGCATTCAAATGAAACATCTCACACCTGAATCCTTCACTGAAGAAGATTTAAAAATTTCCGTTTTAAAATTAGTTTCTTTCTATGATGAAATATATGAAGGCGATATTTTTTTCTTGAAATATTTGGATTAAGAAGACAATTGTGAGCAGCATAAATTTATTTGAAAAGGCTAAGGACTGGATAGTGCTAGAAACTTTTTATTTTATTGTCAAATGGGACTTTGTCGATACTCGTCTGATGCTCTCTTTAAAATTGTTTTAAACAGTTTGTGTCTCTGTAGTTTCATGAGAGCAAATTTTTTCAATACATAATTATTTAAGGTCAACTACAGGACAATCAAGATTAACGGATCTTGTAACATAATCAACAGAAAGAAAATCTGCCAAAGACATTGATTTTGATGAAATGAATAATAAATTTACAGCTTAAAAAGTTAGTAAAGGAAAGTTCTAATATAATGTGTTATTAATTTAAATTCATTTCCTTTTTATACATACATACTGCATGTGTATCCTTGTATGTACTCTTTCGAGTGTTATATAAACCATAATTCAAATGAAAATTGATACTTATTAATATCTTTAAAAGCAGTAATTGTATGCAATTGAGGAGGTAACATCATAATCTACCAGACCAGGTGACACCAACGCTAGGTACACCACTGGTTAAGAAATAGTTATTTTAAATATTAAAAGATAGTTTAAATGCCATATCCATTAATGGCATTAAAAATTGAATATTAAATTGTCATTTCCTTTTTTTGCAAACAAATGCTCCATAAGTAACACTCATTCTTGCAACCTTTCCATTATTTTTTCAGAAGCAAAAATAACACCTTTATATTTTAGGCCCTTAAGATATAGATATTTTGGCCTTACCTTGTCTTTAGGAGCAGATATGCAATTTTACAATTACATTAAAATAATATTATAGAAGACTGTTATTTCCAATTAATATATATCAATTATTTTTTCAACTGTTTCAACATTTTTATCGAGTTTACTCCACCTTTAGCTGGAAAGCAGAGAGGATATACGAGGGTCATCCAAAAAGTAAGTTTCCCTGAGGTAGAGAAAATAAAATCTTTATTTAAAAATTATAATAACTATTCAGTAATGAAATTCAGTTTTCTCTTTATTTTTCGATGAAGTTTCCTTCATTTTTAAGACATTTTTCTTATCTTGGCAACAGTTTTTTATTCCGACATCACAGTATTCTGCCACTAAATTTGTCGCCTAACAATCGACTTCATTCTTGAGGTCAACATCATCAGAGAAGCGCCGACCACCAATATGTTTTTCAGCTCCGGAAACAGGTGATAATCACTGGGGGCTAGGTCAGGTGAGTATGATGGATGACCAAACACATCCCAGCGGAAGTTTCTCAGTAGCAGCACTGTTTCTCAGGCAGTGGCCTCGTGTTGTCATGGATCAACGAAAAAACAAAACGACAGCAGGTCACTCAGTTTGTTTTTTTTTGCTCTGTATGGCTCGTCGGAGTTTCTTCAGAAGCTCCCAATAACGAGCAGTGTTGCTTGATGTCCCATGGGGCAGGAAGTCTATCAAAAGAACTCCTTTGGAGTCCCAAAAGATCGTTGCCATGGTCTTCCCTCCTGACTCAGCAACCTTTGCTTTCCGTGGAGCGCCTTCACCCTTTTTTTGCCACACCATGCTTTGTCTTTTTGATTCAGGGGTTGAATGGTGCACCCAAGTTTCATCCCCAGTGACTATCCGGGAAAACAGTGCATCTGCCTCACACTTGACCAACTGCAAGAAAGACCGAGCTGCCTCCATGCGTTGCTGCTTATGGTCTTCTGTTATCAAACTGGGCACTCACCTAGCACAAACTTTCCTGTACTGCAGCTCATCAACGATGATGGTATGCATCGACGATCAGCTAATCTTAAACTTCGGAGGAAGTTTAGAGAGAATCTCATCCAGAATGAAGTGTTTATCAAGCGCTATGGTCTCGCGAACAGCATCAATCACATCAGCTTGACGTGTCGTCATTGGACTGCCGCTATGTTACTCGCCCTCTATGAACATTGTACGCCAGCGACGGACCATTTGGATTGACATGGCATCTTCACCATAGACTGAGAATACCTGTCGATGAATCTCCACTGCTGTTTCATTTTTTGCAGTCAAAAAACGAATAACATTTCTAATTTCACAGCTCGCAGTATCGCACAAAGG
Source organism: Sympetrum striolatum (assembly GCA_947579665.1). Taxonomy (NCBI): domain Eukaryota; kingdom Metazoa; phylum Arthropoda; class Insecta; order Odonata; family Libellulidae; genus Sympetrum; species Sympetrum striolatum. Next base: position 36,325,024 of record OX388343.1, on the reverse strand, counting down.
AGTGTCCATGATTGTAATTCTTGTACAAACATCACGTGGCAGCCTTGACAGTTTCTCAATACTACCACCACACCGGTACTAACACTCTAATCCCAAACTGGATTAAGTAATCAAATTTACCAATGTCTTTTTCAAACAATAATTAATAACTGTTTATGCAAATTATTATTTCAAATACATGATAAAGATCAATTTTCTAGTATTAGAAAAAGGTCTTTTTTAAGTCATGGTAGCCTGCATGGAATATCATAAAAATATTGATAGTATATTTTTTAATCTGATAACTGAGGCTTGTGAATATTTAAACCGAGCAAAATTGTTATATTTTGAAAAATAATTGGCAGATTCTAAGAAACATCCCCTGAAACTTTCAGAAATTATTAATTTTCCGTCAGTTTGCATAATTTAGTTTTCATTCTGCACCTGTTACTGAGACCTGATATAAAGTAATTTCTTAAAAATTAATTACTTTATATAAAAGCACCTAAAATCCATTGAAATGTTTCAAAGGTCATTATTTACATTTAATTTACTAAATTTGGTAACTGCTAAAATTTGATGCTTCTCAAAGGTTAAAATTAACAAAATTCATACATTATCATTGTGCAGCAAAAATATTTACAAAAAAAACTTGATGGAAATATTTTAAGTGGTTTTGGTTTTATCGTAAGAAATACATCGGCTGGGATCATATTAACTTCAAGTGACTAATTAAGGGTCAAGGAATGAATTACAGTATTTATCAGAAATTGTTTTTAATATTTCTTGAAAATATAGATACCCCTTACTCATACCATAAAATTTGAAACATATGTTCTTTTGGTAAATGCTTGAAAAAGCATTCTGATTTTCAAAGCTTCCTTCCAACCCAAGAACAATTAGGTAAAGTTCTACCACTTTACAAGAAGATATGTATGACTAAACATAGCAGGTAAGGATTGTCTATCTATTCTAACTAGATACATTCATTTCACAGAATTTCCAAGACCTGATTCATTGGATTTTAGCATTTCTTCATTTCATGTAAAACAACATTTTCAAGCAACATATTCATCCTGAAGATATAATAATGATGGGTGGGAATCCTTTGCAGGCGCATGCTACAAGGGTTAACAAAAACAAATTAAACTGTTCCAGTGAGAAAAACATCTATGCTTCTCCTTCATCATAAAAACGTACATTGCCTAAATAAGAGAAAATAAAATTGTCTGTGGTTCAGTTTTGACAATTTTGACAGAAAATACTTTACTATTAAAGAAATAAAAATTAAATTCTTAACTATTTACAGAAATTGATACATTTTAATATGGCATAATAAAAATGGATTTAACATGGCAATTTTAATTAATAAATTGAATCATTATGAAAGAATGTATGCATTTATTTCACTTGAGGTGAAAAAATCAAAACAATTACTTCTTTCGACAACACTATTGGTAAATCCTTTGATCCTTTTATTCTTTCAAAAGTTGGAAAATTCTACAGAGATTTGTATTATTTAAATGAATACAAAGTTATAAATAATTGACAGAAAAAAATTTTAGTACTAGAATGTTTAAAAAATGACAGAATAATTAGTGCTACAAAATATTTACTAAAATAATTACTGTAGTAAATACAGTCCTGGGCAACAAAAATGCAACACCTCCGCAGCAATTTCACAGAGAGTCATGGAACATCTTGGATGGAGGAAGTTTGAGAGTTATGAGACAACAATGTAAGCAGCTAAGGGCATTGGGGATGGGGAGAAGGCAGAGCGTTGTTCTTTCTCATGATTTTCCTAAATATGGGACTCAAAACCAGCATAGGAACAATGGGAAGAAGGGCTCTGTGAATTAGAAAGTTTCACAGAACTTGCAGTCCAAAGCATCAGCGGAAACTATGCAGAATCAAATTATGTAAATGTTAAACTTTATCCTGGGTAACATTTCACAGCTTCTAACGTTGCCATTGATGCACAGTCTTTAACTTTCTTAACATTTGATAGACCTTTTCTCACTTGAATCTTACTTGAGCTTATAGGCTGTCCTTTCTAAGACCAAACAATATCCATTCCTCATTTCAGAGCATCAAGGTAAAGCTGAGATAAATATCACGGATGGATCTTATCTCATTGCATAATATTCACATTTCTCAATCGTTCGGTAGATAAGAAGAGTGTGTTTTTATAGTTATCTGAATGCTGATCGTTATGTTATGAGGGTTTCTAGGTGGAATCGAATCAATAGGGGCAACCACTTGATCATCCAGTAATTCATTTCATGCATAACTCCCTGTACTACAGTCCTACTTCGCTACTTATAATATATCCAAAATCGAAAGTTACTTAACCCTACGCCCAATCTTGCTTGCTAAAGAGATAGACGAATGATAAGCGAGGTGAAGAGGCAGGGTTGCTCAATATCATGGGAATTTTGCCTGCATCTTATCAGTAAGGACTCCATTCTCACTGTGTTTTCATTAGGCAAGGATTCCCCCTTCCCTGAAAATAAAACATCTTCGCTTGCACTTTCATCTAAATCATGCTGAGTATGGAGAGAAATGTTGAGTGAAGAAATCTGATAGCAATTGATTATTTAATTGATTAACATGTCTTCTTGATCTGGAAGTTATGTGTATGAATGTTCCAATTTGTGGAGCCCTTCTTCCCATATATGCTGTTTCCTATGCTGGTTAAGATTTAGTAAAACCTTGACCTATTGAGCCTCTTTAATTCGTAAACCTCTTTATATAGAAATAATGATATAATAATAATGAGTCCCGGGCCCGCAAAGAGTATTATAATTGGCGAAATCTCTCTACTACATACCTCTTTTATTCGAAAACCTTCATATACAGAGCATGTTACCTGGTCTCGCGGCAAAATATTATTTAAAGCCTTATTTCAAAGAAGCGATCTTTTCCAGATTGGATTTCGTTACTTGTAGCGTAGAACGTGATGCATTACTTTGTCGAAGAGCTCGTATGAGATATCCAATGGAAAATTTCTTTCCCAGACATCCATGTTTTACAGTAATGATTCCATACAAGTTAAAGTCCTAACGGAAAATTATCACTATAAAATGCAGAGGTAATATTTTGCTGCCAGATTGGGTAACCATTTCATGTATTATTTTATAGCCCTTCACGTAACATATGGGTGACTCAATCTCTGCAGTGAAATCCTTGTTTAAAAATAGCGATCTTCTTCCTCGAAGGATTTTGTAACTCGCAGCATAGAACATGGCTTGTTTCATTGTTGCATAAATATGATAATAAAAGGAAAATTTCTCCTTCCAAAATTCTGGATTTCGCTACAATGTTATTAAGTGACCAGGAGTTGCTTCTATTATAAAAGGAGCATCAGGGTGAAGAGAGGACCAGACTTAAAACTAAACCACAAGGGAAGCACACTGGAAAACATTGTCATTTAGTGGCAGTGAACCAGTGGGAAATACGTTTGACATCGCCAGTACAGAGGTAAGTTTTACATCTAGAAAATAAAAATGGTGTGCACATAACCAGAAATCCTCTGTACCTATACCAATTTGACTCTGTCATAAATAAGTTATCCATGAATGGCAATTTCATATTTCTAATTCCGTTATTTCAATTTTTACAGATCACTCTGATCATGGATTGGTTGAAAAAAAAGGGAATAACAAATGAGCAGAAGCTGCAAACTTTAAGAGCCATTGATAGTGGAAGAAAAAAAATGAAGTAGCCAAAAGTTTCAGAATCTCAACATCAACTTTAACATATATAAAAAAAGAGAGAGCATATAGAGTCCATGGCACAAGTTGGGCCCAATAGGAAAAGTTAGCGTTTAGCTAAAAATGAAGACCATGATAGATGGATATATGACTGGCTTATGTAAGCCAGGAGGAAAAATATTCCTGTGTCTGGACCTATCCTCCAAGAAAAAGCTCGAGAGAAAGCACTAAAGCTGGGGTTGGAGGATTTTCAGGCTTCAAATGGATGGCTGGAAAAGTTTAAAAAGAGGTAGAACCTAAGCTCTTTGAAAATATGTGGAAGTGAGGCATCAGTGCCACTAGATGTCCAAGAGGAGTGGAAGAAGAACTTAGCTGAACTAGTCAAGAGTTACAAAAAAAAGATATATTTAATGCGGATGAATCAGGCTTCTTTTATAATCTACTCCCTGATAGGACCTTGGCTACTAAAGGAGAATCATGCCATGGAGGAAATAGGAGCAAGGAACGATTCATAGTTCTTTACTGCAATGCTAATGGTAGTGAAAAATTTGAATCACTTGTTTTCAGAAAATTTATGAAACCAAGGTGCTTCAAAGGTGCTAAGAAGTTGCCTTGCCTATTCTAATGCTCCAAGAACTCCTGGATAACATCATCTTTATTATTTGAGTGGATTACTATGATTGATGTAAAAATGGGGGCTCAAAATAGGAAGATAAGTTTTATTTCTAGATTGTTGTTCAGCTCACAAACTAGAAATAGAAAAATTTAAGAATGTTAAGATTAGGTTATTCCCCTAACTGCACCAGTAAGCTACAGCCTTAGACCAAGGGGTGATTTCAATAATAAAGAGGGCATACAGGGCTCAGCTGATTCGATGTCTTCTTCGAAACATCGAAAATGCAGCTGATTTGGGTAAAAAGAAGTGGAATTTACAGGAAATGCATGGATTGTGTTTTGCCTGGAATGAAGTGGAAAGCTTAAGTATTGCAAAATGTTTTAATAAAGCTGGATTTTTTGAGGAAGAGTTGGAATCTGCTGATGTACATGAAACCATTTCAGGTGAACCTAGGGAATGGTCTTCCCTTACACAAGAAATTGATATTCCTGTATTATTTACTGACTATGTGAATGCTGATGATGACCTGGTCACAAGTGAATCCAAAAGTGAGTGCAGTGAAAAGTGTGAAGGTGCAGTGAAAAGTGTGAGGGTGCAGATTGTGAGGATGAAAAAAGTGAAGATGATAATGCATGTGAAATACAAATTCCATACAAAAAGGAAGTTCAAGAGGCATTTTGTGTGTGTGTGTGTTTAAACACAGAGTTTTTTTCCCTAAATTTCATAAATAGCACAGAGAATTTAAGCCTCCTTCATAAAGTAGAGCAAGCTGTTGGAGCTGAATACAATTCAAAAATGAAAGAGAGAGATTTCTCTACATATTTTAACAAAATGTAGAGACTTAAATTTATAAAATAAACAATGTTTTCTAAAATTTGTATGACCATTCCCATATTCCTTTTGGCTAAGTTAACATAATCTGACATTGTAAGATCGAAGGTTTCCACGGCGATTGGCTGATTCCATGGTCTCTATTTCGGGATTCCACTGTGATGTACGTAGCAGCAGTGACGACGTTTCGCCCTTGTTTCAGTAGTCTTCTTCAGGAGTGAGTACTTTGTCCGTTGGTCCTCCTTATATAGCGCTCTTCCCCTCCCCTCCGTCCTTCCGTGATTGGTCTTTCTATTACTGTTTATCCTTTTGTTGCAGGAACCACGGAAAGGATAGCCAGGATCTTGAAGAAACACGAGATTGTCACTCGATTCGGCTGCATGTCAAAAATGAATGAGATACTTCCAAGACCCAAAGATAGACTCCAACCAGACATACAGCAAGGGATATACTGTGTTCCTTGCTGCTATGGGAAGTCCTACATTGGGGAGACTTGCAGACCCTTAAAAACCCACATTACAGAACACAAAAGAGCAACGGAAAACAACCTTTCTGCGATCGCAGAGCACGCATGGAGTGAACCAGGACACCATGTAAAATTTGACGAAGCCAAGGTAATATCTAAAGAAAAAAAATATCATCCACAAGTTATCAGGGAGGGGATTGAGATTTATAAGACACCAAACAACATGAACAGAGAGGACGGTTATTTTCTTTCCAACTCCTGGAAAGGTGTTCTCTCCGAAAAGCATGATCACAAACGGCAATGGAAAGACCAATCACGGAAGGACGGAGGGGAGGGGAAGAGCACTATATAAGGAGGACCAACGGACAAAGTACTCACTCCTGAAGAAGACTACTGAAACATAGGCAAAACGTCGTCACTGCTGCTATGTACATCGATGTGGAATCCCAAAAGAGAGACCATGGAATCATAATTTGACATGATGAAAATATATTTATGATTATAATCCCTAATGATGTTGGTATATGAATGCATTGAAATGATTACTATATAGTAAGTTGAAAACATCGAAGCTTGCTGATATCAATCAACTTTAACAAAATCACAACAGAGCCACTGAAGGTCTCCATACTAGTGTTTCTCTGCATTATAGTTAATTGAATACTTACCATTTTTAGTTAATTATTTTCTTTTATGCTAAGCTAACTTATGTATTTATTCAGAGAACTTATTTTTTCATTGACGAGTGTTGTGAAGTGCTGTTACTGCAAAGTGGATTTATTTCTTTCCCCAAACTTATTCAAATATCCATTTAAAAATGTTAGATTGTGGAAACCTTTTTGGAGAGAACCTCTCTATATGGAAGGGCAAACATTTAGGTCCCTTCAATTTGAAATTATACAGGTTTTACTGTAGTAGTAGTAATAGATTTATTGCTCTAGGACAATATCCTTCGAAACATGTTAACAATAAACAATTTACAAATGCAAATTTATAAAGATTTATTAAACCAATCTTCTAGACCTTTCAAACAACTCTTCAATTAATATATCTGGATTTATTTTATAATCTATTGCATATAACTCCTTCTCCGGATTCATTCATATATATAGGTATAAGAGTAAAATGTTGCTTGCATACTGCAAGCATATTGATAACACAAATTTCAAGTCGGCATCATATCGAGAGGGTCCTCAAAGAAAAATAAGGATTGAAAATATTCTGAAAATTTGCATCAATTTAATAGTCTGGCATCATCATCCATCCTACTTTTCCCTTGTATTATATATATTCTTTATGTGAGAAATATTAATGTTCTCTGGCATCGAACCCAGGAAAAATATGGTCTTATCTAATTTTTTTTCTTAAATTGATTCTTTATGTACATCTTCTATCTAAGCAAGAACTTCCTATCATTTCGATAAGTGCATGAAAAAAATAATGAAAAACTACCCCTATGTGTTTTATATGTGAGATATATTAACCGCCCAGCATCGAACCCGGGTCTTCCAGGTAAACTTACAATGCAGCACAACAGAAGATCACCATCTCTAACTATGTGTGAAAACTCAAGCAGAAATATTGGCTGCAACCGCCTCAAACAACATCCTACTTTTCCCTTATATTCCTTATGTGGAAAATTGGAATGTGCTCTGGCATCGAACCCAGGAACAGCATGGTCTTATGTAATTTTTTTTCTTAAACGGATTCTTAATATACATCTTCTAGCAGAGCGAGAACCTTCTATCACTTTGAAAAGTGCATCAAAAAAATAATGAAAAACTATCCCTATGCATTTAAAAGTGAGATTTTTCCATCGTCCCAGCATCGAACCCAGGACATTCTCCTTAGAAGTCATTAATTTCCTCAATAGATCCTGACCATATTTTTAAGCTCCTAGATTTTGATTCTCTACCTATCCGGGAAGAATTATTAAAAAATTTTCGAAAATCATCACCATGTATCTTTATGGAGAAAATTGGGACTTAGTGGCCTACTGGAATTGAACCCATGACACAGAGGTTCAAAGTCGGCTTTTTTCTGGGGGTTACACGTTATGGCCACCACGTCGTAAAAATTTCAAGTCAGTGGCACTTGTGGAACATGGTTAGAATTTTGATCCCCTATTCATATCTTAGAAAGTAGAAGCATTTGGACTAAAATAATTTGGATCTTTCTTAACTAAGGTTGGAACTAACTACAGGGAAAATTATGTGACAATCTGAGATGGTGAGGTTAGAAACCACCAATTTGTGGTTGAGTTGACATGGAATGACCCAGATATATCCAGAGAAACTTCTATATATAATAGATATCCGGAGAAGCGTCTATATATAATAGATATGAATATATATATGAAGGAATCCGGATAAGGAATTATATATAATAGATAGGATACTAATTTACATGTTTTCATTTTTGAGCATAGAAGAACTTCTTTCTGTCACTAGAATGCATAAAAATTTATATATGTTCAAAAACATGATCATAAAAATATTAGATAGATTCATTGTTAAAGCTTCATTTCTGTTTCATTGGCATTTACTTATTTGCTCTGGGCAAGGTCTCTACTAATAATTCTTGAAAACTGCATTCTTCATTATTGTTATAAAAATTATAAAGAAGATCCACAACGTTTTCATCAAATATTAAACAATTTTCATTATTCCAAAAAGGAGAAGGAACAATACATTGAAATCACTTAATTATACTGTATTTACTCGAAATTAATGTGCCACTGAAAGTAGAACGCACCCCAAAATCTAAAATTGAAAAATAATTTGCGTGGATTGTTTGATGAGTTAACATGGAACCAAGGTGAGCCAACGATGCGGCCGACCCTGTGCTACGGGACATGTGCACAAGTAGTATTGTGCCCAAATCCAGCCCACTGCTGATTCTATTGCACACCTCAAATTTTGAGCAAAAAATGACCAAATAGAGTGTGCATTATTTTTTAACATAAATATATTTTAGTGTTTTTAGAAAATTTTTGTTCTAAGCTAGACATAAATATTTGCAAAAATGTAAGGTATACATTATTTCTATAATACTCTTTGACTGATTTATTTACTATGTCTACAGGAATAGATATCTACATCTAACAAGGATGTCCTCTAACCTGTGGTTCCTAAACTGAAACATTATATTAATTTGCATCGTTTAAGCGAAAGGCTTCTAAATCTGATGAATTATTTGCCATTCTTTTCAATGCATCAACTAAGTCATCAGTTGCATTAACTGCTTCATTTAAAGTTAAATTAATAGTTTATAAGAATTTCAAAAGAATAATTCTATTATTAAATTGCGAAACAAAATGCATATTCCAAACCTTAATTAGAATAATTCAAGTCACAAGTTCAAAATGAATATTTTTATTCTTTAATTCATTAGCAGAGTACATTGATATAACAGTTTTTCAGTCTCTAAGAATAAAAGGATTTTCAAGAGTAAAATGTCAATGGCTACTAAAAAGCTATTAAAAGTGTAACACTTACCATTTTTAAGAGGTGTGGTTGCATTTCTCTTATACTTTTCCCTAAATGCTTTGAGGGCTCGAGACCAAGGGCAGCAACTTTTATAAGAATTGCATCTACTCCACAATCAATCATTTCCTGTAGCAATTCCGCTTGATCCCTTCTCCATAAAAATGCTAGAACTGTAAGTCCTAATCTTTTACAACTAAAAAAAGAATAAAAAACCACGTTTAAAAATTTGCTTAACAAGAATCTTGGTTATAAATACAATATTTTTGACAATTTTCTCCTTAGTTAACTTTTTGTATATAAAAACAAGGATATTTTTAATCAATAGCACTTCTTACCACCACCACTTCATACATAAATTTCTTCCACACTTTGAAATATCAACGTTCAGTATGTTATATGATGAATTACTTTAATTTCAATGATTATCTTAAATAAGTTTCCTCATTCTACCTATTATTTATAGAATACATTCCACACTAATCCTTTGTACAATCCTCATTTGTCTCGTGCTATGTTTACATCTTCGTCAAATACTAGCTTGTCTCACCCTTTTCCTATATTTGTCTTGTACAGTCATTATGGGCTAGTTGAGATTATTATCCCTTTCAACGCTGAGGAGGGATTCATAGATGCAATCTCCAACAATCAGTGATTGGTCTAAACTGTTTTTCCTCATATAACACAACTATATCTTTAACGACTACCTAAATATGTATAACCTAAGTATGTACCTAAGTATGTATAATTTTATTTCTAATAATATACTGACACTACTATCAATGTGATAATTCAAATAATTAGAAAACATACGTCATATTTTCCACATATATTTATTAACAACCAGTTTCAACCATGAAAGTGATCATCAGGTTTAGACAGAAAGGAGAGATCATTGGTCAGATTAAGGGTAATAGATATCTCCTTCTTTCCTTTGTGCTGAAAATGTCATGCTGCGAAGGAACTGGTGTGACCCATTGCCATTAAGTGGTTGGTAAAGACTTCCCACCACCAGCATTTTTTATGCTCTGCTGTCCTGTTTCTTATTGATCGACCACTCTGACACATGTAACAACAATCATCACATTCTAAGAGGAAGACTTGGTCTAGGGGATCCTTATCTTTCACCTTCGCTAACTCTTTTTGTAGGCTTCTGACCTGTAGAGCCCCTCTTTGGCACCTGCCTGTTTCATACCGCCCCATTCTCAGCTATAGAAAGTCACTGACCTTGCAAAAGTGTTACTGGATTTTTTTATCGTATAATTTATAGATCAATTACATAATGTATAAATGTGTGAATATGTTTGTGCCATATATACTATTATATATATTTTTTAGAGGATAACTGACCATGTTTACCAATTTAGGTTATGACAAGAGACTTACACATTTTCAACTCTGACTCGTTGGTAGTCCGAAAAAATGGCCCCCACTGCAACTGCATCAACTTCCACCTCATCCTACAAGAGATTTGTCATTAATATAAATAGCTACAAAATTAGAGTATGAAAATTCCACCAGAAGCACCTTGACAATCTTCAAGAGCTGGTATAAGTCCTCCACCTCATCTTGCAAAGTGGGTGAATAGAGAAGGCCTTGATTCAATGCTATTCCTTTGGTCACTCGTCTGTACAGTGGCAGATCGAGGGCCTCTGCATACAGCTCAATGGCATGATGCCCAACAGTTTGGTACATATAACTGTCCAGCTCATCTACCAAAAGAGGATCTTCGTTAATAAATAAAAATAACTACAAAGAATGCATTTGTTGAAAGTTGTTTCCATTATGAACTCTTTAACAGCTAGGCATGTTCTTAGACGTAATTATATTTTGCTATCTTTGTTTAGATGTACGAGTTTATAAAAGCATGAGCAAGAGATTAAAATATAATGCTAATTTAACATCAAATTCAAAAACAACTTCTCGAAAAGGTAGAAACAAACTTCATTAAGCAAAAACTGATCATTGTTACATTTAAAATAAACATAAAAAATCTGATGTGGCCAGCACATGACTTTCTCCATATATATAAGATGTAAATATTTATAATTTCGAACTCTATATTCCATCTAAACTTGGAATATGAGTGATTAATATATATATATATTATTATCTTTGACGCCAAAAACATGAATAATAATGTTTTACGGGACATGATCGATGAAAAACGATGAAATTGGCATTTCGCCCATAGAGGCCAGAGCGCCCACAAAGTACATAATCAGCAACTTCCGGTTTATCAGTATTTCATGAATAACTCCTACACAATCAGTGATACAAAAATATGTTTCAACCTAAAGTTATAGTAAATTTTATTTTATAAAACTTTTATTAATAATAGTATATACCTAAATATCATATTTATGGAGATATTTTGAAAACCAGAAATGAGCTTTGAAGAATACAGCTCGACTTCCGGTAAACCAATTTACTCCAAAAACTAATCAACTTTTAAGAAACTAAATTAAGTACTATATACGAAATTTGGTGTTGATATAATGCATCGTTTTTAAGTTAGAGCGCCCACAAAGTACATAACGGCTACTTCCGGTTTATCGGTATTTCACGAATAACTCCTAATCAACCGGTGATACAAAAATATGTTAAATACAAAAGTTATAGTAAATTACATTATCTAAAACTTTTATAAGTAATACAATTTACGTTTACATCATATTTATGGAGATATTTTGAAAACCGGAAATGAGCTTTGATGAATGAAGCTCGACTTCCGGTCAACCGATTTACTCCAAAAACTAATCAACTCTGACAGCACACACCACAGTACTATATACGATGTTTGGTATTAATACGACCAAAATTTTTCACGATAGAGCGCCCACTAACACACACACACATACAGACACACACACACACACACACACACACATACACACAGACATCATTCCGAAAATAGTCAAAACGTGTTCTAGGGACCCCAAAACATGTATTTCCGTTGAAATCTCGAAGTCGAATTTTTTCATGAAAACAATACTTTCTCTATACTTCGTATATGGAGAAAGTAAAAAGTGCTTGAAATAGAGATAGTAGAAGTAGTAGTCAGTAGATTAAGAATGGATGTCAACTTATACATAGCCACTGCTTAATTTTCTTCCAAATACAAAATACTTTGAACCTGCTGAAGAATTTTAGAGCTGATGTACATTATGGCTTTGAAGATTACTAAATCACCAACTACGACCAATTGCCACTAATAACTATTTATGTAATACGATAGTTTGAGAATATTGGAACAGTATAAACCTTAAGATGTCAACAAAGAACATACCTAGTTTTGCAAAACTCAAGCCATGAAGAAAATGATGACAAATTAAAATGCAAATATTACCAATACTCAATTGTCTGAAATGAAACAAATCTTAATAAGCATTCATCATAAAGAGAAAAGACTTCAAAGAAAAAATAAGGCACAAAGAGACTAAATTGAGAAGTAAAAGCACAACTTTTACCCATCATGCAATAGATAATTAATATTTATAGTTAGCACAACTTTTATCTATTGCGTGATGGGTAAAAGTTGTGCATTCATATATTAACTATAAACATCCACATACAAAGGCAGGTAGGACGTAGAACGAGGGCAACATCTGAATGCTTCAACAACTTAAAACACTGAAAATAATTGAGAGAAATCCCAAGCGGATAGAAAAAACTCTTAAGAAAGCCCCTCCACTTATCTTGAGTGAGACAAGATAAATATTCACAAGGACTGGGACTGTAATCAAGAATGGAAATGGTCATGAAAAGAAAGGAAACACATTTTACTGGTCTTGATTAATAATTCAAAGTTGTCAATTACATGCAGCAATCACCCAGTGACTACAGGCAATGAAAAAAAGCATGGAGCGCTGTATGCTCAGAATCGCAAATGAGAGGAAGTGCAATACCTGGGTGAGGATAATGACTACAGCGATTGATATCATAGTCAAGGTAAGATCGCTAAAATGGAAGTGGGCCAGCCATTTGGCGAGAAGAAACGACAACCGTTGGACATCTGCAGTTCTCAACTGGATACCAAGAGATGTGAGGTACCAAGAGTGTCAAGGTAAGATCACTGAAGAGGATGTTGGCAAGAGGATCACGACGTAAGAAGAAAAGACAGGACAGAGCAGTTCTCAACTGGACACCATTTTCCTGACTGAAGGAGATTACTCGAGAGAGACAAATAGTATATAAAGCAAAATATGATGAATTATAGAGTTGAACTATCTCATAAAAAGAGTAAGGGTAATACATTGAAGTAATTGTACAAGCTAGTCTTCAATTTCCATCTTTAAATGCCTATTGGGAAAAATTCAACTTCAGTTCAAAGACACTGAATCACAGAAAGCGATAAGAATTTCTTTCAGTTCAGGGAATTTCCTTGTTCTGGGGTCAATCCCTTTATATTAGGCTGTTTATGGAGACTTTGGAAAACCCAACTTTAATTTTCAGATGTTTGACAGGTTTCAAAAATAAGAAACTATTCAGATTAGTTTCCAAAAGCCAAAACAGAATAAAGTAAACAAGTGACAACCGCAAGAATATATCTTTATCTTAAGTTAACTATCAAATTTATCCCTCTTTGAATATATGTGTCAGCAAAAACGCAGACAGACCTACATAAGAAACCTAATTTCATTTTATGGAAAGATATAATTACAGTGATTGATCCTGAATTCTGAAGAATGTAGTCACAAAAAAAGAATGAAGATAGCAGAGACTGATAGAAGCAGATATTGGAATAAGAGCTCGCAAAAGTGACCTAAAAAAGAATTCATTTTGAATACTTTGGTGCAGGAAACACTACTATAGTTTCTGATGTCTTTGCCCTTAAGTCAAATACACTAACAAATATGTTTCACCACAATACGTGCATCTCAACAACTTGCAACCACTCTTCTGCTATATTTACACAAATTTCCTTAAAAAAGCCTATTCAATTGTAACAAAATATCATAATAATTATTGATCATTGATTAGAATGAGAATTCATTGAAAAATAGTCATACTGATCTGAAAATGTTTTTCTGCTTAATTTATAAATCACTTGTTGATATGACTGTTGATGGAATTAACCTTTAAAAGACAAGATCAAATCCCAGATGTATTTGACTTTATTTCCTAAGTCTTCGAAGTCATTGAACAGGAAATTAACGTGAGATTAGATATTTAGATATACTTAACACAGTTCACATCCAAAGTCAAATATAAATTTCATATGATAAGAACACACCACGAAATATGTTCCTTGTGAAATAAAAGATGGATGAAAATCCTGGAGTATTCCTAAATCAGGTTCAGGATATCTTCCTAAACATATTCAAACACAAGAAAGGTTGCATGCTTCATTAAAAAGAGAGTATTAGAAACTGGAGCCAACAAAGATGAGAACACATTCTACCACATTGTTAACACTAATGGAGATTTACCGGAGCTAAAAAAAAATATCAAAGATACTTTCAATTCGACTCTACATAAATGTTGCGACGATGAATATTAAATGATACCTTGAGACATCCATAACCTGTTTTTAATTTTTGTTGTATATTTGGAAAGGAAAAAGATGCGATGTTCCCTCGAATGTACCAAAAAATATTATGGACTTAGTAAGCACCATTATCGCAAAAAAATCCGCATTGGAAAAGCTCTTCATACATGCTTCCACAATATACAATCTTCAGAAGGGATAGTAAACCATGCCTTACGAGCAAAAATACCAATTCCAAATCAATGGTGACAATTAAACATCAATACCCTTGCTCTCCGGAAACAAATTAGCTAGTGCTACTATATCATGTCCTGCAGCAACACACTGCAGCATATTATAGCAACTATCTTTTCCTCCACTAATTAATGCCACCACTCTCATTCTTCTATGATGACGTAATTATTGCAGTGAAAATGGTTTGACTAGCGTGTGGTCATGATAATGCATGTTGCATCTGCAAAAAAATTATTAAGAATCAACCAAAAATAAGTAAATATGAGCAGTTCACAAACTTCGCTAATGATAACTATAGAAAATTCTCCACAAACAATTCAGTAAACCAGTGACTTATTTTCCTTGGCTTGATATTTCCAGAGCATACATTCCATTTCTCTCACTCCTTAAACTTCAGTGTTGCAAAAATTCAAACGAAATTTATATTTGCTGCGATGGTTATAGAAAGTTGGATGAGAGAAAAAAGATAACTCTCTTACAGGAGATATACGCCAATTAAAACCAACAAGCACTTCTTAAAAAATAAAACAAATTAAATAACGATTCCTTCATATTGCAATGTACATAATAACTTCTAAAAAACAGGCAACAACCCCTTCCACAAACGAAAATTTCAAGTATACGCAGCGAGCCATGCTATTTACTCCTTGCAACTTCAGCACAAAGATTCAAGTAGTTCAAACCTTCGATACGAAACTTAACATTACTAACGGCGCTAGCGAGCTGGCCTCAGCTGGGATGAGGGGTTTATGTATATAGTGTAGATAGGGTACGAGTAAAATGTAGCTTGCATTCTGCAAGCAGATCGACAACACTAATTTCATGTCTGCATCATATCGGAACGTTCCTCAAAACAAAAAAAGCATTGAAAATGTTCTTAAAATTCGCTGCAATTTAATAGTCTGGCATCGAACCCGGGTCTTTCTCGTAATACCTTCTATGCGGCACAACGGAAGATTGCCATTTTTAACTATGTGTGAAAATTCAAGCAAAAATATTGGCTGCAACTGCTTCAAACGACGTCCTACTTATCCCTTATATTCCATATGAGAGAAATTTTAATGTGCTCTGGCATCGAACCCAGGAACAGCATTTCGTATATAAATGTTTTTCTTAAGCCATGTCTTAATATACATCTTCTAGCAAAGCAAGAACTTCCTATTATTTCGATAAATACATCAAAATAAATAATGAAAACTAACTCAATGCATTTTAAATGGGGGATATATTTACCGTCTGGCTTCGAACCGGGGTCTTTCTGGTAATTCTTTCTATGCAGCACTAAAGAATATCACATCCTTTAATCATGTGTGAAAATTCAAACAGATATATTAGGTGCAGCTGCCTCAAATGACGTCCTACTTTTCCCTTATATTCATTATGAGAGAACTTTTTATGTTCCCCAGCATCGAATCCATGAACAGTACGGTCTTATCTACATTTTTTCCAAAAACCTATGCTTAATATACATCATCCACATAAGCAAGAGCTTCCTATCATTTCAATAAGTGCATGAAAAAAAAAAAAAAATCTACCTCAATGTATTTTAAACGGCCGAAAAAATATCAACACGGATGAAGGTAGAATGAATTACAGAAGACTTAACAATGAATTAAAAAGAGTAACTGATAAAGCAAGAGAGGAATGGATGACAGAAAGGTGTGAAGAAATTGAGGAACTAGAAAAGCATGGGAAGTTGTTGAGAGGCCAAGCGCTAGTCACCCAAAATTTACCGTCAATTCGACACGCCACCCCCTTCCGGCCGCCTGCACCCCTTGTTCATCCTTCGACTTCACCCTAAGTGGACCACCCTTTAGATTCAGTCTCCCGCAGTCTCCTTTCTTCTAACCTTTCTTTTGGCCATTTCCTGTCCCCTAAATATTGCAGCATCCATCCGACACTTCTAGATGTTTCCACCTGAACCCTTTTCTTCTCTCACTGCACCCTTGCATCCTCTGCCCCTGATCTCGGTCAGCGACCTCCACTCCCTCCACGACCCTAAGACAATGACCTCCCTTCCCAAATTAGTATAAAAAGGACGCAAAACTCTTCCAGTTCGTCTCTTTCTTGGGTGACGCAGTCGAAAGACGAGTGTTCCCAGCTCTCTGACACAGCTTCGGTGGGTGTCGAGAGTCCGCTGCGACGTTGCACAGGGACTAGTGCTTGGCTTCAGCGGCATATAATGTAAGTGAATTGCACCAACTGTAAGAATAAATATTCGGAAGCAATACTCTGGAACTTATTTGGCCAACCTGTCTGGGGTAAGCAAGTCGGAGCGCGATAACCGCGACAAAGTTAGAAGAAATGTATTAGACAGCAAACAGCTTAACAGTAAGGCAGCCAAAGAATATAGGTAAAAGAGATTTGCTAAACAAAAAAGGACAAACTTCCTCAGGCATAGATGAAAACAAAAATATATGGATAGAATATATAGAGGAACTTTACGACTCTAAAGGAAATCATGAAGATGGTTTAATGCTGGAGAATGAAACAGAATGTATGGATGATAATAAAGGACCAGGAATAACTAAATGGGAAGTAGATAAAGCTATTAAAGAACTTAAAGAAAAAAAGGCAGTAGGATACGATCAGAGTATACCATTAGAGGCGCTAAAGAACCTGGGGGATGGTGCAATAACAAGTCTGACCAGACTCATAAACAGGATATATGATGAAGGAGTCTGGCCAAATGATCTCATGAAAACTATTCTAATCCCAATACCAAAAAAGAGAAATGCCATAGAGTGTAAAGACTATAGAACAATAAGTTGCATTTTTCATGTGACTAAGGCTGTGACAAGATTAGTCATGAAAAGAATGGAACGGAAAATAGAGGAAAATATGGGTGATGAACAATTTGGATTTAGAAGAGGTAGGGGAACTAGAGATGCGATTGCTTTCCAAAAGATAATACAAGAAAGAATGCTGGAAGTTAATAGAGAAGTATATGTATGCTTTATTGACTGGGAAAAAGCATTCGATAGAGTTATATGGAAAAACCTCTTATTGATATAAAAGAACATTGGAATTGATTGGAAAGATAAGATATTAAGATAAGAGATTAATAAAAGAATTGTACAGGACACAAAAAGTGATAATAAGAGTGGAAGGTGAAGATACGGAGGAGGTGAATATTGGAAGAGGTGTAAGACAGGGATGTTGCTTGTCACCTATGCTTTTTAATATACACGCAGAGAAACTCACAGAAGAAGCATTGGGAAAGACAAGGGGCGTGATAATTGGCGGAGAGAATATTTGCACAATTAAATATGCAGATGACCAGGCGGTTACAGCAGAGACAGAGGAGGAGCTACAAGTGATGATGGAAAGAATAGTATCAATAGGACATGAATATGGAATGTAAGTAAAGGTAGGCAAAACAAAAGTTATGAAAATGAGTAAAGAGCTTGGAGAAGTTAATATTCTAATAGAAGGAAGGAAGTTGGAAAAAGTGACATCCTTTAGGTACTTGGGAAGTATAATCACCTCAAACGGAAGTTGCACAGAAGAAATAAGAACCAGGATTTACAATGGAAAAGCGGCATTCGGGAGGGTTAAAGATCTGCTCACTACAAGGAAAATACCACTAGAACTAAGGAAAAGATTTGCAAAATGCTATGTATGGAGTGTCGTTTTATATGGGGCTGAGACTTGGGCAGTAAAAAAGAAATAAAAGAGATACCTGCAAAGCTTCGAAGTATGGTTATGAAGAAGAATGGAAAAATTAAGTAGAGTGACAGAGTGAGAAATGAGGAGGTGTTTACAAGGATTGGAGAAGAAATATGTTTAATGAAAAACATTGCAAAAAGAAAAAAGGCATGGCTTTGGCATATATTAAGAAGGGACTGTTTGCAGAGAAATATTATCGAAGGGAAGATTAGAGGTATAAGAGGGAGAGGAAGAAGAAGGATGTGCTGTATGACATGAAGGGAGGAAGGAGCTATTCAAAGATGAAGGAATATTGAATAGGGAATTTTGAATTACGATGCACATGAACCTACCAAAATATAGAACACTCAGATATATTGACATTAAACAGTACATGAGGTACGTATTGTAGCAGATGGCCCTCTGAGTGTTAATTCCCTAAGTGTACGCCAGGGATAACGGGATCCTAAGGCTAGTTACACATTCACCGGTTTTGCCCGGCCAGCAAACCATAGCCGGTTATTAAGCTGGGTCACATGGGTAGTAAGCAACGGAAGTAAATGGATCCTTTCAAACTAGCCGCGAATGGATTATAGACCTCGTGGTCGCCAGGTAACTGCCGTTCCAACGACTGAAGAGGACGGCACCAGGTTGGGACCTTTACGACTGAGTGTGGGTAGTAATGCACGTCAGTCAAATGAGCGCTTTCACATTGAACGGTTTTTGCCTTCCCCCATCCCTTGCTGCTTACCTGCTTATTTTGACATTTTAAAACCACCAGTATTAATTATTTTTTCATTGGTAACTGTTGAATGTAAACATACATCACTTATCATTCACCGAGAAGTAAGGTTTATTCTTTCTTTCTGACATGCGGCCGCTTACGGGTAAAAACATTGTTGCGATATGAATGTTGATAAGGTGTTGTTGGTGGTGAGGGAGGGTTTCATTATACGCCTCCATTTTGACAAATTCTTATTTAAGCATACTTGCAATTATAAATTTTTTGACTACCGTCAATGCACCAATCACTCACTGATATATCGTTATTAAGCAATATGTTAAGAATTTAATATCCGAAAATAATTTGGTGTTAACTAGTGTAGGTAAGGAACAGAGTCTAGTGATATGTGATAAACAACAATATGTGAACAAGTGCCATGATTTTATTAATAACAATAACATTCTTAAAAAAGATCCAACAATGTCCAATCAAATGTTTGTGAGTGAAAAAAACGAATTTACTCTCGGATAGAGGAAATCACATCTGATAATGTGTATGAAATTTGGTAGAATATATCCTTAAGAAGAAAGTGAAAAAAACAGACAGGAGCAAAAATCTCTCCGGGACTTGCACCCTTGGGAAATCCCAGGATTTCATGGAGGAGGTTACCATTCCTTGGGAAGATCTCATACTGGTTGTGGAATGCCCTTGCCGAAAATATCAAAGCCTGTTTCTATTCACCATCAACAAATAGAAGGACTCTTGAAGATTTCTAAAGATAAAAGGAACGCGACAGATTGCAGCGGGGTAAAAAATTTGGTCCTGTTTGATCTCAGTTCCTCAAAAAGTTGTGCACCTACTTCATCCCTTCTTGAAACTATAGGATGGATCCAGTGCCACAGATTTTTCCGTTTTTGCCTGCGTCTACGACGATTCAACAAATACAACGCTGCCAATTGCTTGCGATCCATATTGTAACACCACGGCAATGAGCAGAGAGCGAGACGGTAGCCGTAGAACTAAATTATCGCAAAGAAAATCCTCATGGTCACATTTCGAACGCTCTCTCTCCGTAGGGTATGGATATGCCAATAGGAAATCCCAGAAAAGATAACAATGACAAGGTCCATAAACTCTACGTGAGTCCAACGCTCGGATGTATAGAGAAAGAGTAGAAGTCTCCGGAGGTCTGGTCGACAGCGGCGCTTGGTTGCATCGGACATTGTGAACTCGCTGGGTTTGCACGTTAGACCACTCTGGCAGGAAACACTTACTGGAGAAATTGTAAAAAAAATTTGAGTACGTGGTATCGTGGACATTCAAGTGTTGGTTGCGGGGTCATGGGTTACGTTGACGGGCGTTTGGGTGATCAACTCTGAGTGTTAAATTCCTAAGTGTCCGCCTGGGATAACGGGATCCTAACGGTGGCATGGGGACGCTGGAGGCAGGGACTCAGTGAATGGATATACAAAAGAGAAAGCAGGTGTTTTGAGTGAAAGTGCTAAGATATCGAGTGAAGCGCAACAGTATAGTAGCTTACCAAAAGTTGATGACCGATGCAATTTCACCATAAGGTAGATTAGCTCACCCCAGGACTTGGCTATGATAAATCAATGCTTCGGGGCAACCTTTAGTAGTAATGAGACTAAAATGCACAATAAATAAAATGAGGAATTACTCATTCAACAAAGAACAGATGTATCACTCACAACATTTTAATGAGATTCTGAAAAAACAGAGCAAGTGAGAAGAACATGGTTCATTAATTCTGAAGAAAGAGATTTAGTCTTTTTTCTGCTGTAAATTGTTTCCTATAGCAGAATCAAAGTGTTTATCAATTAAAAAAACACTTGATAAAATTAATTATCTCAATTAAGTCTCAACCCTCTATGTCATAGGCACTAATCAAACCTTGAGCTCAATAGTAAATGGAGCCATTTGCAAAATTCATAGAGTGGGTATAGTATTCTATACCAAATTATAAATGAAAGTATACCTAGATATTCCTCAACATATGGACTTGGAAATTCTGGCAAAGCATTGCTTCTTCTTCTCCAGTACCTTGGATCAGGCATACAAAGACACAAAGTGGCTAATGATACTGTTCAGCCATCATTGCCAGGACATTGAGGCATTCAGCAGGCAAATTCTAATTAAATAAACATATATTATTGAAATAAACTTTTAAAGTATTAAAAGACTTTCCAATATCTCAAAAGATTTAATAACTACTATTTCCTGGTTACATTATTATTTATTGAAATCTATGGGATGAACCCAGATACATTAATAAGATACAATATTTACATATCAATAATATACTTACTATATATAATTCTTTCTCTGGATTCATATCTATAGATAGGATACTGATTCACAGGCTAAACCACAAGCGTCATTGACTTGAATTTTTACGACATATTGGCCATAACGTGTAACCACCAGAAATAATGCTAATCTAACTACTGTGTCATGGGTTAGATTCCAGAGGGCCCCAAAGTTCTGATTCTTCCCATTTAAAAGTATTGCTTTGATTTGCGATAATTAAAAAAAAATACTTCCCAGATAGGTGCAGAATTAACCCGGTAACGCCTAGCAGTACCGTTTGGTACCACCCGGTAGGGTATTAAGAAGATTGAATTTTCTGATACATCCGAATATTTTGCTAAATTTTTTTCAGTTTTACATCTATTTTCATACTTTGAGGCTCACAATTACAAAAAAATTTGCTTTTGTTTGTCCTTATTTTACGCCAATACCGATGTTTGAAAAAGGTGAATTTTCACGAATCCCAAAAAAAAGCTTTTTTCGTGCAGACCTTCCGATTTTTTTTATATTTCCAGTTTCGTGGCTATCTACGAGAATTTTTCAAGTGGTATCAAATGTCAATACATCTAGCTATAGATGTAATTAGAATTTTAGGTTGCTAGTTTATTTATAAGGAAGTTACAATGAGTTACATTTTGCTGGTACCATATGGTACCGCTAGGCGGTTCCCATTATACTTTTATGCGGGAAGCGGAAATTTCATCTGCTACGACATTTCTATCGGATTTCTTTTGCACTTGCGATATTATTGCAAATGAATATTTGAATATAGTTGTATTTCATTTATGTGCACCCCAAAAACATATCTAGTTCAGTCGTTTTCGATGATTTAGGCTGATTTCGGAGGTAAGGATTTACCCTTTTCGGGCTCTTGACGTACACCTTTGACCGGATTAGGAAGAGACAGATGTTGAGTCTGGTGGTAAAAATGAACCATTTCTCTAAAGGAGCGAAAGAAGCTAATAGATGAGGAGTGTGGGAAGGGAATACCACCGTAAACTCCGAAGAAGGCTGGCAAAAGCGAGGAGTTCGTCATTGACTGTCGCCATGATTTCTTCACTGCGCACTACCGCCATGTTCACGTGTACGCGCGTAAAAGTTGGGCTCTCGCCAACTTCGGCGCGCGCGACGACTCGTGGTGAAGCGTACTGGTGGCCTTGGTTTCCTGGCTCCTGATTGGTTGTCGCGACTCTGCGCCCGAGAAACGTCTGCATGTGAACGCACCTTAAGAGACCTCACACACGCTAGCAGGTGATCCTTTGGGATGATGAAGACATCACCGTCCATGCCGCGATTTTTCCTAATCCTGATTACTCCTCCTTCCGTGAAGTGTCCCCCACCCAGGCTTTTGAGCGTTTTTTTACGAAGAAGTCGTTTCACATCTGGTGATGGAATCGAATAAGTATGCCCTGTTCTGAAATTATGGAAATCCGAATGTAACAACTGAGGAAATGAAATTGTTTGTAGCAATTCTCTTCCTCAGTGGGTACAATACGGTTCCTAGAAAAAAGCACTATTGGGATGCGGCTTACGACATGAGGAATGAACTTGTTTATAAGTCAATGAGGCGAGATAGATTTTTGCAAATTAACCGATTTATTCATTGCTGTGACAATACTGCTGTTGATACCTCCGATAGAAGGTGGAAATTGCGCCCTCTTATATGGCCCATTTTTACGTGGAAGCTTGATGCCATGATGCACAATGCATGGTTGTTGACGAGGAAAACAGGGAAAATTACAACCCAGTTAGAGTTCCTACGGGCAGTTGCCCAGACTTACCTGGAGAGATTCAAGAATACGCCAAAATATGTAGGACGTTTACCTGCGTCCATAAGCAGTGAAACTGGAATGATGTATGTAAACTAATCATGAGATAATATTTTGACATACAACAGTCTGCATATGATTACTAAAAGCGGGTTTTCTTTCCAGTGTTTCTGATGAAATAAGGTACGATGGGTACAACCACCTCGTGCAATCTACCACCCAGAGGCGAAGGAGTGCCCATGAGAATTGTACAAGCAGAACACAAACGGAGTACGGAAAATGTAATGTAGGGCTATGCATTGACTGTTTCAAAAAATTCCACATTCTGCAGTAATACAATGAAGCCACAATGGCTAACTTTATTTACTTTCACTAATTTTTGACTTTGAGGATTTATGTAAAATTTTAATAATTTTTTAAATCTTAGGGCAATAATTTGTTTAAACATATTTTTATAATTTTTATGATATTTCATGTTATAAATGTAAAAATAAGCGGGAAAATACAAAATAATAAATAATTTGTTCAGCTAGCTGTAAATTTCCCAAAATTCCTTAAACCTTCAATTGTATACCCCCAAGCGCCTAGCGGTACCATATGGTACCAGGCTATATCTCCGTAACTAATGATGTTAAAAGAAAAAGGATTAGACAAATTGACTTATAAAGTAATACGTATTAACATACTTGATTATAATTAAATTCGAAGAACTTCTTTTCCAGGCGTTACCGGGTTAATACAAAAGGAGCTTATATATATGGTCATAATCTATCAAAAACATAAATGACTTTCACGGAAAAAATCCTGGGATCGATGCTAGGACGATGCAAAATTCTGCGCTTTAAAATAAATTGAGGTAGTTCTTCATTATTTTTTTTGCTGCACTTATTGAAATGATAGAAAGTACTTATTCTACTAGAATATGTATATTAAGAATCTGTTAGAAAAATATATATAAGAACATGCTTTTATATTGGTTCGAGGCCAGAGCACATTATAATTTCTCACATAAGGAATATATGTGAAAATAGGACGTCAATTGAAGCAGTTGCAGCAAATATTCCTGCTTGAATTTTCACATATAGAGATGGCAATCTACTATTGTGCTGCATTGGATATATCGCCAGAAAGACCCAGGATCGATCTTGGGCGGTAAATATATCTCCCATATAAAACACATAGGGGTAGTTTTTTGTTATATTTTTCTTGCCTTTATCGAAATGATAGGAAGTTCTTGCATTGCAATATGATGTATATTAAGACTACGTATCAGAAAAAAAATTATATAAGGATGGTGGGGGGGCCTCAATCTAATACGTAAAACCATGCGCGATCCATATTGGATGCGAAGCACTCTCTGACCACGCTGGGGCCTCCGGTGAGCACGTAGAAATCATAAGAATGTGTGATCTACATGGGACGCCACGCCCCTTGACCCCTTGCACTGTGACGCCGCTGGGGCCTCCAGCAAGCACGTAACAACTATAACCATGCGCGAACCACGTGACCACATTAGTCACATTGCACTTACAATTCACTTCTAACCACGCTGGGGCCCCTCCAAACCCTGTTCCAAAACTGTATATAAAGCCGACCAAAAAGCCCCGAAAGCAGAGAAAGCAGGAGAGAGAGAAGAGCGCGAGAGAGAGCCCTTCGAGAGAGTCCTTCCCTCGGAGCGTGAAGTGGTGTGCGAAGTTAGACGTGTATAAATTATTGTGGTTGAAAGTGAACGTTTTCTGGTGATAAGTGAACATCTTTTGTGACACTCAATATCTGGATTACTTAATTGGGCTATTCCCACCCGGGATTAGCCCAGCGTGTTACCATGGAAGTAGACAAGGAAAGTGAAGCCTCGCCGGCAAAAGATGCTTCTCCTTCTGCGGAAAAAATCGCCATCAATTACCTCATCAGCAACAGTGATGACCTCTTCAACCTCACCCAGCAGGCAAAGGACGACCTTCCTTAGGACTATTTGCAGACCATGGCAGCTAAATGGACATCCCTTGTGACCTCCAGAACATCAAACTCGGTGAGTAACGCTGGTGCTCCCTCTCCTTCTTCCCCTTCTGTCAAACGCCCTAATGATTTCCAATTTCAAGCAGTGGCCACCAAACGCAGGCAACCTAATCGAGTTCTTGTAAATTCCGCTCCTATCCCTACCTCTAACTCCTTTTCAGTCTTAGCAGATGAATCCAGCAGTGTCGCAGTTCCATCCACTTCTACCAATCCTAACCTCTCTTCCTCCAAACCAAAGATTCCCTCACTAAAACTTAAATTGTTTCCAGATTGGCAGAAGGTGATCCGGTAGATGAAAAGTTTGACACAATATCCTCCTGTTTGCCATTTAATTAACTCTGATTTAATGATCATAAAATGTACATCTGTTACTGATTACCTGTTTGCCATTTAATTAACTCTGATTTAATGATCATAAAATGTACATCTGTTACTGATTACCGGATTGCGTTTGACTTTCTCAAGAAGGAAGAAGTAGAATTCTTCACATATCAATTGCCTGCTAACCGCAATACAGACTTTGTCATTAAACATTTGCCTACTTCTGTAGATTTAGACTTTGTTAGGGAGGAACTGGCCTCTCTAGGATTTGATATTGTTTCCCTTTTGCCCATGTTTGCCACCAGACCCACTCCTTCAGAGGCAGCTGAAGGAAAAACTGTGTGTGATCGTCGTCAAATTCCAGTGTTCAAAGTAACTTTGTCCCCCGTCAACGACCTAAAGTTTAAATCTCTTTCAGTCCTAGCTGACGTTTTGGTTGAAGTTCGCCCCTTCACAAAAGAAATCGAACCTCTGCAATGCCGCAAATACTTACAGTTCGGCCATACCCGTAACTACTACCATCAAAAACCAAAATGTTCTCTCTGTGGGGGGCCTCACCCCCTAAGCAATTGCGCTGTATCAGACCCAATCGAAAAGCCACCTTGTATTCATTGCCAAGGCACTCACTCCGCACTTCACAGAGGCTGCCCTAAATTTAAGGAACTAAAGCGCAATTTAATTCTTAAGATAAAGGACAATCGCATTTTAGGCGAGACCCCCGCCGGTAACGAAATTAATATCACTTCTAATGCATCTTTTCCTGAACTCCCCGTTTCTTATGCTTTTGCTGCACGCAATCGCAACAATGTACCTCTTACTAATCCTAACCCCTCTACCAATCCTAACTCTCCTCTTAACCAACCTTCCTCTTCTACCTCTCCTAACTCTTCATCCTTTTCCTACCAACAACTCGTTACCAACATCCTTTCCTCAATTCAAAAAATCATGTCAGCGGTAACTTTAAAAGATAAAATCTTCACTTTTTTTTACGGAGGCCTTCACGATCATCAATAGCCTCCTCAATTAATCTGGTCACCTTTAACGCTTGCAGCATTCGTCCCAAATTAAATGAATTCCTCGACTTTTGTGCAGATTCCAACATCCATATCGCTTTCCTCCAGGAAACCAGGCTTAATCCCCTACAGAAATTATTTACTCCACGTTACAATGTCGTCCGACTAGACGTAGGTTCCTCCTCAAATGGACTAGCTATTCTTATTCATAAATCCATTAAATTCTCTCCCCTCCCTGTCCCCAGCCTCTCTTCTATTGACCTAATCGGCATCGAAATTACCATCAACAATCGCCCTGTCCAACTGTATTCCACTTATCTCAAACATGGTCGTCTCAATCCATCAGATCTTGCCTTCCTCTCTTCTTCTCCTAAGTCGACAATATTCCTCGGGGACTGGAATAGTAAACACCCCACATGGGGCTCCTCCACCACTAATCCTAGTGGTATAAAATTATTCAAATTTTTACAATCCTCTAATTTATCTATTTTCTCTCCCTTCGCTCCCACATTTAGCAATGGCAAATCTGCTGACCTGCTTGACTTCATTATTACTCATAATGTTCTTGACATGTCTCCTCCAGTCGTCCACAGAGTTCTTGATTCGGATCACTTCCCTGTTTGCACTTCTATCTCTGGCTTGCTCATCAGCACTCCTGAGCCTGACACCCCCCACATCAATTGGCGACAGATCGTCAAGTTTGTTAGTGAAAACATTTCTTTCTACCCTCTCATAGGGGATAGCCCCTCCACTGAAAAAATCGACTTCCAAATTTCCATGATCAATGATCTCATCACGGCTGCCAAACAGTCAGCAACCTCCTTTCGTAAAGCTATTCCCAACAATCATTCCCCTATACCAGCAAATATTCGCCGACTTATGGCCTGCAGGAATCGCCTTCGCAGGCAGTTTCACTTGTACAAACTCCCGGAAGATAAAATTGCCCTTAGGAATATCAGGAACATTATCAAGCAAAAGCTCCATGTCTTTCACTCCTCTAAATGGCATGCCTTCGCCAGCACTTTAAAATTCGATGATCATTCATTATGGAAAGTTTCCAAATCCTTCACAAAAGCTATTATGTTCAATCAGCCCCTTTTAATTGATAACAAACTCAACTTTGATCCGGCTACCAAAGCCAAATTCTCCGTTGAATATCTTGCATCCTTAATGCAGAACGACAATTCTATTCTAGATTCTGATGACCCCATTAATATTTCTTACTACTTCCTCTCACTAATTCAACCCACCGATCCTCTTTTCTCTACAACTTCTACAGAAATTTTCGATTTCCTAGATACCCTTAACATTCGCAAAGCACCTGGTCCTGACCCCTTTTCTAATAAAATTCTCAAACTTCTCTCCAAAATTCCCGAGTTCATCCTTCTTCTTGTCGACCTTTTCAATCCCTGTTTAAAAATACATTACTTCCCTGACTCATGGAAGTTAGGCACGGTTCAACTTCTCCCCAAACCACAAAAAGATCCCACTTCCATTTCTAACTACCGTCCGATTACTCTCCTGTCATCTCTGTCTAAAGTTTTCGAAAAAGTAATATACAGAATTATTCAACATCATCTTTCTGCCAACAACATAATCATTCCCGAACAAATGGGATTTATGAATCATTTTAGCACATCGCATCAAATTCTCCGCCTGGTGGAACTAATAACTCATGGCCACATCTTTAGAAGACAAGCTACGCAAGTAGTATTTTATGACATCTACAAAGCTTTTGATAGAGTCTGGCACCAGGGCCTGATTTATAAATTGCTCTGCCTATCTTTCCCCCCTTCCATCTGTAAAATTATTCAAAGTTTTTTGTATAACCGCATCATACAAGTGAAATCTGGAAACTACATTTCTTCTCCCTTAGTAATCTCCGCCGGAGTCCCCCAGGGAAGTATCATCAGCCCCATTCTTTTTAACATCTTTATGAATGATTTACCCAACGACGACCATGTCAAGCGTTTTCTCTATGCCGATGACCTTACTATAGCATCGCAATCTACTTCTCCCGACTTAGCCATTCGGCGTATTAATTCCTACAATTCCAAATTAGAAGCCTGGCTTCAAAAATGGTACCTGTCCATTAATCCTAGTAAATGCTCGCATTTGACATTTTCCATTAACAAGAATCGTCCTACTCTTTCGTCAGTCGAATTATTTAAAACCCCTATCCCCGCGTCCCCTTCTACTAAATTTCTTGGAGTGACCATTAATAATAAGCTTTCCTGGACAGAACACATAAACAAAAGCCTTTCAAGAGCCCAATTTGTAAAAATTAAATTATCTCCCCTTTTAAACAAAAAAAGTCCCCTTTCAGCCAGAACCAAACTTCGGCTCATTAATTCACTTGTACTCCTCCACCTCACCTACGCCTCTATCCTAACCTTTAATACCCAAAAATACAATATCAGTAAAATTGAGAAATTCTACAATAGGTGCATAAGATCAGTAACTTCAACCAATAACTTAGTACCTCTTAAAGAAATCAAAAGCTACCATCAGCTAACCACTGTCAGTAATCTTGTGGCAAAAATGGTTGAAAAATTTGAACTAAAATTATCAAACCTAGACAATCCTCTCCTCCAAAACATTTGGAACTATTCCCCTAAGGAACACCGAAAAAAGAAAAGAGTTAGACAACCAAAAATGGTTGTAACAAAATTAAAATTCATTCCTTATAAAAAGAAAGTCAAACGTAAATG
This sequence comes from Sympetrum striolatum, assembly GCA_947579665.1. NCBI lineage: Eukaryota > Metazoa > Arthropoda > Insecta > Odonata > Libellulidae > Sympetrum > Sympetrum striolatum. The sequence goes on along the minus strand of OX388343.1, from coordinate 36,295,679 downwards.
TTAATCTTCACCGCAACAACACAAACACACTCTTCATCGTTACATTTCACACTGACACAAAATAACATTTTCCGCAACACCAATCACACTACCGGAGGTACCTACAATAACAAGTAACTTCACCTTTCTTTTCAGCCAAGCAGCACCTTCTGCCATCTGAAATGATTTATTTTATCCCCATGTCTTCCCCTACCCTTACCTTTTACCCTAATACCTCACTGTTGCTCAATCTGCGTTCCCCATTACCTTTTGCTCCCAATAAAATAACCTGCTTGCGTTAATTGTGACCATATGTGTTGAAATTATCCCTGTTACTTATCCTGCACCAGCGTTACCGCCTATACAGCGTTTAAAAATGCATATAGGCTCAAGCTTTGCCAAGCGTCAAGTATCACCCCGAAAGCAGATCATTTTTGGTCTCCAGCGAACTCGCTAAATTAAAAGAAGGCGAACCTCTAATTGAACCGATTATTGTCGAGGGACAATCGGCGATATTTCAGGGGGTATTTGAACCAAGGGAAGGACTAAATGAGGACGGGCCTCTAATTGAACCGATTATTGTCGAGGGACAATCGGCGATATTTCAGGAGGTATTTAAGCGCAGAGAGCTCAATCAGGAAGGTGGAAAAGACAGGGAAAACGTAGGGACCCGATTTTTTGCGGATATGGCGCCAGGCGCAACACTGGGAGAGGTAGAATGCTTAGGTACACAGGATGTTCGCGGCAGGGAATCAGTGGATTTAAGTGGTATAAATGGAAATCAGACTGATGTCCAAGGCCGATTAATTGTTCTTATACAATCAAATGACAGTGTAGTTCCCGAAGTATTATGCATAAGGGAAAACGTAAGGGTTCCTCCATTTTCCATTGTTCTGTTGGAAGCAAGGTGCGATCAACTCGCAAACAAAGAAGTCCTTTTAGTAGATGGCGGTCGCGATGTTATGGTATTGCCCATTCTAGTCAGAGTTTCACCCGAAGGAAAAGCTCCGGTTTTATTGTGTAATGTTCGGGATACGGAGCAAGTGTGGCGTAGAAGTTTCCCCATTAAGGTAGAAATAAAGGAGGAAGATATTGAACTATATTCGGTCAACGGAATTGATATCTCCGAGCCGGAACTATGGCCCGAACCCAGAAATAGTGACAACCTGCTGTCCCTTTTCGATTTTGAGAATGTGCCCGAGGGGGCGAGGGAAAAATTGAAAGCGCTCATTTCTGAATTCGCGGACATATTTGTTTTCGGTGATAGTTTGTTAGGCTGTACAGGCATCGTGAAGCACTCCATTAATGTTGAGGGCGCAGCTCCGATTAAAAAACATCCTTACCGTGTGCCCCATGCGCAGCGAGCCTTTCTTGAAGAAGCAATTGACGATATGTTAGAGCAAGGGATTATATCCCCATCCACAAGTCCTTGGTCAGCCCCACTCATATTAGTCAGAAAGAAATCACCTGAGGGAGGAACTGTCCAGTATCGACCTTGTATTGATTACTGAGCACTCAACCGGGTCACGAAAAAAGAAGTGTTCCCAATACCTAACATGGATGAGATGTTTGACCAGCTGGGAGGCTCGCGTTACTTTTCTACCCTCGATCTGTGCAGCGGATATTGGCAGGTCGAGATGGGGGAAAGCAGCCGGGAGTACACTGCCTTCAGTACGCCAAACGGGCACTACGAGTGCAATCGCATGAGTTTTGGGTTAGCGAACGCGCCTTCTACGTTCATGAGACTTATGGGAGAAGTTTTACAAGGGCTTTTATACCGAGGGTGTGTAGTTTACCTAGACGACATCCTCCGCTACGATTCGTCTTGGGAGGACCACGTGGAAGGGTTACGGGAATTTTTTTGTAGACTCAGGATGGCTAACTTGAAGTTAAAACCCGCTAAATGTAATTTTTTTCAAAAAGAGGCAGAATTTCTGGGACATGTACTTTCTTCAGAAGGTTTACAACGAGACGGAGATAAAATAAGCACAATTCAATCTTTCCCCGCACCCACAAATGTATGGGAATTGCAATAATTTTTAGGATTGGTAGGTTATTACCGCAAGTTTATCAAAGCATTTGCTGAGGTTTCTAGCTCGCTTACCCGGCTAACACGTAAAGAAGCGGAATTCACGTGGAAGAATGAGCAGCAGGCTGCATTCGAGTACTTGAGGACCTGTCTAGTAACCAAACCAATTCTTAGATTTCCGGAGTTCTCTAACCCATTTGTCCTCACCACTGATGCCTCTACAACTGCCCTAGGAGGGGTTTTATCCCCGTTATTTGCAGACGGAGAGCATCCCATAGCATACGCTAGTAGACAGTTGCAAAAGGCGGAAAAGAATTACTCAGCCACAGAGCTAGAATGTCTGGCAGTAGTATTAACTGGTGTCAGGTGTGGGGTGAAAGTGAACGTATTGTGCATTTTTTGTTTTTGTCTAGGTTTATTTTTTTCATTTTTAATTACTTTGATTATTTTGTACCACTGATTTGGGCATTTCCGCATACCGACTAGGAGTCCTACTCTGTCTACCTCCCGGGGTCTTAACTGCCGAAGGGGTGATGTTGGGGGGGCCTCAATCTAATACGTAAAACCATGCGCGATCCATATTGGACGCGAAGCACTCTCTGACCACGCTGGGGCCTCCGGCGAGCACGTAGAAATCATAAGAATGTGTGATCTACATGGGACGCCTCGCCCCTTGACCCCTTGCACTGTGACGCCGCTGGGGCCTCCAGCAAGCACGTAACAACTATAACCATGCGCGAACCACGTGACCACATTAGTCACATTGCACTTACAATTCACTTCTAACCACACTGGGGCCCCTCCAAACCCTGTTCCAAAACTGTATATAAAGCCGACCAAAAAGCCCCGAAAGCAGATCATTTTTGGTCCCCAGCGAACTCGCCTGCAAGACTGACCTCCTGCTGGTCTGCAGCGAACTAGCTGGTAAGACTGATTCCCCGGTCTCTAGCGAACCAGCTAGTAAGACCCCCCGGTCTTCCGTATGCACCTTTGATCGGTCTACGCGCAAGACTACCCTCCAGATCAGGACTCCTATCGGATACAAAGGTACGCTCATTTTTATGTAATATTTTGGTGAATAAAATAATTGTGCGGCCAACCTGTGGTTTTCATTAATGTCCTCACGACAAGACCATGCTGTTCCTGGGTTTGATGCCAGAGCACATTACAATTTCTTACATAAGGAATATATGTGAAAAGTAGGACGTCGTTTGAGGCAGTTGCAGTAAATATTTCTGCTTAAATTTTCATACATAATATGAGATGGTGATCTTCTGTTGTGCTGAATAGTAAGTAATACCGGGAAGACCAGGGTTCGATGCCAATCAATCATTTTTTTTTGAGGACCCTCTCAATATAATGCTAACTGGAAATTTGTGTATTTTTGCGTGAAACATTTTACTTATATGTATATATATATATATATATATATATATATATATATATATATATATATATATATATATATATATATATATATATATATATATATATACATATATATATACAAGTAAAATGTTGCTTGCATACTGCAAGCAGATCGACAACACTATTTTCATGTCGGCATCATATCGGGACGGCCATCAAAAGAAAAAAATGGATTGAAATTTTTCTTAAAATTCGCTGAAACTCCATCGTCTGGCATCGAACCAGGGTCTATACTGTGAACTTACTATGCAGCACAATAGAACATCGCCATCTCCAACTATGTGTGAAAATTCAAGCAGAAATAAGGGCTACAACTGCCTCAAAAGACGTTCTAATGTTCACGAATTTAAATGGCCCTCTGGATTCGAAGTAAGGACGATCTTGGAAATCTAAAAAATGTTTCTGAAAGTTAAATTTGAGTTCTATCTATATGCCGAATTTGAAGTTTCTATATTATTGGCAAAGGTTTCAAAATAATTCCTAAAAATCGGATCAACTTCTGAATGCAGAGACACCTGGTGTCGAACCCAGGACACATTGATAGCTGTGAATGCACTGTTAGATTTGTATGGACTAGATCTTCCTATATGCAAAGTTTAAAGTCGATATCGTGCCGGGAAGTACCTAAAATTTGTTTCCGTTATCTCCGTAAGAAATGCATGGAGAAATGCAAATGGCCCTCTGGGATCGAACCAAGGACCATCAGCGATTATGTAAAATTCGATTATGATATATTTTTATAGTATCTAACCTCATACCGAATTTCAAGTTTCTATGCTATCGGAAAAGGGTCCAAAAAAAATGTTCAAAATCGCCGCAATGCATTTTAAACGGCCGATTTTTGCCCCGACCTAGCATCGAACCATGGACCATATTCGGCGATGTCTTTTTGATTTTCGTTGGATATGCATGGCATCTAGCGGTCCCTTGAATTTCAACTCTCTAATTGGCCGGGAAGTGCCTCAAAACATTTTTCGAAAATCCCCGCCGTGTATCCTTATGGAGAAAATCGCGACATTGGGGCCTTCTGGAATTGAACCCATGACACCGAGGTTCAATGTCGGCTTTTTCCTGGAGGTTACACGTTATGGCCAATACTTCGTAAAAATTTCAAGTCGGTGGCACTTGTGGAACATGGTAGGACTTTTGATCCCCTATATATAACTTATAGGTATATCCGGAGAAGCGTCTATATATAACGAGTAAAATGTAGCTTGCATACTGCAAGCAGATCGGCAATACTAATTTCAGATCGGCATCATATCGGGACGGTCCTCAAAAGAAAAAAAAAGGATTCAAAATATTCTTAAAATTCGCTGAAATTTCATCGTCCGGCATCGAACCCGGGTCTTACTGGTGAACTAACTATGCAGCACAATAGAAGATCACCATCTCTAACCATGTGTGAAAATTCAAGCAGAAATATTGGCTACAACTGCCTCAAAAGACGTTCTAATTTTCACGAATGTAAATGGCTCTCTGGATTCGAACCAAGGACGATCTTGATCTAAAACATGTTTCTGAAAGTTATTTACGATCTCTATCTATATGCCGAATTTCAAATCTATTTTATTGGGAAAGGTTTCCAAATATTTCCTAAAAATCGGATCAACTTCTGATTGCAGAGACACCTGGTGTCGAACCCAGGACATATTGTAAGCTGTGAATGCAAAGTTTGATTTGCAGAGACTCTTTCTTGTATCTTGCAAAGTTTGAAGTCGATAGCATGCCGGAAAGTACCTAAATTTTGTTTCCGTTATCTCCGTAAGAAATGCATTGAGAAGTGCAAATGGTCCTCTAGGATCGAACCAAGGACCATCAGAGAAAATATAAAATTTTATTACGACATCTATCGACGTGCCGAGTTTCAAGTATCCATGTTATCGGGAAAGGATCCAAAAAATTTTTTCAAAATCGCCGCAATGCATTTTAAACGGCCGATTTTTGCCCCGACCTAGCATCGAACCATGGACCATATTCGGCGATGTCTTTCTGATTTACGTTGGAGCTGCACGTCTTCTAGCGATCCCTCGAATTTCAACTCTCTACTTTTCCGGGAAGTGCTTCAAAAAAATTTTCGAAAATCCCCGCCATGTATTCTTACGGAGAAAATCGCGACTTTGGGGCACTCTGGAATCGAACCCATGACCTTGAGGATCAAAATTGCAATTTTCTGGTGGTTACACGTTATGGCCAATACGTCGTAAAAATTTCAAGTCAATGACGCTTGTGGTTTAGGCTGTGAATTAGTATCCTATCTATCTATCTATCCATCTATCAATATATATATAGGTATATCCATGAATGAATCTGGAGAAGCATATATCTATTATACGAGTAAAATGTTGCTTGCATACTGCAAGCAGATCGACAACAATAAATTTATATCGGTATTATATCGGGACGGTCCTAATAAGAAAAAAAAGGTTAGGAAATAATAATAAAATCCGCTGCAAATTAATCGTCTGGCAACGAACCCGGGTCTTCCCGGTTAACATACTATGCAGCAAAACAGAAGATCACCATCTCTAACTATGTGTGGAAATTCAATTAGAAATATTGGCTGCAACTGCCTAAAACGACGAATTACTTTTCCCTTATATTCCTTATGGGAGAAATTTTAACGTGCTCTGGCATCGAACCCAGGAACAGCATTGTCGTATCTATTTTTTTTCTTAAGCCAAGTCTTAATATACATCTTCCAGCAAAGCAAGAAATTCCTATTATTTTGATAAGTACAACAAAATAAATAATGAAAACTAACTCAATATATTATAAAAGGGGGATATATATACCGTCTAGCTTCGAACCCAGGTCTTTCTGGTAATACTTTCCATGCAACATTAAAGAAGATCACCACCTTTAACCATGTGTGAAAATTCAAGCAGAAATATTGGTTACAACTGCCTCAAATGACGTCCTACTTTTCCCTTATATTCCTTATGAGAGAAAAGTAATTGTGCTCTGGAATCGAACCCAGGAATAGTATGGTCTTATAAAAATTTTTTTCTAAAACCAATTCGTACCATACATCTTCCAGCAAAGCACGAACATCCTATTATTTCAATAAGTTCATCAAAAAAAATAATGAAAAACTACTCCCATGTATTTTAAACGGCGGATTTTTGCATCGTCCTAGCATCGAACCTAATATATTTTTCATCATAGTCATTAATGTTTTCAATAGATCATGACCATGTATAACGGCTCCTAGAGTTTTGATTATCTTACTATACGGGAAGTATTTTTTAGAAATTCCCGAAAATCAAAGCAATGCATTTAAACGGGAAAAATCGGGACTTTGGGGCCTTCTGGAATCGAACCCATGACAGTGAAGTTCAAAATCGCAATTTTTCTGGCGGTTACACGTTATGGCCAATGTGTCGTAAAAATTTCAAGTCTATGCTGCTTATGGTTTAGGCTGTGAATTAGTATCCTATCTATCTATTTATCTATCTATATAGGTATATCCATGAATGAATCCGGAGAAGCATCTATATATAATAGATAGATATATACGAGTAAAATGTTGCTTGCATACTGCAAGCAGATCGACAACACTAATTTCATGGTTGCATCATATCAGGACGGCCCTCAAAAGAAAAAAAAAGGATTGAAAATAATCTTAGAATTCGCTTCAATTTAATCGTCTGGCATCGAACCCGGGTCTTCTTGGTGAACTTACTATGCAGCATGACAGACGATCACCATCTCTAATTATGTGTGAAAATTCAAGGCGAAATATTGACTGCAACTGCCTCAAACGACGTTCTACTTTTCACGAATGTAAATGGCATTCTGGATTCGAACCAAGGACGATCTTGGAAATCTAAAATATGTTTCTGAAAGTTATTTATGATTTCTATCTATGTGCCGAATTTCAAATTTCTATATTATAGGGAAAGGTTTCAAAATTATTCCCAAAAATCGTATCAACTTCTGATTGCAGAGACACCTGGTGTCGAACCCAGGACATATTGTAAGCTGTGAATGAAAAGTTTGATTTGTGAAGACTTGTTCTTGTATCTTGCAAAGTTTGAAGTCGATAACATGCCGGAAAGTACCTAAAATTTGTTTCTGTTATCTCCATAAGAATAGCATTGAAGAATGTAAATGGCCCTCTGGGATCGAACCGAGGACCATCAGCGAATATAAGAAATTGGATTATAAAATATATTTTTGATATCTAACCCCACGCCGAATTTCAAGTTTCCCTGCCATCGGCAAATGGTCCAAAAAAAATCTTAAAAATCGCCGCAATGCAATTTAAACGGCCGATTTTTGCCCCGACCTTGAATCGAACCACGGACAATATTCGAAAATGTCTTTTTAGTTTTCGTTGGATATCTACGGCATCTAGCGATCCCTCGAATTTCATTTCTCTACTTGTCCGGGAAGTGCCTCAAAAAAATTTTCGAAAATCCTCACCATGTATCCTTATGGAGAAAATCGGGACTTTGGGGCCTTCTGGAATCGAACCCATGACACTGAGATACAAAGTCGGATTTTTTCTAGAGGTTTCACGTCATGGCCAATACGTCGTAAAAATTTCATGTCAAAAATTCAATACTTTTTTTTTCTTTTGAGGATCGTCCCGATATAATGCCGATATAAAATTAGTGTTGTCGATCTGCTTGCAGTATGCAAGCTACATTTTACTCGTATATATATACGAGTAAAATGTAGCTTGCATACAGCAAGCAGATCGAAAACACTAATTTCATGTCGGCATCATATCGAGAAGGCCGTCAAAAGAGAAAAAAAAAGGATTGAAAATATTCTTAAAATTCGCTGCAATTCAATCGTCTGGCATTGAACCTGATCTTAATGGTGAACTTACTATGTAGCACAACAGAAAATCACCATCTCTTACTATGTGTGAAAATTCAAGCAGAAATATTGACTGCAACTGCCTCAAATGACGTCCTACTTTTCAATAATGTAAATGGCTCTCTGGATTCGAACCGAGGACGATCTAGGAAATTTAAAACACGTTTTTGAAATGTATCTATGTTCTCTATCTATACGCCTAATTTCATGTTATAATATTATTGTGAAGGGGTTTAAATTAATTCTTAAATATCGGTTAATGTACTGATTGTAGAGACGCCTGGTGTCGAACCCAGGAAATATTGGTAGCTGTGAATGCACAGGATGACTTATTAGGACTTCATCTTATTTCATACAAATTTTGAAGTCGATATCATGCCGGGAAGTACCTAAAACTTTTTACTGTTATCTCCATAAGAAATGCATGAAGGAATGTAAATGGCCCTCTGGGATCGAACCAAGGACAATCAACGAATATGTAAAATTTGATTATGAAATATATGTATGATCTCCAACCTCATGCCTATTTTCAAGTTTCCTTGCCATCGGGAAAGGGTCCAAAAAAAATCTTAAAAATCGCCACAATGCATTTTAAACGGCCGATTTTTGCCTCGACCTAGCATCGAACCCAGGATATTTTCCGTGAAAACTCAATTATGTTTTCAATAGATCATGACCATATATATAGGCTCCATGAGTTTGGATTCTCTACCTATCCGGGAAGTATTTTTTAAAAATTCCCGAAAATAACGGCAATGCATTTAGACGGGAAAAATCAGGACTTTGAGTCCCTCTGGAATCGAACCCATGACATCGAGCTTCAAAATCGCAATTTTTCTGGAGGTTACACGTTATGGCCAATATGTCGTAAAGATCTGAGGTCAATGACGATTGTGGTTTAGCCTGTGAATTTGTATCCTCGCTATATCTATTATATATAGATGCTTCTCCGGATTCATTCATGTATCCATATATATATACGAGTAAAATGTTGCTTGCATACTGCAAGCAGATCGACAACATTAATTTCATATCGGCATTATATCGGGACGGTCCTCAAAAGAAAAAGAAAAAGGATTGAAAATATCCCTAGAATTCGCTGAAATTTCATCGCCTGGCATCGAACCCGGGACTTACTGGTGAACATACTATGCAGCACAATAGAGGATCACCATCTTTAACTATGTGTGAAAATTCAATCAGAAATATTGGCTACAACTGCCTCAAAAGACGTTCTAATTTTCACGAATGTAAATGGCTCTCTGGATTCGAACCAAGGACGATCTTGGAAATCTAAAACATGATTTTGAAACATATCTATGATTTCTATCTACATACCAAATTTCATGTTTCTATATTGTTGGGAAAAGGTTCAAAATAATCATTGAAAATCGGGTCAGTTACTGATTGTAGAGACGCCTGGTGTCGAACCCAGGACACATTGATAGCTGTGAATGCACTGTTTGATTTGTATGGACTTGATCTTTCTACATGCAAAGTTTGAAGTCGATAACATGCCGGAAAGTACCTAAATTTTGTTTCCGTTATCTCCGTAAGAAATGCATTGAGAAGTGCAAATGGCCCTCTGGGATCGATCCAAGGACCATCAGCGAACATGTAAAATTTTATTATGAAATATATTCATGATATCTATCCACGTGCCGAGTTTCAAATATCCATGTTATCGGGAAAGGATCCAAAAAAAATCTTCAAAATCGCCGCAATGCATTTTAAACGGCCGATATTTGCCCCGACCTAGCATCGAACCATGGACTAAATTCTAAAATGTCTTTCTGATTTTCGTTGGATACGCACGGCTTCTAGCGATCCCTGGAGTTTCAACTTTTTCTCTCTCCGGGAAGTGCATCAAAAAAATTTTCGAAAATCCCCGCCATGTATTCTTATGGAAAAAATAGCGACTTTGGGGCCCTCTGGAATCGAACCCATAACCATGAGGATCAAAATCGCAATTTTTCTGGCGGTTACACGTTATGGCCAATACGTCGTAAAAATTTCAAGTCAAGGACGCTTGTGGTTTAGGCTGTGAATTAGTATCCTATCTATCTATCTATCTATCTATCTATCTATCTATCTATACGAGTAAAATGTAGCTTGCATACTGCAAGCAGATCGGCAATACTAATTTCATATTGGCATCACATTGGGACGATCCTCAAAAGAAAAACAAAAAGGATTGAAATTTTTCTTAACATTCGCTGAAATTTCATCGTCTGGCATCGAACCCCGGGTCTTACTGGTGAACTTACTATGCAGCACAATAGAAGATCAACATCTCTAACTATGTGTGAAAATTCAAGCAGAAATATTGGATACAACTGCCTCAATAGACGTTCTAATTTTCACGAATGTAAATGCCTCTCTGGATTCGAACCAAGGACGATCTTGGAAATCTAAAACACGATTTTGAAATGTATCTATGTTATCTAACTACATGCCGAATTTCAAGTTTCTATATTGTTGGGAAAGGGTTCAAAATAATTATTGAAAATCGGATCAGTTACTGATTGTAGAGACGACTGGTGTCGAACCCAGGACACATTGACAGCTGTGAATGCACAGTTAGATTTTTATGAACTTGATCTTATTTTAAGCAAAGTTTGAAGTCAATATCATGCCGAGAAGTACCTAAAATTTGTTTGGGTTATCCCCATAAGAAATGCATTGTGGAGTGCAAATGGCCCTCTGGGATCGAACTAAGGACCATCAGCGAATATGTAAAATTTTATTATGAAATATATGTATGATCTCCAACCTCATTCCGAATTTCAAGTTTACTTGCCATCGGGAAAGGGTCCAAAAAAAATCTTAAAAATCGCCACAATGCATTTTAAACGGCCGATTTTAGCCTCGACCTAGCATCGAACCCAGGATATTTTCCGTGAAACTCATTAATGTTTTCGATAGATCATGGCCATATATATAGGCTCCTTGAGTTTTGATTCTCTACCTATCCGGGAAGTATTTTTTAAAAATTCCCGAAAATCACGGCAAAGCATTTAAACGGGAAAAATGGGGAATTTGGGGCCCTCTGGAATCGAACCCATGACACTGAGGTTCAAAATCACAATTTTTCTGGAGGTTACACGTTATGGCCAATATGTCGTAAAAATTTCAGGTCAATGACGATTGTGGTTTAGCCTGTGAATTTGTATCCTCGCTATATATATATATGGATACATGAATGAATCCGGAGAAGCATCTATATATAATAGATAGGTATATCCATGAATGAATCCGGAGAAGCATCTATATATAATAGATATATAGAGAGGATACAAACTCACAGCCTAAACCACAAGAGTGATTGAGCTGAAATCTTTACGGAGTATTGGCCATAACGTGTTACCATCAGAAAAATTGCGATTAGGATCCTCAGTGTCATGGGTTCGATGCCAGGGGGCTCCAAAGTCCCGATTTTTCCCGTTTAAATGCATTGCTTTGATTTTCGGGAATTAAAAATAAATACTTCCCGGATAGGTAGAGAATCAAAACTCAAGGAGCCTTTATATATGGTCATGATCTATCGAAAACATAAATAAGTTTTACGGAAAATAACCTGGGTTCGATGCTAGGTCGATGCAAATATCTGCCGTTTAAAAAGCATTGTGGCGATTTTTAAGATTTTTTTTGGACCCTTTCCCGATGGCATGGAAACTTGAAATTCGGTATGAGGTTAGATATCATAAATATATTTCATAATCGATTTTTATGCTTTCCCTGATGTTCCTTGGTTCGATCCCAGAGGGCCATTTACATTCCTCAATGCATTTCTTATGGAGATAACGGAAACAAGTTTAAGGTACTTTCCGGCATGCTATCGACTTAAAACTTTGCATGATAGAAGATCCAGTCTTAACAAATCTAACTATGCATTCATAGCTATCAATGTGTCCGTGGTTCGACACCAGGTGTCTCTGCAATCAGAAGTTGATCCGATTTTTAGGAATTATTTTGAAACCTTTCCCAATAATGTAGAAACTTGAAATTTGGCATATAGATTGAGATCAATAATAACTTTCAGAAAAATTTTTTAAGATTCCAAGATCGTCCTTGGTTCGAGTCCCGAGAGCCATTTACATTCGTGAACATTAGAGCGTCTTTTGAGGCAGTTGTAGGCAATATTTCTGCTTGAATTTTCACACATAGTTAGAGATGGTGATCTTCTATTGTGTTTCATAGTAGGTTTTCAGTAAGACCCGGGTTCGATTCCAGACGATGAAATTTCAGCGAATTTTAAGAAAAAATTAAATCCTTTTTTTTTTTTTTCTTTAGAGGACCATCCCGATATGATGCCGATATGAAATTAGAATTGCCTATCTGCTTGCAGTATGCAAGCAACATTTTACTCGTATATATATATGGATACATGAATGAATCCGGAGAAGCATCTATATATAATAGATAGATGCTTCTCCGGATTCATTCATATATCATAGGAGTGCAATGTAGCTTGCATACTGCAAGCAGATCGGCAATACTAATTTCATATCAGCATCATATTGGGACGGTCCTCAAAAGAAAAAAAAAGATAGAAATTTTTCTTAAATTTCGCTGAAATTTCATCGTCTGGCATCGAACCCGGGTCTTACTGGTGAACTTACTATGCAGCACAATAGAAGATCACCATCTCTAACTATGGGTGAAAGATCAAGGAGAAATTTTGGCTACAACTGCCTCAAAAGACGTTCTAATTTTCACGAATGTAAATGACTCCCTGGATTCGAACCAAGGACGATCATTGAAATCTAAAATATTTTTTCAAAATTTATTTATTATTTCTATCTATGTACCGAATTTCAATTTTTAATATTAAAGTGAAGAGGTTCAAAAAAATTCTTAAAAATCGGATCAGTTACTGATTGTAGTGACGCCTGGTGTTGAACCCAGGACACATTGGTAGCTGTGAATGCATAGTTTGAATTGTAACGACTTGATCTTATTTTATGCAAATTTAAAGTCGATATCATGCCAGGAAGTACCTAAACTTTTTTTCCGCTATCTCCATAAGAAATGCATTGTAGGATGTAAATGGCCCTCTGGGATCGAACTAAGGACCATCAGCGAGTTGCTAAAATTTGATTATAAAACATATTTATAATATATATCCACGTGACAAGTTTCAAGTTTCCAAGTCATCTGGAAGTAATTTTAAAAAATCATAAAAATCGCAATGTAAATTAAACGGGAGAATATTTGCCCTGACCTAGCATCGAACCAAGGATATTCTTGGTAGATGTCTTTATTGTTTCCTTTAGATATGCATGGCATCTAGCGATCTCTTGAATTTCAAGTCTCAATTCTTCCGAGAAGTGCCTCAAAAACATTTTCGAAAATCCTCGCCGTGTATTCTTATGGAGAAAATTGCGACTTTGGGGCCTTCTTGAATCGAACCCATGACACTGAGGTTCAAAGTCGGCTTTTTCCTGGAGGTTACACGTTATGGCCAATTCGTCGTAAAAATTTCAAGTCGGTGGCACTTGTGGAACCTGGTTAGAATTTTGATCCCCAGTGAGTGAGTGTATATCTAGGTATATCCGGAGAAGCGTCTATATATAATAGATACGAGTAAAATGTAGCTTGCATACTGCAAGCAGATCGAAAACACTAATTTCATGTCGGCATCATATCGGGAAGGCCGTCAAAAGAGAAAAAAAAAAGCATTGAAGATATTCTTAAAATTCGCTGCAATTTAACAGTCTGGCATCGAACCTGGGTCTTAATGGTGAACTTACTATGCAGCACAACAGAAAATCACCATCTCTTACTATGTGTGAAAATTCAAGCAGATATATTGGCTCCAACTGCCTCAAACGACGTCCTACTTTTCACTAATGTAAATGGCTCTCTGGATTCGAACCAAGGACGATCTAGGAAATTTAAAACACGTTTTTGAAATGCATCTATGTTCTCTATCTATATGCCTAATTTCATGTTTTAATATTATTGTGAAGGGGTTTAAATTAATTCTTAAAAATCGGATAATTTACTTATTGTAGAGACGCCTGGTGTCGAACCCAGGAAATATTGGTAGCTGTGAATGCACAGTATGACTTATTAGGACTTCATCTTATTTCATACAAATTTTGAAGTCGATATCATGCCGGGAAGTACATAAAACCTTTTTCCGTTATCTCCATAAGAAATGCATGGAGGAATGTAAATGGCCCTCTGGGATCGAACCAAGGACCATCAGCGAATATGTAAAATTTGATTATAAAATATATTTATGATCTCCAACCTCATGCCGAATTTCAATTTTCCTTGCCATCGGGAAAATGTCCAAAAAAAATCTTAAAAATCGCCACAACGCATTTTAAACGGCCGATTTTTGCCTCGACCTAGCATCGAACCCAGTATATATTTCGTGAAACTCATTTATATTTTCGATAGATCATGACCATATATATAGGCTCCATGGGTTTTGATTCTCTACCTATCCGGGAAGTATTTTTTAAAAATTCCCGAAAATCACGGCAATGCATTTAAACGGGAATAATTGGGACTTTGGGGCCCTCTGGAATCGAACCAATGACACTGAGGTTCAAAATCGCAATTTTTCTGGAGGTTACACGTTATGGCCAATATGTCGTAAAAATTTCAGGTCAATGACGCTTGTGGTTTAGCCTGTGAATTTGTATCCTCGCTATCTATTATATATAGATGCTTCTCCGGATTCATTCATGTATCCATATATATATACGAGTAAAATGTAGCTTGCATACTGCAAGCAGATCGACAACACTAATTTCATAACGGCATTATATCGGGACGGTCCCGGAAAGGAAAAAAAGGATTGAAAATATACTTAAAATTCGCTTCAATTTAATCGTCTGGCATCGAACCCGGGTCTTTTTGGTGAAATTACTATGCAGCACATCAGAAGATCATCTTCTCTAAATACGTGTGAAAATTCAAGCAGAAATATTGGCTGCAACTGCCTCAAACGAAGACCTACTTTTCACGAATGTTAATAGCTCTCTGGATTCGAACCAAGGACGATCTAGGAAATATAAAATATGTTTTCGAAATGTATCTATATTTTCTATATATATACCGAATTTCAAGTTTTAATATTATTGGGAAGGGGTTCAAAATAATTCTTAAAAATCGGATCAGTGACTGATTGTAGAGACGCCTGGTGTCGAACCCTGGACGTATTGGAAGCTGTACATGCACGAAATGACTTGCTAGGACCTGATCTAATTGCATAGAAAGTTTGAAGTCGATATCATGCCGGGAAGTACCTAAAATGTGTTTCCGTTATCCCCATAAGAAATGCATTGTGGAGTGCAAATGGCCCTCTGGGATCGAACCAAGGACCATAAGCGAATACAAAAAAAATGATTATGAAATATATTTATGGTTTCTAACCCCATGCCAAATTTCAAGTTTCCATGCATTCGGAAAGGGGTCCAAAAAAAATGTTAAAAATCGCCACAATGCATTTTAAACGGCCGATTTTTGCCTCGACCTAGCATCGAACCCAGGATATTTTCCGTAAAACTCATTTATGTTTTCGATAGATCATAACCATATATATAGGCTCCTTGAGTTTTGATTCTCTACCTACCCGGAAAGTATTTTTTTTTAATTCCCGAAAATCAAAGCAATGCATTTAAACGGGAAAAATCGGGACTTTGGGGCCCTCTGGAATCGAACCCATGACACTGAGGTTCAAAATCGCAATTTTTCTGGAGGTTATACGTTATGGCCAATATGTCGTAAAAATTTCAAGTCAATCACGCTAGTGGTTTAGCCTGTGACTTTGTATCCTCTCTATATATCTATTATATATAGATGCTTCTCCGGATTCATTCATGATACGAGTAAAATGTAGCTTGCATACTGCAAGCAGATCGACAACACTAATTTCATATCGGCATCATATCGGGACAGACATCAAAAGAAAAAAAAAATTCAAAATATTCGTAGAATTCGCTGCAATTTAATCACCTGGCAGCGAACCCCGGTCTTCCTGGTGTACTTACTATGCAGCAAAATAGAAAATTACCATATCAAACTATGTGTGAAAATTCAAGCAAAACTATTAGGTGCAACTACCTCAAACGACGTCCTACTATTCACATACACTCCTTATTTGAGAAATTATAATGTGCTCTGGCATCGAACCCAGGAACAGCATGGTCTTATCTATTTTTTTTCTTAAACAAAGTGTTAATATACATCTTCCATCTAAGCAAGAGCTCCCTTACATATCGATAAATGCATAAAAAAATTATGAAAAGATACCCCATAGTATTATATATGGGTGATATTTTTACCGCCCGGCATCGAACCCGGCTCTTTCAGGCAATACTTTCTATGCAGCACAAAAGAAAAACACCATCTCTAACCGCGTATGCAAATTCAAGCAGAAATATTGGTTACAACTGCCTCAAATGACGTCCTACTTTTCCTTTATATTCCTTATGAGAGAAACGTTATTGTGCTCTGGCTTCGAACCCAGGAACAGTACGGTCTTATGAAAATTTTTTTCTAAAACTTATTCGTACCATACATCTTCCAGCCAAGCACGAACATCCTATCATTTCGATAAGTGCATCTAAAAAAATAATGAAAAACGGCTCCCATGTATTTTAAAGGGCAGATCTTTGCATCGTCCTAGCATCGAACCCAGGATAACTTTTGTAAAAGTCATTGATGTTTTCGAAAGTCCAAGACCATAAATATAGGCACCTTGAGTTTTACTTCTCTACCTATCCGGAAAGTATTTTTTTTTAATTCCCGAAAATCACGGCAATGCATTCAAACGGGAAGAATCGGGACTTTGGGGCCCTCTGGAATCGAACCTATGACACTGAGGATCAAAGTCTCTTTTTTCCTGGGGGTTTCACGTTATGGCCAATATGTCATAAAAATTTCAGATCAATGACGCTTGTAGTTTAGGCTGTGAATTTGTATCCTATCTATCTATATAGGTATATATATGAATGAATCCGGAGAAGCATCTATCTATTATACGAGTAAAATGTAGCTTGCATACTGCAAGCAGATCGGCAATACTAATTTCATATCGGCATCATATCGGGACGGACTTTAAAAGAAAAAAAAAGGATTTAATTTTTTCTTAAAATTCGCTGAAATTTCATCGTCTGGCATCGAACCCGGGTCTTACTGGTAAACCTAGTATGAAACACAATAGAAGATCACCATCTCTAACTATGTGTGAAAATTCAAGCAGAAATATTGGCTAAAACTGCCTCAAAAAACGTTCTAATTTTCACGAATGTTAATGCCTCTCGGGATTCGAACCAAGGACGATCGTGGAATTCTAAAATATGTTTCTGATAGATATTTATGATCTCTATCTATATGCCGAATTTCAAGTTTCTATTTTAGTGGGAAAGGTTTCAAAATAATTCCTAAAAATCGGATCAAATTCTGATTTCAGAGACACCTGGTGTCGAACCCAGGACGTATTGCAAGCTGTGAATGCAGAGTTTGATTTGTAAAGACTTACTCTTGTATCAAGCAAAGTTTGAAGTTGATAGCATGTCGGAAAGTACCTAAATTTTGTTTCCGTTGTCTCCGTAAGAAATGCATTGAGAAGTGCAAATGGCCCTCTGGGATCGAACCAAGGACCATCAGTGAACATGTAAAATTTGATTATGAAGTATATTCATGATATCTATCCACGTGCCGAGTTTCGAATATCCATGTTATCGGGAAAGGATCCAAAAAAAATCTTCAAAATCGCCGTAATGCTTTTTAAACGGCCGATTTTTGCCCCGACCAAGCATCGAACCATGGACTATATTCTAAGATGTTTTTCTGATTT
This sequence comes from Sympetrum striolatum, assembly GCA_947579665.1. NCBI lineage: Eukaryota > Metazoa > Arthropoda > Insecta > Odonata > Libellulidae > Sympetrum > Sympetrum striolatum. The sequence goes on along the minus strand of OX388343.1, from coordinate 36,277,593 downwards.
TCGTTGGATACGCACGGCTTCTAGCGATCCCTCGAGTTTCAACTCTTTCTCTTCCCGGGAAGTACCTCAAAAAAATTTTCGTAAATCCCCGCCATGTATTCTTATGGAGAAAATCGCGACTTTGGGGCCCTCTGGAATCGAACGCATGACCCTGAGGATCAAAATCGCAATTTTTCTGGCGGTTACACGTTATGGCCAATACGTCATAAAAATTTCAAATCAATCACGCTGGTGGTTTAGGCTGTGAATTAGTATCCTATCTATCTATCTATCTATATAGGTATACGAGTAAAATGTAGCTTGCATACTGCAAGCAGATTGACAACACTAATTTCATATCGGCATCATATCGGGACGGACATCAAAAGAAAAAAAAATTCAAAATATTCGTAGAATTCGCTGCAATTTAATCACCTGGCAGCGAACCCCGGTCTTCCTGGTGTACTTACTATGCAGCAAAATAGAAAATTACCATATCAAACTATGTGTGAAAATTCAAGCAAAACTATTAGGTGCAACTACCTCAAACGACGTCCTACTATTCACATACACTCCTTATTTGAGAAATTATAATGTGCTCTGGCATCGAACCCAGGAACAGCATGGTCTTATCTATTTTTTTTCTTAAACAAAGTGTTAATATACATCTTCCATCTAAGCAAGAGCTCCCTTACATATCGATAAATGCATAAAAAAATTATGAAAAGATACCCCATAGTATTATATATGGGTGATATTTTTACCGCCCGGCATCGAACCCGGGTCTTTCAGGCAATACTTTCTATGCAGCACAAAAGAAAAACACCATCTCTAACCGCGTATGCAAATTCAAGCAGAAATATTGGTTACAACTGCCTCAAATGACGTCCTACTTTTCCTTTATATTCCTTATGAGAGAAACGTTATTTTGCTCTGGCTTCGAACCCAGGAACAGTACGGTCTTATGAAAATTTTTTTCTAAAACTTATTCGTACCATACATCTTCCAGCCAAGCACGAACATCCTATCATTTCGATAAGTGCATCTAAAAAAATAATGAAAAACGGCTCCCATGTATTTTAAAGGGCAGATCTTTGCATCGTCCTAGCATCGAACCCAGGATAACTTTTGTAAAAGTCATTGATGTATTCGAAAGTCCAAGACCATAAATATAGGCACCTTGAGTTTTACTTCTCTACCTATCCGGAAAGTATTTTTTTTTAATTCCCGAAAATCACGGCAATGCATTCAAACGGGAAAAATCGGGACTTTGGGGCCCTCTGGAATCGAACCTATGACACTGAGGATCAAAGTCTCTTTTTTCCTGGGGGTTTCACGTTATGGCCAATATGTCATAAAAATTTCAGATCAATGACGCTTGTAGTTTAGGCTGTGAATTTGTATCCTATCTATCTATCTATCTATATAGGTATATATATGAATGAATCCGGAGAAGCATCTATATATAATAGATACATGAATGAATCCGGAGAAGCATCTATATATAATAGATATAGATGCTTCTCCGGATTCATTCATGTATCCATATATCTATTATATATAGATGCTTCTCCGGATTCATTCATATATATAGCTATATAGATAGGATACAAATTCACAGGCTAAACCACAAGCGTCATTGACTTGAAATTTTTATGACATATTGGCCATAACGTGTAACCACCAGAAAAAATGCGATTTTGATCCTCAGTGTCATAGGTTCGATTCCAGAGGGCCCCAAAGTCCCGATTTTTCCCGTTTAAATGCATTGCCGTGATTTTCGGGAATTTTAAAAAAATACTTTCCGGATAGGTAGAGAAATAAAACTCAAGGTGCCTATATTTATGGTCTTGGACTTTCGAAAACATTGATGACTTTCACAAAAAATATCCTGGGTTCGATGCTAGGACGATGCAAATATCTGCCCTTTAAAATACATGGGAGCCGTTTTTCATTATTTTTTTTGATGCACTTCTCGAAATATTAGGAAGTTTTTGCTTAGCCGGAAAGTGTAAGGTAAGAATTGGTTTAAGAAAAAAATTTTCATAAGATCGTACTATTCCTGGGTTCGATGCCAGAGCACATTAACATTTCTCTCATAAGGAATATAAGGGAAAAGTAAGACTTCGATTGAGGCAGCTGCAGCCAATATTTCTGCTTGAATTTTCGCACATAGTTAAAGATTAATATCTTCTATTATGTTGCATAGGAAGTTTTACCAGAAAGACCCGGGTTCGATGCCGGGCGGTAAATATGTCTCCCGTTTAAAATACATAGGGTTAGTATTTCATTATTTTTTTGATGCACTTATCGAAATGATAGGAAGTTCGTGCTTGGCTGGAAGATGTATGGTTAAAACTGGTTTAAGAAAACAGTTTTCAGAAGACCGAACTATTCCTTGGTTCGATGCTAGAGCACATTAGCATTTCTCTCATAAGAAATATAAGGGAAAAGTAGGACGTGGTTTGCGGCAGTTGCAGATAATATTTCTGCTTGAATTTTCACAGATAGTTAGAGATGGTGATCTTCTATTGTGCTGCATAGTAAGTATCACCAGGAAGACCCGGGTTCGATGCCAGTCAATTAAATTGCAGCTAATTTTAAGAATATTTTCAATACCTTTTTTTTTCTTTTGAGGGCCGTCCCGATATGATGCCGACATGAAATTATTGTTGTCGATCTGCTTGCAGTATGCAAGCTACATTTTACTCGTATATATATATGAATATCTATTATATATAGATGCTTCTCCGGATTCATTCATGGATATACCTATATAGATAGATAGATAGATAGATAGATAGATAGATAGGATACTAATTCACAGCCTAAACCATAAGCGGCATTGACTTGAAATTTTTACGACGTATTGGCCATAACGTGTAACCGCCAGAAAAATTGCGATTTTGAACCTCGGTGTCATGAGTTCGATTCCAGAAGGCCCCAAAGTCGCGATTTTCTCCATAAGGATACATGGCGGGGATTTTCGAAAATTTTTTTGGTGCACTTACCGGAAAAGTAGAGAGTTGAAATTCGAGGGATCGCTAGAAGCCGTGCAACTCCAACGTAAATCAGAAAGACATTGCCGAATATGGTCCATGGTTCGATGCTAGGTCGGGGCAAATATCGGCCGTTTAAACTGCATTGCGGCGATTTTGGTGATTATTTTTGGATCCTTTCGCGATAACATGGATACTTGAAACTCGGCACGTGGGAAGATATCATAAATATATTTCATAATCAAATTTTACATGTTCGCTGACGGTCCTTGGTTCGATCCCAGAGGGGCATTTGCACTTCTCAATGCATTTCTTACGGAGATAACGGAAATAAATTTAGGTACTTCCCGGCATTCTATCGACTTCACACTTTGCATGATAGAAGAGCAAGTCTTTACAAATCAAACAGTGCATTCACAGCTTACAATATGTCCTGGGTTCGACACCCGGTGTCTCTGCAATCACAAGTTGATCCGATTTTAGGAATTATTTTGAAAACTTTCCCAATAATATAGAAACTTGAGATTCAGCATCTAGATAGAAATCATTAATAACTTTCAGAAACATTTTTTAAATTTCCAAGATCGTCCTTGGTTCGAGTCCCGGTAGCCATTTACATTCGTGATCATTAGAGCGTCTTTTGAGGCAGTTGTAGCCAATATTTCTGCTTGAATTTTCACACATAGTTAGAGATGGTGATCTTCTATTGTGTTTCATAGTAGGTTTTTCAGTAAGACCCGGGTTCGATGCCAGACGATGAAATTTCAGCGAATTTTAAGAAAAAATTAAATCCTTTTTTTTTCTTATGAGGACCGTCCCGATGTGATGCCGATATGAAATTAGTATTGCCGATCTGCTTGCAGTATGCAAATAACATTTTACTCGTATATATATATGGATACATGAATGAATCCGGAGAAGCATCTATATATAATAGATATATAGAGAGAGGATACAAATTCACAGGCTAAACCCCAAGCGTCATTGACTTGAAAGTTTTACTACATATTGGCCATAACGTATAACCTCCAGAAAAATTGCGATATTGAACCTCAGTGTCATGGGTTCGATTCCAGAGGGCCCCAAAGTCCCGATTTTTCCCGTTTAAATGCATTGCTTTGATTTTCGGGAATAAAAAAAAAATACTTTCCGGATAGGTAGAGAATTAAAACTCAAGGAGCCTGTATATATGAACATGATCTATCGAAAACATAAATGAGTTTTACGGAAAATATCCTTGGTTCGATGCTAGGTCGGGGCAAAAATCGGCCGTTTAAAATGCATTGTGGCGATTTTTAAGATTTTTTTTGGACCCCTTTCCGAATGCATGGAAACTTGAAATTTGACATGGGGTTAGAAATCGTAAATATATTTCATAATCAATTTTTTTGTATTCGCTTATGGTCCTTGGTTCGATCCCAGAGGGCCATTTGCACTCCACAATGCATTTCTTATGGGGATAACGGAAACAAATTTTAGGTACTTCCCGGCACGATATCGACTTTAAACTTTGCATATAGGAAGATCTAGTCCATACAAATCTAACTGTGCATTCACAACTACCAGCGTGTCCTGGGTTCGACACCAGGCGTCTCTACAATCAGTAACTGATCCGATTTTCAATAATTATTTTGAACCCTTTCCCAGCAATATAGAAACTTGAAATTCGGCATGTAGTTAGATATCATAGATACATTTAAAATCATGTTTTAGATTTCCTAGTTCGTCCTTGGTTCGAATCCAGAGAGGCATTTACATTCGTGAAAATTACAACGTCTTTTGAGGCAGTTGTATCCAATATTTCTGCTTGAATTTTCACATTTCTGCTTGAATTTTCACACATAGTTAGAGATGTTGATCATCTATTGTGCTGCATAGTAGGTTAACCAGGAAGGCCTAGGTTCGATGCCAGACGATGAAATTTCAGCGAATTTTAAGAAAAAATTAAATCCTTTTTTTTTTCTTTTGAGGACCGTCCCAATATGATGCCAATATGAAATTAGTATTGCCGATCTGCTTGCAGTATGCAAGCTACATTTTACTCGTATATATATAGGTATATCCGGAGAAGCGTCTATATATAATAGATATATATATATACAAGTAAAATGTTGCTTGCATCCTGCAAGCATATCGACAATACTAATTAGAAGCATCAAATCAAGACGGTCCTCAATAGCAAAAAAAATGGATTGAAAATATTCTTAAAATTCGCTGCAATTTAATCGTCTGGCATCAAACCCGGGTCTTCCTGTGGAACTTACTATGCAGCACAACAGAAGATCACCATCTCTAACTACGTGTGAAAACTCAAGCAGAAATATTGGGTGCAACTGCCTCAAACGACGTCCAGCTTTTTCCTTATATTCCATATCAGAGAAAATTCAATGTGCTCTGGCATCGAACCCAGAAATAGCATTGTCTTATATAATTTTTTTTCTTGTACCGCCACTTAATGTACACGTTTTATCCAAGGATAAATTGCAGCGAATTTTAAGAAAAGTTTCAATTAATTTTCCTTTGAGGACACTCTCAAAATGATGCCGACTTGAAATTAGTAATATTGATATCCTTGCAGTATGCAAGCGACATTGTACTCGTACCTATATATAAGATACACATTCATTCATAGGGGATCAAAATTCTAACCTTGCTCCACAAGTGCCACTGACTTGAAATTTTTACGACGTATTGGCCATAACCTGTTACTTCCAGAAAAAAGTCGACTTTGAACCTCGGTGTCATGGGTTCGATTCCGGAAGGCCCCAAAGTCGCGATTTTCTCCATGAGAATACATTGTGGGGATTTTCGAAAATTTTTTGTGGCACTTTCCGGAAAAGAAGAGAGTTGAAATTCAAGGGATCGCTAGAAGCCGTGCATATCCAACAAATATCAAAAAGACATCTTCGAATATTGTCCATGGTTCGATGCTAGGTCGGGGCAAAAATCGGCCATTTAACATGTATTCGGCGATTTTTAAGATTTTTTTGGACCCTTTCCAGATGGCATGAAAACTTGAAATTCGGCATGTGGTTAGAGATCATAAATATATTTCATAATAAAATTTTATATAATCGCTGATGGTCCTTGGTTCGATCCCAGAGGGCCATTTACATTCCTCAATGCATTTCTTATGGAGATAACGGAAACAAATTTTAGGTACTTCCCGACATGATATCGACTTCAAACTTTGTTTGGAATAAGATCAAATCCTAACAAGTCATACTGTGCATTCACCGCTACCAATATGTCCTGGGTTCGACACCAGGCGTCTCTAAAATCAGTAACTGATCCGATTTTTAAGAATTATTTTGAACGCCTTTCCAATAATATTAAAACATGAAATTTGGCATATAGATAGAGATCATAAATACATTTCAAAAACATGTTTTAGATTTCCTAGATAGTCCTTGGTTCGAATCCAGAGAGCCATTTACTTTCGTGAAAAGTAGGACGTCGTTTCAGGCAGTTGCAGGCAATATTTCTGCTTGAATTTTCGCACATAGTTAGAGATGGTGATCTTCTGTTGTGCTGCATAGTAAGTTCACCAGGAAGACCCGGGTTCAATGCCAGACAATAAAATTGCAGCGAATGTTTAGAATATTTTCAATCTTTTTTTTTCTTTTGAGGACCGTATCAATTGGATGCCGACATGAAATTAGTGTTGTAGATCTGCTTGCAGTATGCAAGCTACATTTTACTCCTATATAAATATATACAGTAAAACCCCGTTTTTACGAACCTCGATTTTACGAAGTGACACAGTTTTACGAACCATTCCGCCGGTCCCGATCTTTGTACATGTAAAATGACCTCGGTTTTACGTAAAACCTCGATTTCATCTTTTACGAAGGGAGATGCCGGTCCCTAGGACAGAATGAACCCCGGTTTTACGAAGTATTTGAAATTGTTTTGTCGCACTGAGCTCAATACAATGGGATGACGATCGCCGTAAACAGTAGCAGCTGAATCCAGATCGTCTATGCTGGGAAGACCTTCATCCCATGTATTTTAGATGGGAAAATGTGAAAATTTCGTGGGATACAAACATTTTGATTACAGTTTTCGCGAAAAATGATAGCTTATAAGACGTAGCCGTGCTCTTCTTTCTTTGTTCACCAAGCCTTCTGGTAATATCGCGAATCTGCGACGTGGGATCGTATAGATCAGCAGTTTCCAGGAGTATATGGTTTCTATTTGGACGATAGATTGAGAGAATAGAGCATGATAAGAATTTGTTTTCGACTTGGAGAGTTTTTGGCTCAGGTCTTGGCTGCTAAATTGGAGTGCGACAACTTAAAATTCTTAATGCTGCTGCAGGGATTTCGGATTTTAACTGGCTAGTAAAAGATTGAAAAATAATGGTTGGATGATGGACACCCTGAAAAATGTTGGTCTCCAAGCGAGGAAAAGTCGTGCGTGTTCAGTCAGAACCACTCTCTGCGCGAGGTGGCCTGTGTTGTGATATCCCGTGTGCCTATTAGTAAAATAATGGATAAAACATCGCTGACCAAGAAAAAGAGGAAGTCCCTGAGTTTGGTCACCAAAAGGTCAATTATCAAGGAAGTACGTGATCGCGGGCAGACGAAATCAGAAATTGCTAGGAAGTATGGCATATCTTTATCTACATTGGCAGCAATCGTCAATTCAAGTGAAAAAATTTTGAGTCACACAACAACATCATTAAACACAAAGTACGTCTCATCGTCGCAATTTGATCAACTTGATAGGCAGCTGTATATTTTTTTTTGAAGTGTCGTGCGTGCAAATTGCCTGTTAGTGGACCAATTCTGAAGGAGAAGGCTCAGATTTTGGCTCTTAAACTGAAGTGCGACAACTTTAAAGCCTCAAATGGGTGGCTTGATAGATTCAAGAAAAGATACGGAATCACTTCGATGAAAATCTGTGGAGAAGAAGGTAGCGTCAACACAAAAGACGTTGAGCAGTGGCATGAAATAAACGATGACATTGTGTCTAAATATTCCCCTCGAGATATATACAACCTGGATGAAACAGGTTTATTTTTCAAGGCATTACCTGACTCCACCCTCGGGACCCGTGGTGAAAAATGTCGCGGAGGTAAAAAATCTAAGGATAGGGTTACAGTAATGCTGATATGTAACCAAGATGGATCTGAAAAGTTGAAACCAGTTGTGATTGCAAAATCAAGAGCTCCGCGTTGCTTCAAGAACGTGAAAATTTTGCCTTTGTTGTATGAAAGTAATAAAAAAGCATGCATGACGACGGATATTTTTCAGAAGCAAATTATCTTTTTGCAGAGGAAGAGCGCATGCGTGAATCACAATGTACTGCTTCTTGTAGATGCCCCAGTTCATAAAATAAGTGGACTAGTACTACCAAACGTCAAAGTACTTTTTCTGAGTCCAAATAGCACCGGTAAGATGCAAACGCTGTACATGGGAATAATTAACAGCATTAAAGTCCACTACCGAAGATTTCTCATCCAGCACTATCTTCGGACGCTTGGTAAGTTTTATTTCTTTTCTATCATCTTGTGTTTAAAAAATACCTACTCGTCGTCGCAAAGGATATATATATATCCTTTGCGACCTCCATATTTTCTCTGGAGTTAATTAATATTAGCAATATGATAGCCGCCGCAACCGCAGAACTTGGGTAAACCTTATACTTGATAGTAGCATTCCTGTGGAAGTTATTCGTTGCAGCTGTCATGGAAATTAGTTTAATTAAAGAATACTAAATTTGTTGTAATACATCACTATTTATTAAATTTTGATGCATTTTCAATACGTAATTTATTAATTGAAAGCGTTTTACGTCGTTAGGTAAGAATTTGTGACGCGACAAGATCGTTTAAAGTACCCGCGAGTAAGTAGTTCTCGAAAATCACCGTTAAACGTCAGCATAGTAAAACGCATATAAAAAAGAGGGAGATTCAAATTAACTTAAGTAAAGTTCTTAAATGACTTAAAATATTTACGAGCTAGTTTCTTAGAATTAATGGCTGTGAGTTTCATTCACTGTGACTTAAGTTAGTCTCCTAGGCCTTGAAATAAGTTCTATGCTATAAAGGGATTCAGTATAATCGTAGTCTAATTTTTAAATCTTTTCCATTTGAAGCAAATATACTGCAGATTGGCTCCTATAGAGCCATGTGGGTAATGCTCATGACTCATGAGGAATCAGTTCTGATTTCAAATCCTGGTGGGAGCACATGGGCAAAATTACCTAAGCGCTTTTAACGAACTACTACTACTATAGTGCACACAGAGAATTGCATGTGATATCTATTGTTTTCTTCCTGAATGAGCTTGTGACTTTTATTTGTAACAGAAATTAGTTCGATTTCATCCTCATAATTATTTGACAAGTTTATACCAGCATAGTTTAGCTTTCTGTAAGCAGAGCTTTAGTACGCAAACATTTGTTGCAGATCAAGCCTCTGATGTGCAAGATGTGCCTCCATGGACATTGCTCCATGCTGTGCGAGGAATTGCCAGAGCATGGGAGTGTCACTGCAAACACTATTTCCAACTGCTGGAGATCTGCTGGTTTTGGTGACACATCAATTATAGAGGTTCCCACACTACAGGACCTCCTTAGTAAAGAAATGGCACAACTAAATCAGTACATCCCAGATGCATCCTCTCATGCTGAGTCATATTTCAAGTGTGACTCTCATGTGATAACGCATAACTTCAGTGAATTAAATGAAGACGAAGAAGATGAGGATGAAGTGAACTTAGATAGCTCTTCTACAAGCTACGAAGATACCAGAAGCACCTTCCCCACCTACAAGGGATTAATTAAGACACTCTATAAAAGTGCTTCACAATTTTCAGATGTTTACTGATGGTGTACCTGATTCATTCAATATTTGCCTTTCAAGTATAGAGAAAATCACCTCATATTTCATTGAAACTTCCAAAAAACAAAAAAAATTGATGATTATTTTTAAAAGTAAAACGTTTAGAATTTTTTTCTGTTGTATTAAACATTAAACTGGATGTATAATTCATTTTATTGAAGTATTACCTTCCTTTCAATCCCATTTAACTTTATGCACTGTGTTACTGAAACTGGATTGGTATTGTAGAGATTTCGATTGCTTGAAAGAAAACCTCAAATTTACAAAGCCCGAATTTTACAAAGCGCAAATTTTTGGGTCCCTTCAACTTCGTAAAATTGAGGTTCTACTGTATATGGATACATGAATGTATCCGGAGAAGCATTTATATTTAATAGATATATATGTGCAAAGAAAAAAGAGGGTATACATTATACTTATATATAAAGTAAGTGCAGTTCAATATAAGAACAAAAAAGTTACAGTTTTGTATAAAATGAGATAAAAAAACAAATAACTACTTATTGTAATTAAAAAATAAATACCCAAAGGCTATATGGATTTAAACCTGTTTTCTTTTCTGAGTGATGTCTTCGCTCCACATCTGTAAACTTGTTTTATATGCTCCATTTAAATTCTTTATTCACACATGTTACTCTTAGATACAGAAGTGAACTTTCAACAAAAAACAACATATTAGTAAATAAAGAAGCAAATAAATGTGCTATTTGTTGAAGAAATAGTAATTTCCAGGTCTCATTTATTACATTGACTTGCTATTGTTTCTCGAGAGTCCAGTTATCATGATGAGAATCAATGAAAATTTGTGATAAATCAAACATGAATAAGGTTAACTAACAGATATAAAATGAAAAACAATTTATGTCCAGGTTGTCTAGGTTCATTGCAATTTTGGTGTTCGTTTTATCAATGTGGATCCACATCACATAAATGTCTTGCCATCTTAGATCCCATCTCACGGTTGCTCTGCGTGTACACTGGAAAATTACAATACAGCTTAGTGGTGGTGGTAATTATTGCATAAATCAAATACTTTTTTTCATATCAATGAATAAATCAAAATAACCGATTTTCATTTCATTCTGATATTTTATTTTCATTCCTTGGCATATATTGGGAGTAAACTGTGGATGATTTTTTTAAAAAGATTTATATGAGATTAATTTGGAAATCTGATGCTCTAGAAAGGAGGAGTTTGTAAATAATATACGCCACTCCATTCAAAGCAAATTGAAATTTGGAGAAATAATTATTAACAAATCTTATTTATAGCAGAAAAACATCGTGCTATACCTTAATCATGAGTCAATTTCTAAAAATTAAATTAAGAAATATGTTAATTGTTAAATTATTATCAAAATAATTTCTATTTCCTGCATTACTATATTATATGAGCTTTTTGAAGACTTGATCTCAAAAATAAAAAAACATGTCAATAATATCCAAAATAATTCTACGCTCATTTATTTAATATCCATTATGCATTTTAAATGAAATGTATACATTTTTATTTATAATCAGGTTACCAACCATATCAAGATAAAATAAGATTAAGAAAGCGAAAAAGTGTAACTTACCTATAGCTTAGCAATATTTGCTTTCACTTCATAAACTAACTTAGATCACATTTTCACACGAATGTTTACATTCTCCCGCATTCTCCACATCAATCACTTATTCATAGTCAGGTAAATTGAATAAAATCCACTAATAAATAAAAGGAATGATAATGATCAATAATTCCACGCATAAAAGTGATCCTTGAACAGTATTTGCAGTATAAAGGTCACTTTATAGCCATTTTACTTCTAATACTATCATTGAATGGCAAGTAAAAATATTCACAATTGTATGTTTAATACTTATCATTCATGATATACCCTAATTGTTTATAAATATTCCACTAATTTTATTTTTACCAATAAACAGAAAACTATTCACTTTCTTAAGATCAATATACAAAAATATTTTCTCAAATAACAAATATTCAAACAATATGCAATTATTTTTTGGGCTAATAGTGTTGATAGTAAAACTAAATAGCATATGAGCATACAGCACCGGCCAAAACACAAAACAAGAGAAACTTTACTTGCTTGAAATACTATATTATAATACTTAAGTCTATATAGCTATTAATTTCATTGGAAATTATTGGTTAAAATTCACAATCAATATCCATTAAATTTAAAAACTTTCAGATTTAAAAATGTTTTCCTAGCTTCTAAATCTCTTAACTTATAAAAAGGCCATTAGTTTACACTACTGGATGCAAAAGTTAATCTAAGATATAAAAAGATGAACATTTACCCTCAACTGCTTCAGCACTTCCAATACACTCATTACATCACTGTGAGCAGCTCGGAAAAAAATAAAGTGCATTCCAAGTAGATGCAGCTTTTCTTGTGTATGCCTGAACCCACATTTGATGAGTATGCAAAGAATAATCTAGGCGGTGAAGAACAGGAATTTGATCTGCAGCAAAGGAACAAGCTCCCTCCTTTCTATACTTTTCTTTGGGAAGGTTATGAGATGGAACTGACCTACTTTCCGTTGATTCCAAGATGCCTCTATCCTCCCAATCATTTGACAAAGATACAAGACGGCGAAGAACCTGCAAGAGATCAAAAAGTTTAAAATGTATCCTTGGAAATTCAGTTTCGAATCTTGGAATGATGTTTATAAGGAACATAATCTTCATTTTTCTTTTTCAGAATGTCATAGTAGGTTTACTTTCTACTTCAATGTTGCATATCCTCTTAATTTTAAGCCCAGTCCATACAGTGTTACTCCTTACAAAGAAACAAAATCATTGGATTACTGATGAAATTCAATGTTTTTCTGCATATCTCAAAGACCTTGCTTCCTATGCTAAGCTCTTTAAAAATAGTGCAGTGTCAACTTTGTATCACAAATATAAGAGAGATTATAGAAGTAAGCTTAAATTTGCTAAATTAAATTATAATAATCATAGTTTGATGTTATCTCATAATAAATCCAAATAATCCTGGAGTATAATTAAGAATGCAAGCAATTTCAAATCTCCTAATGAAATTTATCTGACAGATGCAACTTCTGGTGAAACCATTACTGATCTTACTACCTTAGTTTCATTGTTTCATTGCCATTTATTATCTCTTCCAGTCTCTCCTGGCAATGCCAATCCTGATTAGTACATATCCACTACTGTAACTCAGAACTCTCTTTTTCTTAACCCCTGCTTTGAGTCAGAACTTAGGCTTGTTATTTTTATTTTGTCCAATCATTGTGCTAGGAATGATGATGTCCCTGGTCATATTATTAAACTTGCCTATGATTACATTAAAGATCCTTTACTTTTTCTAATCAATGAAACTCTTCAGCTAGGTGTCTTCCTTCTAAACTAAAGGACTCCAAAGCTTTTCCTGTCTTTAAGAATAAAGGGAGGAGACATGATATTACCAATTACATTCCTATCGCTTTACAAAGTCAGTTCTCCGAAATCTTTGAGAAGATATTTTACTCTCGCTTCGTTTCTTTTTTGGAGTCTAATAGCATTCTTTCTAATTTTCAACATAGCTTTAGAAAAAAAAAGATGTACTACTTCAGTAACTTGTAACGCACTTGATTTTATTCTTTCTTCACTTGATAAATCAAAAACAACTATGGGGCTTTTCTTTGATTTTGCTAAAGCTTTTGATTATGTTAATCATGAATTACTTTTAAGTAAAGTATTTAATTTAGGAATAATAGGTTCTTCCTTTGAGTGGATCATATCCTATCTATTAAATAGGACATATAGCCCCACTCTTACTTCTCCTGGTCTTAAAGTTACTTCTCCAAAGAGTACTTCTAATCTAAGAGTACCTCATGGGTCCACTCTTGGTCCCATATTCTTTCTCTGGTATATGAATGATCTTCCTGACAAATTTATCAATTTTTATAATATAAAATCCATTCTTTATGCTGACAATTCTAACTTTATTTTGTCTTTAGATTCCCAGGAGGACCTAATTACCAACAGTTATCATATCATTGACATTATAATTACTTGGTGCAAAAGCAACAAAATTACTCTAAATCTTGGAAAAATCCAAGTAATAAATTTCTCTCTCCATAAGGCTTTTGCTGACAATATTATCCTTAATGTGAATCAAACATCAATGTCTACTGCCCCAAAGGCTAAATGTTTAGGTTTTATAATGGATTGCAACTTATCCTGGGAGGCGTATTTACCTAAGTTGACATCAAAACTTATTTCTGCCTGTTATTTACTAAGATTTCTTAAAAGTTCTGTCTCTACTGAAGTTCTAATTTAGCTCTACTTTGGCATTATCCAGTCTAAGCTATTATATGGCCTCCTGGGAAACTCCACCAACAGTTTTCTGTTCTTGGCTTTCGTAACCGAAAAGAGAAGTCACAGAATTATTGCTGGGGTCCACTCTAGATCTCCCTCTCGCCCTATCTTTAATAGATGTAATATTTTACCTTTACCCTGTTTATATATTTTCTCTGTGGTCTCACACATAAGAAGTTCCTTGCCAATACTCAACCAATTTTGATTTTTACTGTTATAACACCACCTCAAACTCAAATCTCCACCTTAACTACAACAGAACTAAACTTGCTGCTTCTAGACCTTGTTCTCTTGCCATACACTTATATAATAAGCTGCCTAAGGAATGTAAAATTAGCGCTTCTTTCCAACAATTTAAAACTAATGTAAAAAATATTTTTCATCGAAAAAATGTATTATTCTGTTGATGATTATTTGAATGACTATTTTTACAATGTATTAAACAATATCTTATGTTTTATTTCTTTGACAAGGCCATTTATACTTTGTATATCTTAAGCTGAATAAAGATTATTATTATTATATCAAAATAGAAACTACTTTTGGAAATAATTTACAACCTTACAAAACTGATGAGTTACTAAAATGAAACCTTGCTGTTAAATGGTAGTCCACTCAGTCAGTTGTTAAATGGTAGTCCACTGGATACTAAATTCTACTTTTCAAAGACATTCAGTAGCCAACAGTGGCTGTTTGTAAATATTTTATACTGCATAGCTTGTTGAAGTTAAAGAAATATTCTATTTCCAATTGTGAGGTTCATAGAAGTATAACCTGATGAAGAGAAAGACTAAACATCTTGATAATCATCATTTTATTAAGCCTGAGTCTACTTATCCTCAAATATACTCTCTCATAAGAAGGCACTATTAAAACCATTGAATTTAATGTATAACTTTTCATTTCATTGATATTTCTAAATTGATCTCATCTAAAGGCATTGCTGAAGCTAAATTCCAGCACCTCGCTTTAGAAAAGAGTTTACCCAGCTTATGAGCCAGGATCCTGCTGAAAGTTTGTCACAGGCCACACAGTCTTCTCAAAATTTAGCGAATAAGTTTTTATCTAAGAAAAATTTATTAGTGATAAAATACTTGTAACTAATTTGGTATGCTGAGTTAAATGAAAATGATTAATTACAGTTTATGAATTTCAATAATATATATTTATGATTATATACTAATCCTTCTCCCAGATATATGAATAAATTTAGATATTTGTAGGTGTGCATACTTGTACACATAAACAATTTAACCCTTTCCTTAAGGTGCCCGAGTTATCTCCGGCGTTGTGCCTATGGGTTTCCTGACACGCCTGTGATAACTTGGGCAAGGCTACTTTTTCCGTTCTCATCTTATCGCTCCTGGGTTTTTTCATGTTTCATTCTTATTTTACCATGCCGCTACAGTAGAACAATTAGAACACAGTAGTGTAATAAAGATTTTCTAACACAAATGCTATCTTTAATGTTGATTAAAGAGGGGTTGTCAGGGAAACCTATCTAGGTTGATCAATTTTAAATTGTGGCCCCAATGTGACCAATAGTGTTGAACAACCATTTTTTAGAAGAGTAGTCATTATTTCCTCTATGTTTAAATTAAAAATTATTTATAATCTTTCAGCAACCCACCTCTAAAGCAACGATAAAGTTATCTACCAAATATTTTAAAAAATCCTAGAGATTAATCCTAGAATTAAAAACTCTAATCTATCCTACCTTAACAAACAACCTTCCAGTGTATGTTCCTTTTTCAGCTCCAGATTGTACATCCTCCTGGCTTGAATCAGGTTGTACAAGGGCCATCCTGAAACTATGATCCCACACAACAGATATTATGTGAGATGAAACTCCACCACAGAGACTTTGGACAGCAGCAGCCATGACTCCAGGTAGTTGATTGGAGGATCCTGTACAAAATTAGAACAAAATTTTTCATAAAATTCATAAAAGAAAGCCAAATGTTGTTATTTTATAATATCCAACAAAGGAATTTTTATTGAATAAAATCCTTTGAGCAAAATTGCTTCCAATGAGATTTTCTTACTTTTCTCAGGGCCAAGAATAAGTTTGGTTTACTTAAAAGTGTCATATTACTGAGTGGATAAAGTAGTCATTTTTAAAATTTTGGATTTCACATGAGGATTGCAGCACAAGAATAGTAGTAGGGATGTATGAGAATAACATGAACATTAGACCTATCCAGTAATAAAAGACAAAATCAGTCACAAATCTTGCACCAAAGTTGGAAGGTTTTTAGAAGAAACCTCCAATTGATGTATCCTTCTACAAAAATTCACAGAATAATGCATTGCACAGTTAGTTTTCAAACTCTTTCTATACTAAAGTTTGATTCAAGAATTGCAATTATTAATAACTATAAGATTACTGATCATCTCTCAGAAGTTAGAAGTTCACTCAGGCATTCTAAAAATTACAAATAATCTTGCATAGCAAGAGGCTACCAACAGGATGAAGAAAGAAGCTCTTCTAACACATTGAATTTTTATAAAACCTAAAATGATTGCCAGAAAAGAAAATTACACTTATCACTTCAGTTCATTCTGTTGGCTGACATGGAAATTTTAGTCATCATTTAGCATACACACATCATATTTTCAGATAATGATAATCATCTTCCTCTCTGTGAAAATCATTTTCAATAGAAATACATTTTGGATGCAATCTAGAGGATATTTCAGTAAGGAGGAAAGAAAAGTTTATAAAATCATAAGAGTGTTTCATTAAAACTCCCCACTTCAAAATCATTTCTCCTTTCAAATTGCTGAAGCTCTTATAAACAAATACCTAATAATAAAGCATAAAGTCTTCAATTTATCATAATATAATTTACATATTGTTATTTGATTTTGTTCAAATATAAATAAATAATATAATAAAATCAATATCAATAAAATATAAATACAGATTAAGTGGAGAGGAGAGAGATTTAAATTTTTTTAGCAGTAAGCACTTTTTTCTGCTAAGCTGCTATTGTCACTATCTGGTTCAGTTCTCCTAAGCTCTCCTGAACTTGTCAGGAGGTGCTTCACCAAGGCAACAGCAACAATATATGAATACACAGAACCATTCCCTGACCAGAAAAATCCAATCAGGATCCAAACCTGGGATCTTGGGGTCAGACCAATAGCAAAGTTAGAATACTAACCACTCTGCCAACAAGGCTGGTACTTAAAACCTCAATTTAAACTAAAATATCAAGGTTCTAATATTTTTAAAATTGAGAATAGAAAAATTTTGTTGCCTCACCATTAGTATTAATTAATTCTTGAAGCCAGTCTCGAAGTCTGAGACTTGCTTCAGGAGAATGAATTGCCAATGGCAAATCTTCTGTTGCTCCATAAATCACCTGTTCAATGTCTAACAAAGATTCTATTTCATTCCTGTCATTAATCCACCATAAAGTCACACTATCAATCACTGAACTCACTTCTCCCCACAAATTTTGGCTGAAATAGCCCACTGCTTTAGTCAATGAATCTCCACTAACCGTTCCTGCAATATATTCAGCACTAAGAGAGCCTTGGTTATTCATTGCATTAAATTGTTTTCTAGAAGGGCTGAATCCTTTAGAATTTTTTCAAACAAAGCCAATTCCATGGCTTCCTGTTCTGACAAATAATAGGCATCAAATAAAGGCACAAAATAGTTGATGTTAGGGAAGAGCTGTGGATATGGCCTTCCATAATTCTTGTCACTTGCTACAGATGATAGGGGTGGTGTCACATTTCTGGTGAAATCCCTGCATATTTCAATACTAGTAGCACGAGACCCATCAGAAAAACTTCCCTCCTCTGATAGAAAATTGCATTTAATTTTTAAATCATGGGCATAGGCTTGTAGCAAAGTAGTAACAATTTTGTAGCTACAAATATCACCTTGCCCTCTAGCAACAAAACTCAACATTCGAGCTAATGACAAATGTTGTAGAGGTCTTAAAAGAATAGGACATGTGTTGGAGCACAGGTCACTGGCTTTGCAATCATTCCCACATAAGGTATGATGTAATTCACCATCATGAAGACGAGCTAGAAGTAGGGTGGGCTCTACAGCCTCATGCACAGGTAGAGTACCTAATATTAACTGGTTAATCAGATAACAAAGCGAAGTTCTTGCTTTTGATACAAGTAGATATCCCAAGTAGCAGACAATGTTTTATGGATATCCAGATACGGTTACCAATATCCCAGAGACGTTAGGTCGAATCTGTAACATTCTATGGATATTCTATAGATATCGTAACACAATATCCAAACGAAGAGATCCGTGGAATAATCATGTAATATTTATGGAGAACCATAAACTTCTGTATGTTTTAATCGATACTGAGCTCTCGAAAATTGATTTGTAAGTAAGATTTTTCTTTTATTTTGCTAGGTCAGGGCAAATATTCTCCTTTCTAAAATGCATCGCGACGACTTTTAATTGTAAAAATTAATGTTAAAGTTAAAAATCACATGTTAAAGTGTTAAGTACATAGAAGTCAATACAGTAAATGTGAAGGTGTGCATGTTGAACAAATTATTTGAGTACTTCAATATATATTCAAGAATATAAATGGTGAATTTGGATTAATTACTGTTTAACATTACAGATGCAGTTAGGCAGTCTAGATGGGGCTCAACAACTGACGAGGAGGTAGAAACGTATGTCAAAGACTGGCTGCAGCATGCGAAATTCCATTTTGTAGGGAGTGTTAATATTTCAGAAAAGGAAAATGTAACCTACAATGATAAATTAATCTATTATTTATCCATTATTATTATTTCTTTTTTTATCCTGGTTCTATATGAAAATTACTGAGAAAATGGTTGTTAGACTACTTAAAATGCTAGTGAATGAATAAGGATTTCCTACATTCAGTGAATTATAGTGGTTGATGTTTCATTCAAAGTCAAGGTTGGACCTTAAAGATACAAACATTCAATTTTTTGTTCTGTGAACATTTAAATTGCTGTTTTAAGTGTATCTTTGATTATAATGAATGGTGAATGTACATGAAGGGTGATAGTGCGGTAAAAGAATAAAAGGGTGACATTGAATGAAATTAAAGAGAAAGGATTTTTCCTCATCTATTATATATATACACCTGTAGGTAGGGGTGGATTATTTTCTTTTGGGCGTCTTGGATATTGTATGGATATCCATCTTCCTGCAGTTAAATGTTGTATGGATGTTAGACATGGATATTGTGTGAATCTCCACAAGTGGGAACTTCGGATATCCACTGGATATCTGTGCAAGGTTACATTGACATTGTGGATATTGTATGGATATTATGAAAGTTATTTTCTAACATTTTCTTGATATTGTACGGTTACATTCTGCTACTTGGGATGACTGCTGCGCTCTGCATAAGGTTATATGATCAATGGAAGGAATTGCTTCTGATAAATGTGTATCATACATATCTTGGGCTTCTTTGAATCCTTTCAAAACAATTTGAACTTCCTTGACAAATGCATGAAGATCAACATCCAAGTTAGGTCTATTGATTGCAGATGAGGTTCAAATCCATAACAGTTACTTTAATCAACCAGGTAGAAATATTAGTAGAGTAATAAGCCGCGGAAAATGACCAATTTCCTGCGTTTAAAGGAGTTATCCCTTCATTTTGGACCTTCTTCAAAGATCCGCATTGAATAATCCAATATAATTCACATCGAAAGGCAATGCTTTAGGCTCGATGTGAATAATTTTCGGGAACGCAGCGTTGGTCATTTTTGGTGACGACGTTAAGCTAACAACACCGTTGGCTTCTTCAGATCAGAAGACACTTCACTTCTGACCAGAAAAAGCCAACGCTATTATTTGCGAATCGTCATCACTAAAAATGATCAAAGCTGCGTTCCCGAAAAATCTTCACACTCGATTCATCATTCAGCGATAGTGCCACATTGCTTTGGACCGTATACAAACTAGCCGGCTACCTATAGCTTCAACAAAACAACACTAGATGGCTTTTATTATAGATTAATATTCATAGTAAATGAAAGTAATACTTTACTAAAATATCCTAAATATATAAAATTAAAATATTTTGAAGAATAAATAACAATATTTCTCATAATTACTGTTAAACAAAATTAATTATTTTATATACCCTAGCACATTTGTAAGAGCATTTTTGTTTAACCAATGGATACATTTACTGTTAATAGGAAAACAATAAGTAACAAAGAGCATTGTTTTTCTTTAATTTATTAAAAGGAATTAAAATAAATCATTTTGTTAAATAAGTTGATCTTTTTTCTTAGATTACAGTAAAAATGTGCCACAGGTAAGGTGGCGTTGAAAGCGGTCCTATCGCTCAAACCTGTCCCTCGTAACGTCTGTATCTGTTTGGGTTCTGTGGATTATTGGCGAAATCAACTAGCGATGGTTCTGGCCGAAAGAAATAGTGAAAATGTAAGGAACGGTCGCAGATCCAGGGGACCAAGTCCAAATGGTCATGCAACGGATACAAGTACCGAAGAAGAAGGCGGTAAGTGTTATTCCATGCCCGTTTTCAAATTTCCGATTAGAGTTCGCGGGAATGTCTTTCTGATGACTATTAATCAGGGAAGCTTTTGTGGTATACTTCTCGATGATCAATTTATTCAAAGAAAGGTAGGGATGATTATAATTTTATTGGAATTTACGACTCTAAATTAAACAATTTAATGCTTAAATATATTTGTCAACAAAACTCGGGAGTTCACAGGAAAATCCGATAGCCAAAGATTTTAGTCTATCAGTTAATTATCATGGGAATAGCTTCTCTGTAAGATCCTATTACTTGTAACATATTAATGTTCGAGATAATCTTAGTAATTCCTTACCTTCATAATTTTTGTAATCTATCTTTAAATTGACGAACATCCTCTTGTTTGATTATAAGTTATTATCAATGTTTATTCTACTATTTCCCAATTTAATATGCATATACATGTCTTGGTTATGCATATCTTGCTGAATCCTTGTAGTATTGTAATTACAATTAGTCACTTCGACTTCGTAAACCACATTGATGATTGTAATTAATTTTTCATCTTCAGATCTTAGGGAAATTAAATTTTTCTGTGAATCTATCTGGTAAAAATTACCGCATATATACCAGATAAACCATTAACATCAACAAACTTATTCAGATCAACAATTAATCTTTTAGTTCTTTTATTACAAGTTTGATTACAGTAACGTTTTAACTATGAGTTTTTTTCGGTTTTCTTAGTAGATTCCTTGTTCTTATTTATAGTTATGTATGTTTCTTATGGAACGTAGTCCCATTTATTCTATTTTAATTGGCTTATATTACATTAATGAATGTTAGTTAGCTGACAAAGATTTTTTTCTGTTAAGTCCTCTTCTTTTATCATGGTATTCATTACTTTTCTATACTGTTTAAGTATTACGTATTATGTGATACATCCTTGCTGATGTGGTGGTAGTCTTATTATCTTTACTTTTTCATTGCCGGTACAGCTGAATTTAATAAAAAATAAATGCACTATTTCAAAGGTTTTGGTCCATTTAGACTAGTCTACTAGTTACAACCTGCTTAATCCAGTTCTCTGAAATTAAATGAAGTTTTTAAGAAGCATTAAAATCAGTTTTCATGGCTGCATGTTGAAACACTTTCCTCCAGTATTTTCATAAATTAATTTGTGTTATTATCTTATTTCCTATTGCATCAAAGAGATTCTGAAATTATTACTTCTTAGTAGTATTTTGTGATCCAACCTAAATTGATCACCAAGTCACGGTTCGAATCTATAAGTATTTATTCAGAAGAAAAGTATTGCTGGGAATTTATGGTTTCTACATTATTTTATTCTATAAATTTAACTTTTATCTTTCTGATTTTTTTAAATATTGGTTGAAGCTATGCCGTGCCTCTTCAGACTTTTTTTTGCCGCATGATATGCATTTAGGAATTTTACTCATTTTAGAAATAGGACAGATTTTAGGTGTTGTTGGAACTACCTTCAAGGGTTGAGAACTCCTAATGTGAGTTATATTTTGTTCTTGAAAATTAGAGCTCCACAAGCAAAAAGATAAATACTACTATGTTAAGGTAACAACATCAACACTGCAATATTTGTCTTAATCATTAGTGGCTTCTCACTGTTGATTTTTCCCATGTCAGGTAGCAAGTCTGTATGTAATAGCTTGAGCTGTTTAAGCCATGTTCTCTCTTGACTCCAAGCTATTAACTGGCACCCAATTTTATCTTAAGGTTACCTGAAGTGCACCATTGTAACTTAATTATTTATGCTGGATTACAAAGTCTGATCTCGCTATAAAGAGTAATGCACTCTAATCACGGATCTGGTAGGAGCTCTAGCTCGAGAAGTTGGCCATGCTCATTGCTATTTATTTTTCAGTATTCAAACCAAGTTGCCAATCTTCACTCCCTTTGAAATGTTGTCCAGGTCACCCTGTAATATGGATACATCTTCCACATCTTGAATTTTCCTATATATAAGCCCTGAAGAGCCTCACATTATCATTACATTGTTTACTATTTCGTTTGTGTATATCCAAGCCAAAGTCAGGCCAACAACTCAGTCCTGAGGAATTCCTTTTGACACTTCTATTTTGTCGGAAAAAATGCCATCTAAGACAATGCATCGACTTCAACTTCCCTAGTTTAAATACTTATTGGTTTTCAATAAAATTTTCCGCACCCAGTCCTCCTTCAACTCACTACTATCTTTCTTATCTTATTCATGCTATCTCACAACCTCTCATTACAATTTGTCGGGCTACACCAGGGGTCAGTGGTAAGTCCCTACCTTTTTGATGTTGGAATGGATATGCTGGTTGAGGAAGTCAGGAGAGATACACCATGAAACGTGCTGTTTGCAGACGCCCTCTGTGCAACAACGCGAAAAAAGTTAGAAAAGACAGTTGAAGAATAGAGGAAGGTGTTTGAGGAGAGGGATATGAAGATTAGCAGAACAGAAACAGAGTACATGGCATCGAGTGAGAGAAATAGTGCATTTGTAAAACTCGGTGGTGAAAAACTGACAGCTGTAAGGAAATTTTAATATCCATGGTCGATCGTGGAAGGGGAAGAAGGACTGAATTAGGAAATACAGCACAGGGGTATCAAAATGCAGGTAGATAAGCTGGAGTAAGTTGAGCGGTGTCCTCTGCGACAGAAAAGTTAGTTGTGAGATGAAAGGAAAGTTATATGAGACTGTGGTGAGGCCGGCACTACTTTATGGCTCGGAGACATATAACAAAGGCACTGGAATTAAGAGGTGGCTGAGAGTGATGAGGTGTGGATGAATGGTGTCATAAGAAAGGACAGAGTGAGAAATTACTTCATAAGAGGAACGACAAAGGTAGGCCCTATTGGGAAGAAGATACAGAAAGGATCGCTAAAGTGGTTCAGGCACGTGGAGCGAAGTATAATGAAATTGAAAGCTTATGGCCCCTGGATGCGCGAACCCTTGATGACAGAAAGTTCCTTAGGGGGTAGAAAGACCGTATAGTAGGGTAGGGACCAAATAACGGCTACTGTGCAGGGGCTTTCAATTTTACTATAATGAGGATTATGTTAGTAAGTAATTGCAGAGATGACCGGGAAGAGGAAGATAGGACAGCCCAAGCTTTGATGGAGGGACAGAGGGTCTGAGAGAGATGGGAGTACGCTCTAGAGAAGGAGAACAGGAGAAGAAAATTAAAAGGACAGTAATGCCGACCCCATACACCATGGGAAAAGGCGTAGATAAAGAAAAAGAAGATTGTCACCTAATATTTATGTATTACGTGCACTAATACAACAATACTCGTCGTTTTGTATCATATGTTGTTTAATTGCAACATCATCTGTCAAGCCTGCCAATATCAACGACATTTTTTGTCTTCAAGAAAGTAATCTCGAATTTCAGGAATGTATTTCAGTAACTTTTGCTAATTATCTATAATACGTCAGGAACATTTTAAATTATACGTTAATGATAAGGCTACGACATTCAAAGTCCATAACTCATCCAATGTTCATTGGTATATCTCAAGAATAATCTTCATTATGGCGGAACCCAACAACAAAAGCGAGCTTCTTCATACCGATTCACACATCAAAAGGAACTAATTGAAATCGATATGAGAAGATGAAAACCAATTGGAACCAAGGAACATTTTCAACAGGGCTGTCAGAAAGGACCTAATCCATTGAATGATTTGGATCATGCTTGGGTTTAGGCTTAAAGACTTGAAGGTTCTTACTACAGTGGGGACACCTTAGTGGAGTAAATTGGTACCAAGATATGAAGCCATCTGGAGGGTTGTCTGCGAAACTAATAGCGCCGTGTGTGATTGTGAGCTCGTGATTGCGGAAAACGTGGTGTATGGTGTTTGAGATGCGAGGTAGCAGGTCGAATTCAGAAGTTTTAGGAGTGTGGTAGTAGGTTTGTTAAAAGAATTAAAAAAGAGAAGTAATGCGTAGTAATAAAAATGTATATTTCTTAGATTCTTTCATAAACACCAACATCTGCATCACTAAATTCAAGTGCTCCCTTGCTGCACCAACTCTGCGATGTGAGTTTCTAAGATGTCCTCCTCCCTCTTTCTTCTTTTTCTTGGAGGAGTAAACTTCCTTTCGTCCCTTATTCGTAGCACTATAAATTCCTTCGTAAGCTCATCAGACCCCGTAATGAAAAATCTTTGATCATGTGCTTACGTTCTTTCCTAAGCATTGCAATGTAATATACGTAACATGACACGTGCAAGAACTTAACCTGCACTTCTCAAACGCTATGCTTTCATAACTGAGCCGTACCTTAACTCACTATTACAGAGAGTTTCAATTTCACTTACATTTGAACGCTCCAGCTTGTTTCTCAATCTTCAAGCAAGCATTCAAGTCTACAGCGTCGCGTGCTATGTGCTTAAGCCGGCGCCAGACGATGCTACGAACACCTTCCAACGTTGGAAGCTTGATAGTTCGTAGCATTGTGTAGCAGAGTATCGAATATCGAGCTTACAATGTCAAGCGTCAAACGTTCGCGTTGGAAGATGTTCCGACTGTTGTCGGTCTTTGTGACCCGAGTCAAAGGAAGTCTCGAGCATTCGAGGGAACTCGGTTGGGAGGTTGGACTCTCGGCCACACGGGCTCGTGAGAAGTGAACGGAATTTCAGAACGTCAGATTTTTATTGTGACTGAGCCACTGTACCAGAAATAATATTAGTTTTCTCATATTATATTTAATTCCTCCTCATGCATTGAGTCAACATTAGGTAATTTCACGTTGTTTGAAAATATTTGCTTGCTACTTGCCTTTCTTGGATTTATGTAGAGATAAATCACCACCTTCTATCACGTCTTTTATGTTTCAAATTTTCAAGTAATAACTGTGAACAGTATAATACCACTACTTTGGCAGCAGCCGTGGCATATCTTCCTATCTTCCGCCATATCCCGCAGCAAATGAAGCAGCGAGCAAATGTTTGAACCAAACGTATTGGATCAAACATTCGTCACATCGTGTGGCAGAAACGTTTGCCTCATCAACTGTCGAATCATTTGACCCAAACATTGGATCAAACGTTGTACCCAACATTCGACGCATCGTGTGGCGCCGGCTTTAGGCTAGATGCTTGGGATACATGCTTTTAGGTTCGGACAGAATTCGGCTAACTTCGGAAACAATTGAATGAGCGCATGCGCGCGGCTGAAGCATGCTTCGCCCGTGAAGCACACATTTCGGACACGGCTATAGTTTGTGTGGTAACTTCTCGTGTGGCACTATGTCGAATGCTTTCCGAAAATCCAGAAGTATCAGTCCTCTGAAGCACTAGGCGGCTATTTTGTCGTGATGAAGGAGTTTAATACTCTCTCTCGGCCTCCATGTTGAGTGCGTCACTATCGCTGGCAATACGATTATATATCGTGTGTTCTAAAATCTTACAAAATATGATAACTAACGATATCGGTCTGACTTAGGCCCTTTACGGTAGTGGAGTGATGTGCGCGGTCTGGAAAATTTCTTATTGTCGACCTGCTGTGATATGTTTCTAATACCTGTCTCATTTATCTCCGATTTATTAATTATGCATGCAACTCGAGTAGGAAATGCGTTGACGCGACCGTCAGCGGAAACGAATTTTTTTTTCAAATGACGGTTAAGAAAATTTGCCTCCTTGCTTGGATCTGTAACTGTGCTTCCATTTTTATCGAGAAAAAGCAAAACAGTTGATTACTTGCCTTTATTCTCGCGAACAAATGAACAAAATCTTCAACTCGAATTCCCTCCTGGCAATCGAAAGTTTATCTGGAACTAATGTACGTGGTTTACAGCACACAGGAGGGCCCAGACGTCGTCTTGATGAAATGCTCTGTGCAATGGTCGCTGCTGACCTGCTAATTTCCGGAAAACGCGCGAATATGCTATGATATTGGTAATTACCCGAGACTCTTTCCCCCTGTATCCCATGATAACCGATGTGGCCACCCGTGACAGAAAGCGTAGTAGTGCAGTCAAATAAACGCCGATTTTAAACTCTACCAAAAGTTAAAAATGAGTAAAAAAATCTACACCGATAATAAGCTTAGGTCTGCGATCACGCAACGCCGCGTAAAGTTTGTGTAAAATAAAAGAATATTTGAGTGGATCGAAACCTCAGAAAATATTAATTCTCAATTTATGTGTTCCCTTACTTTTTTATTTCTCACGTGACGATAAAGATGTTGCAAGTGTAATTAAGATACATATTTAAATTTATACATTTTTCTCGGAATATTCTGTGTAGAACTTTAGTTGATGATTTTTATATCCGACATAATTTGCGGCGACTGCGAAGACAATAGACTGAAATTGAGGAACGATTTGATGCTAAAATAATATCCATCGTCTCTTCTTCCTGGTGATCCATACATTTGGTACTTGGATCTTCATACATGTACATGAGGTGATTAACCATCTTCCGCTTACGTCGCAGGAGGATGGCGACGTGGTGTCACGCGTCTTCACGCGAAGATATTTCTGGCGCCAAAAGTCATGGACCCATGACTTCTGGACAATATTTTGGCATTACGGCAACGCGCACCCGTCTACAGATCACTCCTTGGCACCCAGTTTCAGGTCAAACATGGGGAGTACTTAAAGGGTAATCCCGCTAAGTTTCCTAGTAAGTTGTCCGGTAGTCACACAAAATAAGTTAGGGAGCTTTTTGAACGTACAGTCCTGGCCAATAGAAACGCAACACCTCCGCAGCGATTTCGCGGAAACCTCTTGGACGGAGGAAGTTTGAGTTACAGGTAAATTGAAAGCCCCTGCGCAGAAGCCGTTTTTCGGGCGAGTCTACCTTCCTATAATTCCAAACCCACCGTTTCGCTCTCTTCTCATTTTCGAGGTGTTTAATTTGGGATCGGAAGCAAATAGCGGTATTGTGTATGTTTTACCGTCGTAGACGGAGTCGATAGGCGTAGGTTATTTGTACCTTTTATAAAATTATCTCGATTGTAGAAAATAAAAACTAGGTTAAGGTAAGAATTTTTGGTTCAAATAGCTGTAATTTTTAAAATTACTTGCTAATTTCGTCTACATTCACTGCGTCATTCGGCACGGCCATATTTTAAAGCAATAGAAGAGGAGAGGGCAATGGCAAGGGACCACGTTGAAAAGAGACGTTTGAGATAAAGATTGAGGATTATAGAAAAACTCATTCCTTTATTAATACCTTCTATTTGTGAGTGAGGGGGAGTCCAAACAGTCTTGGGGGATTCATTTCAATAACTTTTCTCTATCCGAGAGTGCATTCGTTTTCTTCACTGATTTCCTCACACACATTTATAACTACACTTTGTCCCTTATCTGCCCTAGTTAACAGCAAATTATTTTCTGAAATTAAATTCTTAATATATTACTTAATATAATTAATTCTTAAAATATTGTTTGATATGATAAAACGAAGTATCAGCGAGTGATTGGTGCATTTCCGGTAGTTAAAAAATATATAATTAGAAGTACGCTTAAATAAGAATTTGTCAACATTTTATCTAGAAATATTCTGCATTGTAAATCCTGATAGGGAAAAGTTGAGGCGTATAATGAAACCCTCCCTCCCCACCAACAATATCTTATAAACATTCATATCGCAACAATTGTTTTACCCGGCAGCGGCCGCATGTCAAAAAGAAAGAATGAACCTTACTTATCGGTAAATGATAAGTGATGTATATTTTTATTCAACATTTACCGATGAAAAAATAATTGATACTGATGATTTTATAAGGTTAAAAGAAGCAGGAATGCAGCAAGGGATGGGGAAGGCAAAAACCGTTCAATGTGAAAGGGCTCATTTAGCCGACGTGCATTACTACCAACACTCGGTCGTAAGGCCGTTTGCACACGTGCCGGCAAAATCGGTGCCGGCGACGGCCCCTAGTCTGGTGCCGGTGGCTAATGGTTTTCACACGTACCGATATTCACGGAATCGGAGGCCACTCTGATTTTTGCTGTTGAGCAGGAAACTTGTGCGCGGGCGTTGATACTTGTATCCTTGGGCTGCTGTACTTGAGGAACAAATACAGAATGAAGTAAAGAGAGTATTGGGCTCATCCAATTTTATCAGCAAGGTATCTATTACATATAGATGCTTCTCCGGATTCATTCATATAGATAGATAGATAGGATACTAATTCACAGGCTAAACCACAAACGTCATTGATATGAAATTTTTACGACGCATTGGCCATAATGTGTCACCGCCAGAAAAAATGCAATTTTGAACCTCAGTGTCATGGGTTCGAATTCAGAAGGCCCCAAAGTCCCGATTTTCCCTATAAAGATACATGGTGGGGATTTTCGAAAAGTTTTTTGAGGCACTTCCCGGGAAAGTAGAGAGTTGAAACCCGAGGGATCGCTAAATGTCGTGCATATCCAACGAAAATCAAAAAGACATTCGACGATTATCCTTGGTTCGAAGCTAGGTCAGGGCAAATATGTTCCCTTTAAAATGCGTTGTGGCGATTTTTAAGATTTTTTTTGGATCCCTTCCCGATGACATGGAAACTTGAAACTCGGTACGTGGATAGAGATCATGAATATATTTCATAATCTAATTTTAGGAATTCGCTGATGGTCCTTGGTTCGATCCCAGAAAGCCATTTACATTACCCAAAGCATTTCACATGGGAGTCTTACTTCACTACCTTCCCGGTACGACATGTACTTCAAACTTTGCATTAATTAAGATCGGTTCCTAACAAGTTATTTTGTCTATTTGCATCTGCCAATAGTTCCTTGGTTCGACACCAGGCGTCTACAAAAATAAGAATATGCTACGACTTTTAAAATTATTTTTTAACTCTTACCGATAACATTGAAACTCAAAATTTGGCATGTGAATAAAGATTATAAAATATATTTTATAAGCTTGCAATATGCAAGCAACATTTTACTCGTATAGAATAGAATATAGAATGAAGCTTCTACACCGTGTACAATAAACTCGTAGAGAACGATTCCAAGTTCTTAAATTATTATCGTATGTACGTTTGATTTCCTGGTGGTTCGGCTTGGAGACTTCATTAAACCTCAGAATGCAATTATGAGAGCCTCTGTACGTCCAAAAGAAAATGCTCGCGGTAACAAGGTAGTTGAAATTCGTTGAAATTCCATAATCGCAAAACAATAACATTTATTTTTATAAATTGAATTTTTAATAAGCTAGATTAAATTTCATATAATCGTTCCTGATGTTAATATCTTTTATCATTTGCAAGACGCGCATTCTAAAATCTAATTTGTCCGTTTCCGACATTTTTCTGACTGACGGTAAAATTGATAAGAAAATCGCTTCATCCTCGTCAGGTTCAGCCTTCTTTCGCGATGAGATTTCAAAATTTCCCGATCTGTGTAGTCTTCGATTCGCGCTATTTTTTCCGATTACATCATTGACTAACTTTTGGTGTCGCACCGACAATTTCATCGATGTTGTCATCTATTCCTTGGTGTTTTCTACATTCCTGCAGCTGTAGTTCAATGCTCGACTCCGTGTCATCTTTTTGAACAATGTTCGTTAAAAATAACAGATTATCATGATAAATGTATTTCTTTGAAGCATAAGATATTATTAATTTGGGTCCTGAGGGCATAAATATTTTCGCAGAACAAAAGATAGCTATCATGAAGCATTAATTGAAATACAGGACGATTTTTATACAAATTGTAATTGTTTCTTCACCGCAGATACCTTGCAACCGGAGCAACATTTACCAACCTTCATTACTCGTACAGATTAGTAATAAGTACAGTGCGTCAATCGGTACTTTTAGTCCGCAGTGCGTTGTGGAACCAACTGAAGGGTGAATACATTTCAGTACCTACAGAGGAAAATGGCTGGAAATTGCACATAGCTTCAAGAAATCTGAACATTTCCCCTATTGTATGGGAGCAGTCGATGGGAAGCATGTGCGGGTGGCAAGTTTCCTCGTAGAGGCTCCATGAATTTGAACTATAAAGGTTATTTTTCCATAGTTCTTATGGCAATCGCAGCTTTAGACCATACGTTCACGTACGTAGATATAGGACCCACGGAAAAGACTGCGACTCATCCGTTTTCCAGGAAACTTCTTTTTATGATTTACCCATTAGAAATCAATTGAGAATTCCTCCACTTTGTCCCTTGATCAAAGCTGGTAAAAATTTGTACTTCTGGGAGACGAAGCGTTTTCTTTGTCGGAAAACGTAATGCGTCCCTATGCAGGACACAATCTCAGCGAAATGAAGCAATTATCGTTTGTGTCGGGCACGAAGATACGTCGAGTGTACTTTCGGCATTATGTCCAATAAAAGGAGAATATTCCGTAGAACCCTTAATGTATTGAAACAATTCAATTCAAAAGACATAGTAGACTCCTGTGTGGTTGTACACAATATTCTACGAAAGAGGGATGTTATGCCAGAATAGGAATATACGTGTCAAAGCCTCCTAAATGTAAACAGAGTAACAAATCTGTCTGTGCCAAATGAATCTGCTAATGATTTGAGATATCATCTTTAATTTAATACGAGTAAAATGTAGCTTGCATACTGCAAGCAGATCGAAAGCATTAATTTCATATCGGAATTATATCGGGACGGTCCTCAAAAGAAAAAATAAAATGATTGAAAATATTCTTAAAATTTGCTGCAATTTAATCGTCTGGCATCGAACCCGGTCTTCCTAGTGAACTTACTATGCAGTACAACAGAAGATCACCATCTATAACTATGTGTGAAAATTCAAGCAGAAATATTGGCTGCAACTGCTTCAAACGACGTCCTACTTATCCCTTATATTCCTTATGAGAGAAATTTTAATGTGCTCTGGCATCGAACCCAGAAACAGCATTTCGTATCTAAATCAGTGGCGGATCCAGGGGGGGGGAAAGGGGGAAATTTCCCCCCCCCCAAATCCAAGAGAATATATTTTCCGAGGCCAATAAAGTAATACTTATAAACTGAGCATCGTCTATAGATGACGCGTGACGGTTGTCGGAGTAATGTTGCCGCATGCTCTTGGCCCTTTGCACGAGGACATTATGTGCTGCTTCCAAGTCGCGCCACTCATAGCTGAACATTGTTTAAAATAGAGGAGTTCACACAAGTAGCGGGCACAAAATCAGACGCGCCACTGGACGCGGCCGTAGCCGCCATTCATTCAAGAAACACAATGTTTGAAATCGGCGACTGCTTTGCACTCGTAGTTCTACTTTGTCCACTCCTCTTCTCCCTCGAACGACTGAAGCTAAAGTTCCCCCTCACTCGCTATGGCCTTTCCTGGAAGTTCCCCCCCCCCCCAAAATTTACGCCTGGATCCGCCACTGATCTAAATGGTATTGTTAAGCCGAGTCTTAATATACATCTTCTAGCAAAGCATGAACTTCCTATCATTTCGATAAGTGCGTCAAAATAAATAATGAAAAACTACCTCAATGTATTTTAAACGGCAGATTTTTACATCGTCCTAGCATCGAACCCAGGATATTTTCGGTAAATGTCATTAATGCTATCGATAGATCCTGACCATATATATATAGGCTCCTTTTTATATAAATTTAATAACTAAATAAACTATAAATGTATAGACTTTTGATTCTCTACCTATCCGGTAAGTATTTTTTATAAATTCCTGAAAATCAAAGCAATGCATTTGAACGGGAAAAATCGGGACTTTGGGGCCCTCTGGAATCGAACCCATGACACTGAGGTTCAAAGTCGCTATTTTCCTGGTGGTTACACGTTATGGCCAATACGTGATAACATTTGCAAGTCAATGACGCTTGTAGTTTAGCCTGTGAATTAGTATCCTATCTATCTATATGAATATATGAATGAATCCGGAGAAGCATCTATATATAATAGATATTACATAATAGGGAGAGAGAGCTTTTCTTGGGAAATCATATGCGGAGAAATTAGTAGAAATTATTGGTGGGAATTTGCTTAGCGGAGGTGCTTAGGAAGTTAATAGAGAAATTTTTAATCGTTAATGTATTAATAACAAAACTACTATCGATATTTTGAATTGTTTCATTTATCTTTCCTATATGTTCCTCCTGACTAAGTCGTCTTAGGAAGAAGGTAGAACAACTGCTCCCATGTAGAAAGATTCTCAACCTCCGAATACCTCTCAGGTGGTAACAGCATCCTCTTCATAATCACACAGTGGAATGAAGATCTCCACTGCACCGTGCCGGCGCCGGCACCGGTTTTGCTGGCACGTGTGCAAACGGCCTTAGGTCCAAACCCGGTGCCGTCCTCTTCAGTCGTTGGGCCGGCTGTAACCCGACGACCACGAAGGTCCCTTCACGGCTAATGTGAATGGCTCCGTTTACTTCCATCGCTTACTACCCATGTGACCCGGATTAAAAACCGGCTATGGTTTGCCGGCCGGGCGAAACCGGCGTATTTGGGAATGGAGAGAAAGCAGAGCGTTGTTCTTTCTTGTGATTTTCCTAAATACGGGCCTCTCAACCAGCATAAGAGAACCTATGGGAAGAAGAGCTCTTTAATCGGAATATTCTACAGAACCTGCGCACGGTGGGACAAATCTGGCCACAAATAGTAAATGTTATTAGAATTTGCTAAAACTTTCATCATAGAGTAATGTCGACCTCCTAAGCTCAATTTTGTTATCAAATATTCTATAAGTATGATAGATATGGAAAAAATCTCAACGAAAATACAGAAAAAACGTGAAAATCTGCAGTAATAATTAATGCTATATTTCTTAATCTAAATAGAGAGTTTAAAACTTACCTAAACTCAATAAGCAATCGAAAGTCTATAAAATAATTGAAAATAATAGACCCATGCCTATATTTTGACTTCGGAGGAAGTAGAAAATGGAGACATCCTCCGACTCCTCAATTTCCTCTTCTTCAAGAAGCAAAAGTTTCCGTACATCCTTTGGCTATTCCTTCATTCTCTTTTTTTTGTAGCTCATGCGAACTTGATATCACGGAATCAGAAGTCTATAGTTTCCTCCGGAAAAGGTCCTCATTGGCAGTCAGCCTGGAATATTTTCTCGAGTGGTGTTCCCTGAATCGACGAATGTCCTTATCTCTCGCCTCCATTGCCTCTTCCGAAAGTTGGCCGTTCGAAAGAATGGCTTCCTCTTCAATAGCAGCACTATACATCAAAATTGTATGCACTCTGCACCAATTATACAGTTTTACATACAGTTTCGCGGTGCTATTGCAGAACTTTGTGAAAACTGTGTAATTGATTGAAGAACCACTAGATAAAACTTTCAGGATCACTGATAACTGGGAAATTATTTCTTCATCGATACCTGGTAAAAGAATTGTTCAGCCATAGCTTTACAATGCCTGGTAAGATAATTATATCGTATAAAATATTTACGTAACATTTAAAAATATTGCCGTATTAGAAAGTACATTAAGCTGGCTCAAGTATCAATCACATGTACTTAAATGCTAACCTGTAACTACGGAAGACAATTTGGGGTCTGCGAAAAGGTGACTATTGGTATTTCCGTCATTTGAAGTCCCGTAACCCGGTTTCGGAACGTCAACAATAAATCTCATTTTACTTCGAAATGATTCCTGAATCATTTTCTTTCTTTTCAGCATTAATGTCTTGCTTCCATTGCTTAACTCCGCCTTAAAGGATAAGTTAAAGCATGTTCAACAAAATGAAGGAAGAATAAATGGCTAAGTTACTTCGGCCATTTTCATTTGGAAATATATTTACTTTCCATTGCGTAATGTCTAAGCGGTAGAAAATGTGAAGGAGGCATTCAAAGCTGCGAATATAAGAACGCAGTGTAGACACTCCAAATGAATATTTTTTCCTGTCTAATGACATTTCTGCCATTAGCTTTAAATTATTCATCTGTGATATTTTTGTACCACAAATGTAGCACTTCAAAGTGCTCGTTTCTGCTAGTGCACTGCATACCCGAGGAAACATGATAATTGTTTCATGATAATTTTGAAAATATAACTGGAATGTATGTACAAATCCATTGTCTCAGACAATCCAATCCTCAGATGATCCTGGAAGCGGCATGCGACAGTAGCGCTGATAATTTCACTTTTCTTCACTCACAGAAATTTCCTCAGGATGTGCAGCAGTTTCTGCAATCCGCACTCTATCATAATGTGGGCAGAGCATTTGCCTGTGCTTTTTTGATGTCTTTCGTAAGAGCAAGTACAAGTTTTTACTAATGTTGCCAGAAATAATCAATGAAAGGGCCTTATCCCGTTCCCAGGCTCATTATCCCGTTGCCGCCATCTACTTAAGACCCATTTTGCTCTTGTCGGGGTAGTTGTAGTGACCTCCTTAATCAATTTCGCCACATCTTCATCACCTGTATCTCGATGTTTCATCGATGCAGCGAAAGATAGCTCAGAAGCGGAGGCCCTTAGTCCCTCTATTTTTCTCTGCTTCGAACCTTCAAAATGTTTCGTTGGTCGGCCAAGGGAGAGTTCGTGTCGCTTGTCGTTATTGAAATTTTGAGCTACACGTAAATAATGCTACATTACTGCTCAGCAATATTGGAAGTAGATGGCAGGTATTTGTACACGGTCGATGAAAATAGAATGTCTGACAGGAAGAAAATTTTCTGAATAAATACTTTTATATTATCTTTGGCATATTTATCTCCTTTCAAATTAAATTTAGCAATCAAATATTCCAGAATATGTTGTTTCCTAAATTCCACAAACTCATCTTTCTTTACCATGATTTTTTCGTGCAATTCAAGGCGAGAGAAATACTGAATTTATGGAGACGATCGGAGAATTGAGCAATAGAATTCAAATGACAATCATCCCAACGAATGCACAAAATTTTCCATAATCGAAAAGCACAATAATTAGATTAAAAATATGCTTACCGAATAAATACGGCCGAGTTCTCCTTGCCTGAATGATAAGATGTAATAGGTTGCGTACTTCCCACTGTTAGCAAAATAGCTGTGACTCCGTCTACAACACGAAACAAACTGAAAATTTTTGCTTCTAGTTCCATATGTGAACGTTTGTGTGGTTAAGGGATAATCCAAACTACCCTTACGTTACCCAATAAGGAAAGCGAAGGTGTGAAGTGGGCACAAGAAGTCTCTATCCATCCCTCTACTTCTCGACTAGGGATGGTCGGCTAGTTCAGGGTTAAGCCGAAGTCAGAGAGTGTTGATGCGTGTAGAAAAAGAATGACAAATTGAAGGAAAAGTCTTGTCACAAAATTCACGAAATTTGCTACGTATTTTATGAATTATAACTCAAAAGAGGCGACTTTTGTCCCTTTACCTACCGCGTGCCGATGGGAAAAGTCGGGGCGACGCGTTACCAAAAAGGATCCATGAACGACAAAGTAGCGGATAGTAGCAAGAATTTCCTTTTGTTTCTTAATATACAAACGTCATACTATATCATATCCCTGCATAAATATCTCACTGTCGATGACAAAGATTTAATACGTTTTACAAAAAAATTAAGTGCATTTTGTACTCATATGTTAATAATAATTTTAATTGTTTAAATACATATTTAAAATCTATGAAAATAGAGATAATTGTTCAAGTGTATATGTATTAATGCGCCATGTACTTTAAAATTCTTATCAATGTCCGTATCACTCTGCTTGTCGACGTACATTTCAAGCATTAAAATACGAAAATTTTTCCATGGCCGTCAGCAGTCCTTTTTCTCTAACTTTGACGGGCTGGTGTCGCTAAATGGCGGCATAAGAAATTCAAATAGAGGCTGATCTGATAGTCCGTATGAAGGACAACAATAATATAATTAACAAAAACCTTTGAAAAAAGTCGAAAAATAGATTTTTGGCCAGCTTTTTCGGATTTTGTCCCACTGTGCTGCGGTCCGAAGCATCGGCGAAAACTATACGCATTTATAATATGTTGTAATTATAATAATGTAAAACTTTACCATGGGCAAAATTTCACAGCTGATCGGTATTTTACATCGGATTGATAGAAGGTAAGGGCAGTTTTGAAAAGTTACACGGGCGAAAAACGCCACCTTCCATTAATTTTCCGCTCTATGCATTGTTGTTATATGAAGGCATAAAAATCTTTACTATGGTGTTAGCAATGTCTCTCTTTTTCAAATATTATCATAAACGGAATTGAAATCAACAACTGTCAACACGTTTTTCTCTATGTTTTGATACCTGTGCAGTTGCGGAACGCGCGGGATATCTTGCATGCAGCGAACAGAGAAAAATTTGTTGCAGTACCGCGTTTAGCCAAGCGCGTCGCTGTATGCGCACTCATATCCCGCAACGCAATTTTGTCCCGCGCGAATTTCGATCCCGCATTCGCGATACGTGCCGGTGTGCGAGGACGGCTTCACTCGTTACGGCGACGCTAACGTAAAGGCGGTGCGAGGACTAACGGCAGTCGGCGGCCGCGTCTATGGACTCGCTTTTAGGTATAAGAAACTACAGGATTAAGGTTCCTGGTTACCATGTTCGAAAGTCCGTTTTCAGGCGGTTGCCGGTTAGATCGCTATGTCGGCATTTAGAATGATGATAAGCTTATGTTTTAACCTCTCACCGTAGAAAGGATGCATCAGTGCTTTCCATAGTGGCTTTTTTTATAATACCAATCATAGTGGAGAAAAATTAAAATGAACCTACGCAAAATTCGATTATTTTCGTTGAAGTAGCACTCGGTTATAAGGAGCAATATGAAAGTTTCGTTTTTTGGAAGTTGTAGTTTCATCTTTATATTTGAAAGGAAAAAACCTTTTAAATATGTAATTGTTACACATTAACTGTAATCGCTTAGGCCGAGGATGATGTGTAGCATTTTTGGATTCTAGCTTTCCTAGCAGGATTCTAGCGCTGCCTTCCTTCCCCTCTTTCCCTCGCATTCTTTCTTCAATGGACTGCCATGTTTAAAAGTAATGGAAGCTCAGGATTATGAGGGTTAGGGTTGTCACAATGTTCTTGCTATGTATTAGTAGAGGCAGCCAGAGAACTTCTTCAAAATACAGACTAGTCTCGTCTATTGCAGTGAATCGTTTTCCTATCTCTTATTTCGTGGCAATGCATATTGCTCTTTCATACTAAATGTTATTTAGTGATTTTGATAATGACTGTAACATAAGAAAGAATGATTATAAACAACCCACTGAAACTTTTTGCATGCTTCATCAGACAAATATAGAAATATGATAGGAAATTCAATGAAAGTGCAAACATGAGTAATCAGACAATTAAAACCTGAAAAATTATGACCATATAGTTGAACTTCGAAAGATAGAAAAAAAACAGCATTGCCAAACTTTGCAAAAAAGGTATTTCTACATCTTCTATTGTTCATGAATGAGGGATTGCGAAAATTATCATTTACCTTGTAAATTTTGATTTTTATAATTCTTAATTAACATTCCATTTTCCATTGCCGTTATATTATGATTATTTACAGAGTTACAAAAACATATTTTATTTCACATTTTCGCGTGCTCTGTCTTTAGCTGCCTTCTATCCATAAAATGATTTGCTAGTCTCTTTTAATCAATACCAACATCCTTTTGGTCCACTCAAAATATCAGTGGAACCGAACCTTGGATTTTCTTTACATTATCATCTCTCTTTTACAATTTTGTCTTTGCAGATTGCAATCCCTGCAAAATATAACAAAGCTTTCCTGTAAACTGATACCTCTAAAGCATTCCTTTGTTTATTATTACTCAATAAAGAAAACAACTTGGTAGAGTCCACAATCTTTAATATTAACTAAACACACCCTAGGTTTCGTTACAAAGTAACATCATCACGTAAAAGGTTAAAATCCCAGAAACTGCCTGTAATATATGGCTCCAACCAACACGGACAATTTTCAACCCGACCATCTCTGATTTTCATCAAATTTGGTGTGTTTATTGCACATGATGAGAGAATGAAAAATGCCAAATTACAGAATTGTAGTACTAGTATGAAGAAAGTAATGGCCACCCAAAGTTCTGAAAATGTGTAGAAAATTCGACAAACACTGCTGACAATAAACAATGTAACATCTGTTCTAATAGAGATAGAATTTTAAAACAGGTAAATTTGGAAAGTGCTAGGGACAAGCTTTTGAATGATATGCAACTTGAACATATTCAAGCAATGTTAATTATTAAGGTCAGTGATCTTAACCTTTGACCTTGGATATCTCAAAATACCAAGCCTTCAAAATTTTTGGAAAAAACATATTTGCTTCTCCATCTTACACTGCATAACATAGTAAAATATTAAGTTGGGATGACATTGGGATTAGGAGATATCTATTATATATAGATGCTTCTCCG
The DNA here is from genome assembly GCA_947579665.1 of Sympetrum striolatum. NCBI lineage: Eukaryota > Metazoa > Arthropoda > Insecta > Odonata > Libellulidae > Sympetrum > Sympetrum striolatum. The sequence continues at coordinate 36,238,644 of OX388343.1, read as the reverse complement.
GATTCATTCATATATCATATATATCTATTATATATAGATGCTTCTCCAGATTCATTCATATATCATATATATATATATATAGAGAGGATACAAATTCACAGCCAAAACCACAAGCGTCATTGACTTGAAATTTTTACGACATATTGGCCATAACGTGTAACCGCCAGAAAAATTGCGATTTTGAACCTCAGTGTCATGGGTTCGATTCCAGAGGGCCCCAAAGTCCCGATTTTTCCCGTTTAAATGCATTGCTTTGATTTTCGGGAATTAAAAAAAAATACTTGCCGGATAGGTAGGAACTCAAAACTCAAGGAGCCGATATATATGGTCATGATCTATCGAAAACATAAATGAGTTTTACTAAAAATATTCTGGGTTCGATGCTAGGTTGAGGCAAAAATCGGCCGTTTAAAATGCATTGTGGCGATTTTTAAGATTTTTTTTGGACCCTTTCCCTATGGTATGGAAACTTGAATCTCGGCACGTAAATACATAAAATGAATATATTTCATAATCAAATTTTAGATGTTCGCTGATGGTCCTTGGTTCGATCCCAGAGGGCCATTTGCACTTCTCAATGCATTTCTTACGGAGATAACGGTAACAAAATTAAGGTACTTCCCGGCATGCTATCGACTTCAAACTTTGCATGATAAAAAAGCCAGCCCTTACAAATCAAACCTTGCATCCTCAGATTACAATATTTCCTGGGTTCGACACCAGGTGTCTCTGCAATCAGAAATTGATCCGATATTTAGGAATTATTTTGAAACCTTTCCCAATAATATAGAAACTTCAAATTCGGTATATATATAAGAATCATTTATAGGTTTCAGAAACAAATTTTAGATTTCCAAGATCGTCCTTGGTTCGAATCCAGAGAGAAATTTACATTCGTGAAAATTAGAACGTCTTTTGAGGCAGTTGTAGCCAATATTTCTGATTGAATTTTCACACATAGTTAGAGATGGTTATCTTTTGTTGCGCTGCATAGTAATTTCACCAGGAAGACCCGGGTTCGATGCCAGACAATGAAATTTCAGCGAATTTTGAGAAAATTTACAACCCTTTTATTTTCTTTTGAGGACCCTCCCAAAATGATCCCGATATGAAATTAATATGCCGATCTGCTTGCAGTATGCAAGCTACATTTTACTCGTATATATATACGAGTAAAATGTAGCTTGCATACTGCAAGCAGATTGACAACACTAATTTCATGTCGGCATCATATCGGGACGGTCCCGGAAAGGAAAAAAAGGATTGAAAATATTCTTAAAATTCGCTTCAATTTAATCGTCTGGCATCGAACCCGGGTCTTTTTGGTGAATTTTCTATGCAGCACATCAGAAGATCATCTTCACTAAATACGTGTGAAATTTCAAGCAGAAATATTGGCTGCAACTGCCTCAAACGAAGACCTTCTTTTCACGAATGTTAATAGCTCTCTGGATTCGAACCAAGGACGATCTAGGAAATATAAAATATGTTTTCGAATTGTATCTATACGTTCTATATATATGCCGAATTTCAAGTTTAAATATTATTGGGAAGGGGTTCAAAATAATTCTTAAAAATCGGATCAGTGACTGATTGTAGAGACGCCTGGTGTCGAACCCTGGACGTATTGGAAGCTGTAAATGCACAAAATGACTTGTTAGGACCTGATCTAATTTCATACAAAGTTTGAAGTCGATATCATACCGGGAAGTACCTAAAATGTGTTTCCGTTATCCCCATAAGAAATGCATTGTGGAGTGCAAATGGCCCTCTGGGATCGAACCAAGGACCATCAGCGAATATGTAAAATTTGATTATGAAATATATTTATGATTTCTAACCCCATGCCAAATTTCAAGTTTCCATGCATTCGGAAAAGGGTGAAAAAAAAATCCTAAAAATCGCCTCAATACATTTTAAACGGCCGATTTTTGCCCCGACCTACAATGGAACCCGGAATATTTTCCGTAAAACTCATTTATGGTTTCGATAGATTATGTTCATATATATAGGCTCCTTGAGTTTTGATTCTCTACCTATCCGGGAAGTATTTTATTTTAATTCCCGAAAATCAAAGCAATGCATTTAAACGGGAAAAATCAGGACTTTGGGGCCCTCTGGAATCGAACCCATGACACTGAGGTTCAATATCGCAATTTTTCTGGCGGTTACACTTCATGGCCAATATGTCGTAAAAATTTCAAGTCAATGACGCTTGTGGTTTAGGCTGTGAATTTGTATCCTCTCTATATATATATATATGATACGAGTAAAATGTTGCTTGCATACTGCAAGAAGATCGACAACACTATTTTCATGTCGGCATCATATCGGGACGGCCATCAAAAGAAAAAAATGAATAGAAATTTTTCTTAAAATTCGCTGAAATTCCATCGCCTGGCATCGAACCCGGGTCTTTACTGTGAACCTACTATGCAGCTCAATAGAACATCACCATCTCTAACTATGTGTGAAAATTCAAGCAGAAATATGGGCTACAACCGTCTCAAAGACGTTCTAATTTTCACGTCTTTAAATGGCTCTCTGGATTCGAACCAAGGACGATTTTGGAAATCTAAAAAATGTTTCTGAAAGTTATTTATGATCTCTATCTATATGCTGAATTTGAAGTTTCTATATTATTGGCAAAAGTTTCAAAATAATTCCTAAAAATCGGATCAACTTCTGATTGCAGGACACCTGGTGTCGAACCCAGGAAATATTGTATGCTGTGAATGCAAAGTTTGATTTGTAAGGACAGGCTCTTCTATCATGCAAAGTTTGAAGTCGATAACATGCTGGGAAGTACCTTAATTTTGTTTCCGTTATCTCCGTAAGAAATCCATTGAGAAGTGAAAATGGCCCTCTGTGATCGAACCAAGGAACATCAGGGAAAACATAAAAATCGATTATGAAATATATTCATGATATTTATCCACGTGCCGAGTTTCAAGTATCCATGCCATCGGGAAGGGGTCCAAAAAAAATCTTAAAAATCTCCACAATGCATTTTAAACGGCCGATTTTTGCCCCGACCTAGCATCGAACGCAGGATATTTTCCGTAAAACTCATTTATGTTTTCGATAGATCATGACCATATATAAAGGCTTCTTGAGTTTCGATTCTCTACCTACCCGGAAAGTATTTTTTTTTAATTCCCGAAAATCAAAGCAATACATTTAAACGGGAAAAATCGGGACTTTGGGGCCCTCTGGAATCGAACCCATGACACTGAGGATCAAAGTCGCTTTTTTCCTGGGGGTTTCACGTTATGGCCAATATGTCATAAAAATTTCAGATCAATGACGCTTGTAGTTTAGGCTGTGAATTAGTATCCCATCTATCTATCTATCTATATAGGTATATATATGAATGAATCCGGAGAAGCATCTATATATAATAGATATGAATGAATCCGGAGAAGCATCTATATATAATAGATATATATAGAGAGGATACAAATTCACAGCCAAAACCACAAGCGTCATTGACTTGAAATTTTTACAACATATTGGCCATAACGTGTAACCGCCAGAAAAATTGCGATTTTGAACCTCAGTGTCATGGGTTCGATTCCAGAGGGACCCAAATTCCCGATTTTTCCCGTTTAAATGCATTGCTTTGATTTTCGGGAATTTTAAAAAAATACTTGCCGGATAGGTAGGGACTTAAAACTCAAGGAGCCGATATATATGGTCATGATCTATCAAAAACATAAATGACTTTTACTGAAAATATCCTTGGTTCGATGCTAGGTCGATTCAAAAATCGGCCGTTTAAAATGCATTGTGGCGATTTTTAAGATTTTTTTTTGACCCTTACCCGATGGCATGGAAACTTGAAATTCAACATAAGTTTAGATATCATAAATATATATAATAATCAAATTTTATAAATTCGATGATGGTCCTTGGTTCGATCCCAGAGGGCCATTTACATTCCTCAATGCATTTCTTACGGAGATAAAGGAAACAAATTTTAGGTACTTCCTGGAACGATATCGACTTCAAACTTTGCATAAAATAACATCATGTACTTACAAATCAAACTGTGCATTCACAACTTACAATATTTCCTGGGTTCGACACCAGGTGTCTCTGCAATAAGAAGTTGATCCGATATTTAGGAATTATTTTTAAACCTTTCCCAAAAATGTAGAAACTTAAATTTCGGCATATAGATAATGATTATAAATAATTTTAAGAAACATGTTTTAGATTTCCAGGATCGTCCTTGGTTCGAATCCAGAGAACCATTTACTTTCGTAAAAATTAGAACTTATTTTAAGGCAGTTGTAGCCAACATTTCTGCTTGAATTTTCACACATAGTTAGAGATGGTGATCTTCTATTGTGCTGCATAGTAAGTTCACAGTAAAGGCCCGAGTTCGATGCCAGACATGGAATGTCAGCAAATTTTAAGAAAAATTTCTATCCTTTTTTTTCTTTAAAGGACCGTCCCGATATGATACCAATATGAAATTAGTATTGCCGATCTGCTTGCAGTATGCAAGCTACATTTTACTCGTAAATTAATAAGTATAGCCGTGTGATACAATAAATCAATTCAAATTGTATGCAGACTCCAATTAAATGATATAAAGTAATGAAAAACATGTTATATGTTAAAAAGGTGCTGTGACAGAACCTCACAGTAACATAGTAATATTAACAGACTAATAGCTTTCGTATCATGTAAGGTAACAGATTAGCATTCACTGATGCAAAACATCATATAACTATTCTAGACAAACACATGTGTGGAAGGCATGGAAAACAGCTTCAAACTGAGACAAACAAACACTATGAAAAATTTGTCATCATGGCTTCCTATGCCTCAATACTGGGTAGTAAGTTGTAACACCGTTTGTGCATCTTTTGGTGGAAGGACATAAATTCGGCCTGTCACTGTTCTCACATCAACGTTTGTAAGAATGTCTGTGTTGTCCACAGTAAAGATTCGGGTTTCTTGGGTTATAGAAATGAAGGTGAATGGCCATGAGGATGTAAGAAACTAATTCTGACCCCACTGGTATCTTCATTAATATTTAAAACAAATCCAATCCACCAGTGACCTTTGTACATGCATGCCACAAATCCTGTGATATCACCAAGGTATGGGTCTTGCTGGTTCCGTGTTAGACATTCGTTTTTGAAGTCTGCTGAATTGGAGTAAACCTTAGTTTGAATTTTGTTATGGCCAATGGAAATAACACAGTGTAGCTTGTGAGTACCTGCAATGGTGCAAATCACTCTTGAAGGAAAGATTCCTTGTCATCATCATAGTCATTATTCTTTGTGTAACAGAAGTGACACACTGAAGTCTGGGAGTCATTATCTGAGAGTTGTAGATACACTGCAGACTGGCAGCAAGTCTCTTTATGATAACAGGGATGCCATCACACGGTACTTTGCCATGTGAAGAGGCAAAGAAATGGCCACTCTGCAATGACATTGAAATCACTCTTATTGCAGTTTTTATATTGAACTGCAGCACCATCGGAGAAGTGATAAATTTATTTGGGTGCTCTATGCAAATGGGATATGAAGAAATTAATCAATTGACGTTGGTAAAGATGAACTCAGTGTCATGTTTAAGGCATTCTGATATGATAACAAATGGATGAATGGTGGCCTGTGCATTGGAACAATGCACAGGTCTCAGAACTTCACCCTGCAGTACAAATGCATAACTCTCTTCAAAATCACTTAACAAAGTATTCATTGTCATAAAGTACCTCTTTCGGATGTTGCAGAAATTTAGATTGTTGAGTGGCTATGAAGGAGTGCATAAGGAGCTTTTATAATTTTCCATCGAGGTTTTCCAAGAAGTCTTCTACAGAAGATACACATGTCTGGAGAGTTGATCCATCTGTAGTTGTCCACAGTTTGTACATTATTTCGTCAATCCCATTTTCATCAAACAACTTTCCTTGGTACATTATGAATGAATGTGAACCTGGGCAGTTATCACATATTGACATATAACATTTTGGCTGTGGGGGATTACAAATGATCTGAGCCGGACAGTGATTGTAAAGTTGACAGTTGGCATCACATGTCAACTCTTTCAATTGGGCTCCTTCCAACATGAACTTCAAATTTAGGTGAATACGACGAAATTCTATGAATAAAATTGCAGCACAAATACATTTATAATACAAGTACCCTTTCTAAAATATTTTTTCATAAGATAGGATTTTATTTACTGTTGTCTTTATATTTGCTTTTGTTAACTTTCTGCTATATCTTTACAGATGAGAAGATAAGAGTTGGGAAGGACTTCCAGGCATCCATACCAGAATATACTTCTACTCTCGGTAAGGCTTGTCTATTTTTAATTAATTATGCAGTAGTCAATTTTTCTTGCAGAATGTTACATTTAGAGTTTTTCATGATAATACAAGTGGAATCTAAAAACATAAGTTGTATTTATTAAATGTTTTAGGTCATTAAAATATAATATTCACAAATCACCCAAACTCATTTTATTAGATATTATCAAATAAAATGCTGCATAAGAATATTTTTACTAAGAGAAATTTAATCTTTCGAATGGAGGTGAACATGTGCCAAAAGTGACATAATTTTTTGTTACCAATTTATATTAGAAGTAAGGTTGATTGATTTTTATAGTGTTGTTAAAACATTTCTTATTATTAACTGCTGAAAGAACCTTTTTATGTCTTTTTTATAAAAGGAGCCATAAATAATGAGATTTTTAGCACATTTGTAAAATTTTCAAATACTATATATCTGCAGTTAATATTAATCTCTCAGATATCAAAGTTTTTTGCCAAACTTTTCTTCTGATGGAACATTTCTCTATTTTTGAGCCTGCCAAAGAATATCTTTTTTTTATGTGGTGTCAGTGTATATTTGTAAAAAAAGTTAATGGAAGTAAGAGCTCAAAGTTACCATGATCTACTCAAAAGAAGAGGAGTTCCTGTCTTTCAAATATGTTTCAACTTCATAAAAAATAACTTAATAAACTTTCCTAATTATATAATACAGAAATTGATAACTTTTTGCAGAAGACCAATGTTTTATAGAATATGATTTGGTAAATTCTGTTTGAGTATTCTGAAATATTTGCAAAATCTTTTAGTAAGTACAAGGAATAAATTTCTATATAATTGCACTATGAGTCATCTTTTGGGGGTCAACTCAACCAAGGGTAAAACTCACCATCTCAGATTTTCTCAATTTTCATCAATTTCTCCATGTAGCTATAGTCGGTTCACCATCATGAAGGCAAAAATTCTCCCCATTTAAAATGCATGGGTCCATGTATTTTAAACAGGAGAAATTTGTGCGATGTTGCTAATTTGCGTAAAATGATGGAGTTGGTCAAAATTGTTTCAATTTTTTTCAGTGTTTAGTATCAAGGATACCACACATAACACCACGATTATTTTTTTTCATTTGCAACAGAATTGCAAAAAACAACAAAAATACATCTCAAAGAAATACGGCGTTTTGTTCCATTTCTTTTGGAAAGGGTGCCATTGATTCTCTAATTCGAGAAACATGGGATTTCTTTACATCAATATCAGCTTCAAACCTTTCTCTTTTCTTTAGTGTTAATACTGAGGCAGGTGAATAAATTTTAGGGAAATTTTAAACAGAAATTAATAAAAAAGTCGAGAATTTCTCACAAAATGCATTGAAAAAAGTGCCTGCCACTTTTCGTCCAATTCACCCACAGAAAAACATCCAGCTAGAAAGTTTCTTAAAAAATAGTGAATTTATTTTCTGTGCAAGTCCGAACCCTTTAAGTTCATAAACAACTTAAGAAATACAATTTTTCTTACGGCGTACCGCATGACGCGACGCCGGTCTCGTTCGTGCGGATATTCCGGTGTATTCAGTGTTCCCCCTGTTTCCATCACTTTTTTAGATATCTAACAGTTAGTAATCAATAAACAAACACACAAACAGCTGAACATTATTAATAGAAACTAGATGTAAAGGTCAACTACATCATGAGCGTCATTTTGCATTTTCAATATAAGCTTATGTGTACTGTACGCCAAAAAGAATATCAGTTATATAAAATACGTCTTTAAAAGCAAAATATATTTCCAAATACCTTGATGCAGTAAAACCTAGCTATCATCAGAGTCTGGGAGCTCCTGTATTCTTTCAAGAAAATGTTGACTTGCTCTCGATGGACCTGGCTGTAAAGATTCTTCGTCGCTGCCAGACTGGCCACTCTGGCTGCCCGATGTGCTGCTGTTACTCGTCAGCCTTATGGTGAATGGCTCCACATTATCTTGAGGGTCGTCAGCTTTCCACATCTCTTCCTCAACCTTTTGAGTGTGGCTATCATAGCTTGCCCAGTTCGCCACTGTGATTTCCTCAAATGCATTGTCGATAAGAGATGACATCTCTTTGGCCGCAAACGATATATTATGAGAGGCTATATGTCTCCTCAACTGGCTCCAATCTAACTCAATGGCATTGAGTTCACAATGATATGGTGGACATCTGCACACAATTGAAAAAATTGAAACAATTTCGACCAACTCCATCATTTTACGCAAATTTAGCAACATCGCACAAATTTCTCCTGTTTAAAATACATGGGCCCATGCATTTTAAATGGGGACAATTTTTGCCTTCATGATGGTGAACCGACTACAGTTTTAATCTTAGTTAAGAAAAATCAAAAATATTTTAGCCCAAATGCTACTAATTTCTAAGATATGAATTTTTGCATGGACCTAAGCACAGAATTAAATATGGTCACATATCAAATTATACAAATCAACAAAAGCGATAAAAATTGGTTTACACATTGTAAACATAGTACAAAAATTGTTGAACTATATTGCTTGTGGTATCTTCTGTGGTCCAATTTGTAAATAAGTTCCAATTTTGTATCTTCCTTTTAATTATTTAATTTAAGAAGTAAGAGACGTCAGGTTATTCGAACATTAACAACAAAGACTATATATACTTGGTTCTTTTGTAAAAATAAACAAATCACCATAGTGATGCAGCAACATGTATGGCAAATTGGCATTCAACAGCTTTCACAAGATGTATGCGAATATGACGTGTTTTTGAAAATGTAATTTTTTGTGAAAAAATATCATAACTACCATGCTTGAATGTACAGTAAAAGTCTATTGTAATGAGAGTTGAAGAAAAATTTGAAAATTACTCATCATAAAGCGTACGCGTTATAGCCAATTTCTAATATTAAATGGCCATCCAAGGGCAGGGAGCAGTGCAGAATAATACTGTTTTTAATCCTTTAGCAAAAGCTTCAAAATGCATGAAAAAGTATTTTCGCATTAAAACTATTTCTTCATTGATTCATGAACCATTACCAAAGGGCATCCTTGAATATAAAATGTGGAAAAGTATTATTCAATAATTGTCAAAAATTAATGATATATCATTAGATAATCCTAATTCTTTTCAAATGGCTTTCTAAAGATGTTTTTCATTCACATTCTTCATAAGTGATGACTGTGTCTCGAGGGAGGGCAGAGGTTACCCTGGGAATCAACACTGATTTTTATCTCCAATATTCCAACCCACCAGATTTATTTGGTTTTGTGTGAAAACTGGTGAATGCCAATGTGATGTGTGCTCAATGAAAAATTCTGGCGCTGATTAGAGGAGCTGTTGCCGAAAAGGAACGAGATGAGTGGGTAGGGTTTACGGAAGTGTAGAGTGAAACTAGTGAGTAGTCTCTAACCAAAGCTCCCAGAGGCATTCTTGCCGAGTGATGCTGTGGGAAAGAAATGGATGAATCTTTGCATTTGCGTATTTTTTGTGCTCTTAGAAGAGATATCGTGCCTCAAAGTACCGTTTGCCTGTCAGAATTCGTCTCTCACCGCAATTTATGATTCCAAGACATGCCTCTTGCAAGACAAATATAGAAATGTGGCACTTAATATATCAATACTTCAGAAATAACCACTCGTTATTATGGACGTAATTCCTTATCCTTTTTGCTGTAAGGTGGACAGCAGGCAAAAAATCACTGGCTATAACGCAACTCTCGTTCAATGCTGTACTCGTTAACTTACTTCTACTGTATTTGTCCTTGGTTGAGTTGACATGGGGTAGTGCGTCGCCTCTCAACGGTCTTATGTTACCTTGGCTCTCCAGTTAACCTTTTTTCTACGAATATTTTGGTTCATTAATGATTGAAATGATAAGTACTGGTGATGCTATACCATTTACTATCAGTGCCATAGTAGGCTACAATTAGATCTCAAAATAACGTCCCTCAATCTCAGTGATAGATAGTATTTTTTACCTCTCAGATGATTTGTATCATTTAGATTTGTTATGTTCAGAATATTTAGTACAACATTCCTATTGTTCCATGACAAATGTTTTCAACAAAATATCTGTTTCATTGTTTGTTCTTTTCCAATTACTTAGTTTATTCAAAATGACAATTACAGGTTAGTATATTATTATGATTTAATATCTAGAAGGCAGTATATTATTGTTGGAATCTCTCTCCCATAAGGGAACTATACGAAATCTGGGTCGTCGGAAACAATTTGTAAATCATGTGAAAGCTTTGGTTTTGTAATTGTAAGGGAGAAGTTATTTCTGATTTAGCTCTGCCTTACAAATGTAAAGGCAGGCTAAAGCTCGAAAGGTATAAAATTAACTTGCCGATTACTAAAATAATTTAATAGATTTATGGATATGCGTCTTGTTTTGGCTTTCACTAATATCTTAAATGTTTTGAATTTGTGTGAGTCATTATTGTGATCTTTTTTAATGCAGACCGTCGCTCTGATTTGAATGCTGAAAGAGCCCTATTAGTATGGTCTCCCACTGTTGATATTGCTGATTGTAAGTGTAAGTACATTCTTTTCTGTATATCACTAATGTTTTCTAAAGATTTATTTGAAAACTGGTTTTGTGATCCAATTTTACAGTGGATGAGTATATATCATTAGCCAAAGAGAAGTATGGTTACAACGGTGAGCAGGCACTGGGAATGTTGTTTTGGCATAAACATGACCTGGAGAAAGCAATCCTGGACCTGGCCAATTTCACCCCTTTTCCTGATGAGTGGACGGTTGAAGATAAAGTGCTCTTTGAACAGGCTTTCCAGTTTCATGGAAAAAGTTTTCATAGAATCAGACAGATGGTAAGTTTTAACAGGTAATAATTCAGACGTTAACTTTTTTGAGCTGTAGCCCGCGGGACTTAAAGTATTTTTTTGCACATAGCTGTACAATTTATGGACATAAAGCTAAAGATTTCCAGTTTTTGCAGAATATCCTAGTATAATACCTGAAAGAACTAACAGTTCCTGTAAATTTCCGTTCATAGGAAACCCAAGTAGTAATTTTCGGATTATTTGATTATGTATTCATCGTTTTTATCGTCCATCCCCTTGAAAAACGATAGATCGAGGTTCCACTGTATAGGGGTTGTCCAATCCAGCAGCCCATGGTATATGTGGCATGTTTTACCAAGATTCGCCTATTGCAGAATGAGACTTTATTTTATGCTGTAGTCTTCTGCGACCATTTTGGCATATTCTCCTAGTAACATCAAAATCTATTACATTTAATAATTCAGTAATAATTACATTTAATAATTCAGAATAATTCATTTAATAATATTACTATTAAGTAACTGTTATGTTTAGTCATGATTTTCCTGCATTGAGGAAAAACAATTATTGGTTTCCTGATAACACAAACAAAATTGGTTGAGAATCCTTAATTTAAAGCGTGTTAAACTCTGCTGAAGTTGGCATGTGGTGCACTTCCATCAGGACTTTTATCGAAAATCAGAATTAACAAAAATTGTTGGAAAGAAATCCTTTGATAGGCTAACAAAAGAATATAAGCTGAGCTACCTAGAGGATTGGATAGTAGAAGTAGCTAGAATAAGGAAATTTAATATTATATAATGAAAATTTTGTGAAGAATCATGTGGTATATCTGTTTATACGTAGAAGGATGTCTGGGGGTCATTTGACCCCTTTTCAATCCATATATTTACTTTTTCTGATTTTTTAAATATTTTCCTGCAGTTATTTATATTTGAATATTTTATTATATTAATAACCCTATCCATTAAAAAAAAAACACTACTTAACAAACTTTTTGTCCTTGTCGACTGAGAGCTATTTCCTGCTTTCATACATCTAATATTTTCAGAAAATAGCCATTTTACCTTCCAAAGTTTGCTTTTGTGCTCAGGAGAATGTATGTAAGTGGGTAACATTTTTTTTATGAACAAACAATGATTAGATTGAAAGTAATGTTTATTCATACTTAAAAAATAAACTATTTTTAGAAATGTGTGGTTTTTCTAGATTTATGATAGCACTACTCATTACTTTCCCAAATCTGTCCCCATATGTTGTCTCATCTTGTTCTCATTGTAGGGACCTTGGTACATATTGACGTTCAGAGGGCATAATATCCTGGTGGAAGCATTTGTTGGGTTCCTCTGAGTATTCCCCTGTGTTCCACTTTAGAGTTTTAGTTGCTAGTGACGTAATGCCAGTGGGTGTAGTAATCCCTACATAATGTAACCAATGAGCTTCTCTAATAGACTCCAGAAAGAACTACCAGAAATAGTTGTCTTTACGATCTTTTCCCTGTAATTTTTTATTGATGCTTCTCAGAGATCAGGTTAATTCTGTAATGGAACTAAAATCTCATTTACTTCATAAACTTTCATCAACAAATATCTCTAGCCGTGTCCGAAAGTCAAGCATGCTTGACTGAATCATGCTTTGATGTGACGTAGTTATGACGTAGCACAAAGCATGCTTGGGTTTAGGCTTTAGCCTTGAAGGTTCGGACATTCTTTCTACAGTGGGGCAACCGTAGTGGAGTAAATTGGTTAACAAGTGGAAGATATGAAGCCATCTGGAGGGCTATCTGCGGAACTAATAGGGCCGTGTGTTGTTGTGAGCTCGTTATTGTGGAAAACGTGGTATATGGTGTTTTAGGGTGCTGGGTAGCAGGTGGGAATTGAGAAATGTTAGGAGCGTGGTAGGAGGTGGGAATTGAGAAGTTTTAGGAGCGTGGTTGGAGGTTTGTTGGAGCGAGGAAGAGTATTCTTCACTTATACGTTAGATTTGTTTGCAGATAAACTCTAAGCTCGAACCAGATGTGGCCTCTATGTTAAGATTAATCTTTGAAGTGAAACCTACTACAGAAAAAGGTGTTCGTTTAATGACATCATTGAAGTTAGGCTAAGGAGATTGTGCCAATTATTTACGAAATTGAAGATGAATATGGTTCAGCATATTAAACTGACATCTGCTAGATGAGATATTATTTCCCATATTATTATTCCTGCCATTACTGTTCTCTCTGAACAAGGTCCTTCAGACAATGAAGCCTATCTGATTTCTAAACAGTTTTCAATGGCTCACCCTAGAAAGAATACAATTCATTTCAATAAGATACAGTTGTGTTAACTTTTGAGACTTTCCTCCAAGTGTCCAAAAACATAATTCTCTCATAAAAATACATCTGAAACAATTTCAAACTTGTCTGAAATTCGAGAAATTTAAAATAGCAGCAATATGGGATTTTTTCAAAATGATACATTCAGTATG